>VXAL01002489.1:95634-110182 GCA_013399475.1 Chauna torquata
TTGGTTCATTCTCTGTGTTTTGTTGTTTTTGCATTGAGGGAGAACAAAGGAGCCAAGAGCAATCTGAATTCATTACCTGTTGGAGACTCTTACAGGCATGTTAGGTTACATTAGGGAGATATAACAAACTTCATTTTATTTAGGCTGTCTGTAGAAGGAGGAATGTAAGGGTGAGAATCTTTTCCCAACTGATTATTTCCAGGGCCAGTTTTGAAATGATTGCTTAAATCTAATTCAACCTTGTATTGACATTTTTTTTTGGCATGATTACAATGAAAGATTAGCTTTTGTAAATGAGACAGAAAGCAGGACTTGAGATGCTGTTCTTGCTCCTTAGGTTACTGCCAGGCGTCAACAATTTTGTGCAATGGTGCTTTGAGTTTTCTGATGGGTAACATGAAAATTGAATAATCTGACTATAACCTTAACTACTAACTTCAGGATCCAGACCTGCAGAAAGGTATACAGCATGTTAATGACCCCAGTGGGATCTAAAAATTGATCTTTGATGTTTACGCTTGATGATCTTGAAGGTCTTTTCCAACGTAGATGATTCTATGGTTCTATGATTCTAATATCTAAGTGTGATTGCTCTCCTGTGGGTTTCTGCTCTTTCATGGTTTTAGCATGAAGCTTTTACCGAATGTGCTCAGAACAATAATCACATCTTACTTAGGGATGTCTGTGTGTATCTTAAATCAGAATTCATTGTATTTAAATAATGAGGAAGTTATTGATACAGTTGAAAACAAAATTGAAATTGAAGACTGATATACCACTTTTGCTGAGCTTGATCTTTATTGGAAATCCTGTAGCTTTTTCATGGACTTCAGTAGAAGTTGAAACAGTTACCCTGTCATTAATAAAAGTAAAATTAATTTGAAAAACAGAACAGTAAATTACTATTAAAAAGTCTGTTCAGAATTGCATTTCCCTGCTTTGAAGAACTTACGTCATACTCCTCAGATTTTTGAGAGAAGACACATCAAAACAGAATTAATTTGAATTCACTCTTCTTCCTTTCTGATGCAACGGGCATGATCTTCACTCTTCAGCTTGATGCTGGAGTTGTAGAGATGACATGAATACTGAAATGTCAATGGTCTTTGGATGAGATACCATTCCTCACGTTCACTCAGTTGTCTCTGAGTTCTTCCCGTAGAAACAGAACCTGAGTCCTCTCCCAACAATGCCAAGTGGCCTTAAAGGGTGATATCGCAGGGATCCATAACATTTTAATACGAATTGAAATGAGATCTCCTGGGTACCTGATGGGAACCAGAAAGATAAAGTTGGTTTTCCTCAGCCAACAAATCCATTGACTTTGCCTTAAGTATAGTAAATCAGACAATGAGTTTAAGGGAATGTGAAGAAGGTGTTTTCTTCCAAAGAGCAGCTGGAGAAAGTGAAACATACTCTCTCATGACTCCAGCAACCACAAGCAACTTAATGAAAGAATTTTGCAGGAAATTAAAGTCCTGTAACAAGAATTTGTGACATTACATTAAGGGTGGTAACATATAGTCAGACAATCCTAGTTCAACTGCCTAATTACGTGGGCAAATGAATTTATTCAGTTAATGTAGAAAGACAGATCCTTTTGGAAGGTTATCCAAATCAGGAATTTTAGTTATGTCTCTGAATCATTCTAAAGTGGAGTCTATTCTCCACTGACTGTAGTGGGTAATTAGGGTAGCTGGATGGCCAAATGCCTAAACCTTGATGAAGTAGATGTCGTAGAGAAGAAATAACCTTGAAATTTCGTCTCTGATGCACTGATTTCAACAGAATGTATTACTATTTAACATATTATGAAGATTTGTTCAGGATATGATGATAGATGGAAAACTGAAATTGCAGCATGTATTTACAGAAGATTGACTGAGGCAGACTAGGTTAGTATCAGCACTTGGTAGGATAAGAGACGGTTGAGAAATTGTGAGGTTCTAAAACATTTGGAGTTCAGTATAACACTCAGTAAAGTACTTTGTGACAACTTCAGCACTAACCTTGAAAAAAATTTAGCAAACACAGCCCTAAAGCTGATCCTTAAGGATCTCAGTAACCACCATCCCTTTAGATAATTTCCTGATCTGTCTTCCTTTAACAAGTTATTTTCCTAGTTTATAACTTCAGTAGTCTCCTGCTGGGTGTAACATCAGAAATCTGGCAGAATATTCCTTAGATTAATTCAGTTTTATATAGACTGGATTCTGTCACTGACAGCCATGTAAATCAGAAGTAACTCTAATGAAATCAGCAATCCAACAATGGCTTGAAACATGTGTGAGAGGAGAATCAGATCCTCTCCTGCTCTCTCCCTCCCAAGTGTCAGCTAGCTAGGCTTTCAGCTTTTGAAATAAATTCAAAGTTCAAATGTTATGAGAGCTGACAGTGCCAAGATCCTATAGAACACATCTGCCCTTCATTGTGTCTGTTTAGCATTCATCTGAAGGCAGAATTTAGTTTGTATGCTGAACTGGGACAAACCTACAACACTTATTAGTATCTTTGGGCACTGGAAATACATAATGAAACTGTCAGCATAATCTAAATTATGAGAAAGATAATTTATCTGCTGTAACACTGAATGAAGAGCGTTCTCCCCAGTGCTCAGAATAATTCTCTGCTTTATGTACTTGTCTAAATGCTGACCACATGTTGGGCAATGTGTTTGTAGCATTTGCCCCGGTGTTTGATTCTTGAACTGGCATGCATTCACCACTCCAAGTACGTAAAATAATCCAGGGAAAAAAGCACAAAATGTCCATTAAAGAAAACAATTTCAGTAATAAGTTGAGACCCTCAGGGACAGAGTTATTAAAAAAAAGCAATCAGAAACTTGGAGGGTGGGATTTTGTGCATTTATTTGTATTTAAGACATCCACAAGGCCAAGACACAAAGCCAAAGAATGGGGCATTTGGTTAAAAACCTGAAGAAAGAGAATTCATTTCTTTGTGAAGTTAACTACTGTAGATTAGAAAATGAGATCTTTCCTAAACTGCACAACTATACAAAAATATTCCTTTTGTTCCAGAAATCCCTCTAGGATGACATTCTTTACATACGTTAATTTTTGTTAAGTTATATGATGTTCCACTAATGAATGGAACAAAAGTTGTTAGATGGCAATAAGAGCCTGAACTAGCCAGGAATCTTTCATTATTTAGAGCTACACATGAAAGGCTGGTCAGCATTTCCATTAAAACTTGCTATTTTCAGGGGTTTATGCTCAGCTATAAACACTTTCTCCAACTGACTGAGGGTTTCAGTGTGAGTACAGTCCGATTTTACTGATTATAACTTACAAAAGTGTGATGTAAAAACGAAGAAGAAATGGTTAAATTTGGCTGAGTTAGTGTTAATTACTTGGATAGTATTGCAAGATGTGAATTCTTAACTGAAATGCAAAATGCATAATCTAAATCTGGACCTTGAAGAAGAAGGATGACCTTGTAGATGAGTTAGATCGAAGTTAATCTTTGAGGCAGTGACTGTGGCACAGGTTTCATGAGTGGTTTAAGGAAAGCCAGTTGACCTTTCTGTGTCTCATTTTCTGACCTTAAAACCTGCTTCTAAAAGTAGTAGCCCATTATTATTATCGATTGTTGTACAGTAGTGTACAGATATCTTATATTAAATTCCCTCCCTCCTTCTTCTGTTAATTTTATATTAAACACAAAATGCAAAGGCATAGGAATGTGGAACAGCTTGCTTGAACCTGGGGTTCAAGCCCAGGATCGTAATGCCTAGAATCTGTTTATTTCTCTTCCTACAGACATTACCACTATTTTCAAGTGTTTGGTCAGTAGTGATTGCCCTGGCAAACACAGTGCAAAGATTCTACACATCTCTTCTCTGGGGCTGAAAATTTCAGAGAAGAGAAATCTGGTCATCATCCTCAACTCTCCAGTTACTGCTTGTTGTCAAAGAACCTGCCTTGTGTTTATCGATACATTTTTTTTGTAACTCATCAGAAAAACAGGTGAAAGTCTGGGAGGAGTATCAGCAATTCATCCTGAAGTGTTAGTGAAATCACTTGGTAATTTTTAAGGATGTGAAAGAAATGATATCTTAGGGATGAAACAAGGAATACCTTTTACCAAGCACTATGATGATAAGCAGCCATGAAGCAGTGTTCCTAATTACTACAGTCTATAGCGTCCTTTAGTCTTTATCCTTCCCTGTCTACTTCCATGGACACCGCTGTTAAGGGACACAGGCACTGTTCTAACCCACTTCTGCACCAGCTCTTGTGCAGATATACAGAATGGAGGCGTAACTAAATTGCAGTGTCACACAAAGACACACGTATATACACAAATAGGGCCCAGACTGACATATACAGGTTTTCCTAAAAATTTTAGTCTTTGTCTCTTGTAGAAACAAATACAAGTCATTGTTTTTGACAGATAGAGCTTAGATGTTTTCTTAATTTTCTCTTTAAGCAAAGAGACTTTTTTGATCAATTGATACTGACTGCAAAAATGATAATGGAATCTGCAGATGCAATGTGAGCAACTTGATCTAGTGGAAGGTGCCCCTGCCCATGGCAGGGGGATTGGAACTAGATAATCTTTAAGGTCCCTTCCAACTCAAGCCATTCTTTGATTCTATGATTCTATGTGTTTGAATGCTCCATTATGGCATATATATATATACATATAGTTAAATCTTTGAGAAACAATGTATATGAGTGGAATTTGCCTAATTTATATCCTTCTATCATGGTCCAACTTCTCAATTAAGTGGGCTTGCATTCCAGTGACAATGATCAGAAAGCCTGCTGTCTAACACTCTAACATATTGCTTTTGAAGTTTCCTGTGAAAGGTGAATATGCCCACCTTCTGAACTACCCTTTTCTTTGGTAAAGATACTATTTTAAACTCAGATTTCATCCTGCTGAACTTCTGCAATGACTCCTGTTTCTCTCAGATGTCTGAGACCTGTTTGTCATGCTGTTTAAAGGTTTTGAAATGTGTTTAGACTCATCTTGTGAATGGGCATTCATTCCGACCATTCCTGTTAAAAGAATATCCTGTCTTTGCAGAGCCCAGTTTTCCAGATGGCCTTAACACAAACAAACAAACAAACAAAACAAATAGCATCTTCCTAATCATACTTTGGTATGTTTTTCAGTCTATTGTCCTGAGGCCAGGTCAAACTCAACAAGAAAACTAATTCACCTACTTGATTTTGTCCAATGACCTAACTGTCTGACGTTACGCTTTTGGGGTAATATTCATACTGAATAGCATGAAAGAGATCTAGGAGAAGTTCAGAGCAAAAATCTAACTAAGAAGCTTTAAATTGCCTTTCTAGAGGAGTGTTTCCTTCCACTGATTACAGGGACAATTTGGGAAGAATAATGTGTAGTGTAAGTGCTTAAAGACAGATGCTACAAATACCTCCCTAACTTCTTTTCCTAGAAAGAGAGAGAACTCTGTATATTCCTTATGCACATTTGAATTATGACTAATAGATTCGGTCCATTCTTTGTCCCCATAGTGGGACAGTGGCAAATAAGTTCATCTTTTGGATATGGGAAAGTATATTTTCTATACATATTGATGATCTATTAAGAAAAAAATCTGGAGAGGACTCTGTTCAAGTCTCCTGACCTTCAAGATCCATGAATGAAATAATTTGTGCTGTGTCTATTATTCCCTGTTGACCTTATCCTGCTACTTATTTGGTCTGGGGCTGCTGAAAGGTCAGATAAATTGTGAAGATGATGAGCTGTCTGTTGTAGCTGCTTTTTTTTTTTTTTTCCCCAGCTGTCAGGTCCCATCTCATTTTCACTTGAGGTTTGTATTTTTCACTATAATTACTCCTCAGTAATACAAATACATGCAGACAGTGGGATGGGATAGGTTGGAGGTGGGATGAGTACGAATCCATTAGTGAAGCAGTTACTTCAGAAAATATCATAACAGGAAAGAGATGTCCTCTCAATGGTCTCCTGGTTTTCCATACTAGTGCAAGCAAGTTGCTTACACAAACATAATTCAGTATAAACAGTAGTGAAACTTGGAAATATGATTTCCAGTCATAATTTTTCTCTCACGTGGTACATGATTGTGCAAAAGTAAAGAACATTATCCACTTCCCCC
Organism: Chauna torquata; assembly: GCA_013399475.1. Lineage (NCBI taxonomy): Eukaryota > Metazoa > Chordata > Aves > Anseriformes > Anhimidae > Chauna > Chauna torquata. The sequence continues at coordinate 101,750 of VXAL01002489.1, forward strand.
CCTGTTGTGGTTTAACCCAGCAGGTAGCTAAGCACCACATAGCTGTTCGCTCACTCTCCCCAGCTGGGATGGGGGAGAGAATCAGAAAGGTAAAAGTGCAAGAACTCATGTGTTGAGATAAAGACAGTTTGCTAGGGAAAGCAAAGTAAAACGAGGAATTCATTCACTACTTCCCATGGGCAGGCAGGTGTTCAGCCACTGCCAGGAAAGCAGGGCTCATCACGTGTAACGGTTTCATGGGAAGACAAATGCCATCACTCCCAACGTCCCCCCCTTCCTCCTTCTTTCCTCCAGCTTTTATTGCTGAGCATGATGCCATGTGGTATGGGATATCTCTTTGGTCAGTCTAGGTCACCTGCCCTTGCTACGTCCCCTCCTAGCTCCTTGTGCACCCCCAGCCTCCTTGCTGGCAGGGCAGCACAAGAAGCAAAAAAGTCCTTGGCTCTGTGTTAACAGTTCTCTGCAACAACCAAAAACAGCACCACCATTTTCATCAAAAATCCAAAACACAGCATTGAGTGAGCCTCTGCGAAGAAAATTAACTTTGTCCCAGCCAAAACCATGCCACCCCCAAATCCTCAAGCATTTTGAAATGTATTTTAAGCTTAAAGTAACTTCTTAGAACACAATGCTCTCCACCACTCTTATCCTCCTATTTCAGTTTGAGTATGTAATGGGTCACACCCTCTAGTATTATATACATCTGCTGGGCCTTCTTCCTGGATATGTATTGATATCTGAAATGAAGTTTCCATTAACTCTCCTGGATCAGTGTACTAAAAATCTGTATAAAATCTACAGTTCAGCAAGGTTCACCAATTTATACAAACACCAGGCAATTCAAATCAACTTTTTCATCTGTTTTCTAACACTGAAATATTTTGTGTGCTTGTTTACCAGGGATCCAAATGGACATATTAAATTCCTATATATTCAACCCGTTACTGTAGATAATGCCTTCAAATAATGAAAAATTGCTGGCAAATCAAGATTAATTTTTATGAACTATTTTCACAGTTTTCTGTACAGAGATCAGTTCGTCTGTCATTTTCTTTCCTGCACATACTGTATTTTTTCACTTTACAATGAATAACATCTATCTTGACTCTTTCAACTCACTGTTAAATATTTTTATGAAGCGATGATTTCTAAGTTTTTCTTCATTATTTTTCATTCATTGACAAATCATATTTGTGAGTTGAATAAGACCTGTAGGTTTTCACAAATATGTTTTCAACAACTTGTTATTTTACTGATTAGGTCTTTGTGAATGCTCACCTGAAAAAGTCGGGTGATTTTTATTCCTTTACTGACTGATGTGACATTTAAAAACAAGAGCAGTGCAGAAAGCAATCATTAGGGCACTTAGTCTCGCATCGGTAGTGACAAGATGCACAAAAAGTAGTAAGATCATCAAACCAAGGAAATTTCAGGGTGGTATGTATTTTACCACCCTTCTTTTTCCACAGGGAAAAAAAAAAATCCTATTCTTCTAGAGAAGTTATCTCCAGGTTTAAACTAGTTGAGTCATTTGTGACTAAAATGAAAGATGTAGACTGGATTCATTAACCATTTGTTCATTCTTGCAAACTGTTGAGATGACACTTTTATCCTATTCTGATGTGTGCATTTGTTCATCCTGTAGAGTAGATTCAGTACATCCATATGAATATTCCTCTGTAAGCTGGGGACAATTGGAGGCCCTCTCTAATCCTTTTGTTTTTACTGGGAATTCTGGCAGTTCTAAAAGCTGTCTCCTGCTCCAGAGTGCTATTCAAGACAAGCATCTTTCTTTTTCCCCTGGAAGTTGCCACAAAATTTCTCTAGGCCATATAGGCTAAAAGAGGCACCAGAGAAGTAAAGAAATATTCTACACATTCAGATTAGTAAATTATTGTACTGGGTCTGGCCGAGATAGAGCTAACTTTCCCCACAGCAGCCCATACAGCGCTGTGCTCTACACTTGTAGCTAGAACAGCACTGATACCACACCAGTGTTGTGTCTACTGCTGAGCCGTGCTGGCACAGCACCCAGACCCTCCAAACCCCCCAAACCCAGGGGGCTGGGGGGGTGAGCAGCAGTTGGGAGGGGACATCACCAGGGCAGCTGACCTGAACCGACCAAAGGGATATTCCATACCATATGATGTCACGCTCAGCAATAAAAGCTGGGAAAGGGGAAGGAGAAGGGGGGGGCTCTCATTATGAAGACGTCTGTCCTCCCGAACAACTGCTACGCGTATTGCGGCCCTGCTTCACAGGACATGGCTGAACACTGCTCGTTGATGGGAAGTAGAGAATTATTTTTTTTACCTTCTCTTTCCTTCTGTGCGGCCTTTGCTTGTATTATTTTATTTTATTTTTTTCTTTTCCCTTTAATTAAATTATCCTTATCTCAACCCTTGAGCCCTTGTCCATCGTATTTTCTCCCCCTCTTCCTTTGAGGAGGGGGAGTGAGCGAGCGGTTGTGGTGGAGTTCTGCTGTTTAGCTGGATAAAACCACCACAATTATACAGAAATTATACACTACTTCTAGATACCTTTTACTGAATAGCCTTGGTGTTAAAACCTAGTAAGTTCAAAATGTTAGCAGACACTGTTTCAGACCTTCGGTAGTCCCAGGAATAGTGATTCCAATGTTGAATAAAAAAATGGCAAAGGCAAGCATTTTCATCATATCTAAAGTTTTTATTAATAAATATCTAAACTGCTATGAGCCTCTACTCAGGAATTTTGCATGTTGAAAGGAACTCTTCTTCTAGAGCCTGTGCAATACGGATTACCTATGTATGTATGTGCATGTTATTTGTGTATGCTTAAAAACTCTGTTGAAAGTGAAACTAACTTAACACACATGCTGTACAAACGCTTAGGGAGATAAGGTCCCTGCCAAAAGAATCAGTATAATTTATTTAAAATGTTAATGTTAAATCAGAGTGAAAGCTATCACATGAACTGAACATTCAATGGTCCTTCATAAGATGGAAGGACATACTTCTCACCAAACACCAATTTATTTGTCTTCTGTATTAGCCACCTCTAACATAGGTTATCTTGCTCATTTGAAACATAAGAGAAAAAAAAGAAACAAAGAAAAACAAAACAGAGGAACCATCAAAAAAAAAAAACAAACAAAACATCCCAAACCCAACAAATAAAAAAATCACAACAAACACCAAACAAAGTAGAAAAATTGGTAACAGTTGATTTCTTTTTTTTTTTTTTTTAAATATAATTATGGAACTTTTAATATCAGAAATTCCTGGGTGCTTTTCGTTCAAGATACATAGACAGGTTTTGTGTTTTCTGTAGTTTCCTTGGATCATAATCAATCTCTAAGCAGACACTTTGTCTACTTCTTGTCTGGAATGGATTGGGCAAAACATCTGTCTACTATTCTTTACACAGAAAAGATAGACATACAGGAGGTTCCAAAGGAAAGCCTCTGTTTTCTTTCATTCCCACTCAGAAATCTTCCTAATTTCATCATAGCAGTCTTTGGGACTCTAATATGGAAGATACATTTTGTTGATTCACTTCTTAGAGTCGTCTCTTCACTGACAGGTAATACTTAATAGATACTGATATTTCTTAGGACTGATTCATAGAAGTAATTTTAATTCATATTGAGTTAGTACCTATCATTTTCAGACTACTAGATGAAGAGATTACAGACTCAAATCTTTGCTGACCTGAATTTGTATTTTTCTGGCTTAATTACTAACTTCCCTGTGTGAGGCACGTGATGAACCTGTGAATAATCCTGACATGTCGTTATTCTGCCTTGAGGTGCCACTATAGTGCTAGTGGAAGTTTGGACAGCAACTTCATCTTCAACAGCAGAAGGAAAAACAGCAATTTGGATTGCGTGAGCCATTTCCCTCTTTATTCTTAGAATTATTCTGTAAAAGACATCAAAATGCTGCTCGTTCACTGTTATGATTATGTTCTTAGAGGAATTAGTAGCGAATGACATAGCATGGAAATTATAGATAATGAAGTACATATGCATAGACACTATTTGAAGTGCCCAAGGTTAATTTCTGTGTAAAATAATGTTATATTCACTTGAAAATTGATCAGCTATACGCAAATTAATGAAGAAAAATCCTTTAATTATGACATCTTTATAAATTAATCAATGTACCTATTCAGTGAATAATAGATACCCCATTTGAAATATCTTCAAGATACATATAAGCAATGAAAATATCATCAAAATGTAAAGTAAATTATTTACACTAATTACGTGAACCATTTTGTTTTGTTGTCAACCAGATGCTTCAGAATAAAAAGAGATAAATCAAAAAAAATCAACAAGAGAGGAAAGATCGTCTTATAGCTGAGGCAAGGGACTGGATTTAGGAAATCTGATTTCTATTTCTGATTCTGTCACAGGCTTCCTTGTGTGACCTTAGGTAAGCCATATTTTCTCTCCATACATTGGATCCAGTTTAGAGGAAAGAGTAATGTGCTTCCTTCTGAACTGTTCTTTTATTTATTTTTTTTTTTTTTGTAAGCTACAGTATATGCCATATTACCCCTGAAAACTTTGCATTAAACACTTCCTGCTTTAAATTTCAAAGGTCTCATCTTTTAGAGGAATGAAGTCTTTTTGGTACCACAGATATTTTATGGCTGAATTTATACCATTTTGAACATTGGCCCAAGCCAGCACCCACTTTCAAACTCAGCACACCATTTTATTGATGCAAGCTTGTGCTAAGTGTGTCTTTGGTAGATTTCCAGGCAGGTAGGTAGGAAACCTGCACCCACACTACCTCTTTGTATAAATACAAGAAGAGCCCTCTTGCAGCGTGGGTTGGCTTTGCTCCATGGTAGTTGTGTCTATGTGGCCAAACCTTTGACTATACACAGTGAAGATCCTTGCAGAAGCATCCATATGACTAATATCTAGCAGACATGTCAGTTGTGTCCTTTTATCAACTATGTAGTAAATATGCTACCCAAACATTTGTACCTTCAAACATTCCTTCTTCAGGAACCTCCAGACACTAGACTAAACACAAAGAACAGTCAGTGAAATTATGAAAGGTCTGATAGAAAAATAGTCATTAACAGCATGTAATTCTCACAAACACATATGGAAAGATTATCTAGATATGTAAAATCACTGACTTCTATCAGCTTTTGTGAGACCTCATGCTAAATTCATCATTATCATATATGATTTCCCTATAAAAATTTGAGACAAATATTTGAGTGAAAACTATTGATTATTTTTAATAAATATTAGCAACTGAATTACTTTTATTACATGCAATTAGCGTATTGTAGTGCAGTAAGATATCAGATATTCCTTTTGTCTTTCAGTTATACAAGTATAAAAAACAGAGTGACTAATAATTATGAGTAAGTACTTAGTACTTTCGTTGCATTTTAATCCTGTTTCAGTTTTTACTTTGTAGACTTTATATGTTGAAAATGTAATCTATTTTTCATGTGACTTTCTTCTAAAACAAGAAAAAAGCCCCAGTTCTACAACAGTAAAGTGTATGCTTAAATTGTTAAGTCTTAAAACTAAACATATTTGTAGCTATGTGCATAAAGCTTTCAGTGTATATTAGTGTGTATTTGTGTACACACACACACGGACACATACATCAACTGCTTCAATAAATATAGGTCTTTTTTTCTATCTTTAACCACAAGCGGTGCACTTCTCTGGAAATCTGACACAGTTATTGCTTGTGAATATCGCCAAACAGAGGAATTCAAACTGGAAACAAAACCACTGGTATCCTATGTAACTATGATAAATCAAATTTATTTTCCATTTTGAAATCATAGCTGGACATTAATTCCTCACAGTGGCAGATGTTTTAAAATACACACAAAAAAAGGATATTTCAAAAATTACTTCTATTCACTGAATTTCCAGACATACTGTAGTTTCCCGTGCTGGGTTTTACACACACACAGATGTATCTGTACCTAAGCTTGTTATCTAGCTTCCATGTTCAGTTGGGGGAAATACCACTCTAAAGCTCTGGTTTATCTCATCTAAAGTCAACATCTATTTAAAGTACGCATTTCTCCCCATAATGGAGAATTTCTTCTCATAATGTGGGGTAGTATTAGGAGTAGGGGAAATTAAACTTGCTACTTGCGATGAATGTTTTAAACCATTTAAGCAATGTATCAACAGTAATAGTTGACCATCCACATTTCCCAGACATAAAGTCTTTCTAAAAAGACAATTTTTTTTCTGAAGGGCTAACACAGCTTTTTAGATTCAAAGTAATAGTCCACTGTTTTTTAAGATGTCCATCCAACAGGAAGCAATGAATTAGCTTCAGTTGTCCTATACCAGCTGGGGAAACCATATCCTTCACACTCTTCCTGCAGTGTGGCTACCCCTGATATGGGGACCCAGCCTCCAAATGCAGCAAGTCCGTGGCACTAGCTCAGAGGAAAGCAAATATATCCTCAGCTTTGTCAAATCAGCAAGTGCATTTTGCTTACTTGATGGATAGAAAACTGCATCATATTGTAGTTCTTCAAGAGATATGGACAGTCATAAGAAATAAAAGGACTCTCTAAAGAATTCAGGAAGCATCACATACTGGAGAGTTTAGTAAAGACTGGACAAAATTTAGTTGTAGTCCTGATCAAGATTTGTATCTGTGATTTAAATGTTCTTGATTTACACCAGAAATTTGCATGAGGTTGGTGCAAGAATCATCCTTAACAATCACTATTTCTCTTACTCTTTTTCTTTTTCCCCCTTCTGGCCTTCAAGTGAGTGAATTGTTAAGAGCTCATTACAAATGAAATATTATTTAAACAGCCTTATTATGTTTAACTAGCAGTTTTCTTAGATTCATAGATTTACTTAAGGCCAGAAGGGACCATTACATCATCTGGTTTGTCTTGTATCATGCTGACTGTAGAACCACATCAGTTTCTCTTACAATGAGCTCTGTAAACAGTTTGGCTGCAGCTCATCTCCTACAGATGTATTTAGTCTTAATTTGACAATACAGAAATGGAGAATCTGCCACTTTTCTTGGTAGCAATGTGTTCACAGAATAAAGTATCCTTGCAGTTAAAAAAGTGTACTATTTTTGCAGTGACAGAGCTGCTAAAGTTAATTCAAACTTCCTTAAAGTTAATTCCACCTTCCACTTATCCTTTTTTAAAAACAACAAACAAATAAACAAAACACAAAACCCCAAAACTATTTAGAACTTTATTAAATAAATTGCTTTGGGTTATTCCTTTGAGTTCCATCAGTTATTTGCAACGTGGAGTCTTGTTTGCTCATTGGAGAAAAGCACAAAGTGACTAAGTGGGGTCGGACTTATGACCTTGGATTTTTTTTTTTTTTTCTTTGCCTGTTTGACAGTAACAATGGCCAAAAGGATTTTGGGCAGCTTTGCTTGAGATCAAAGGAGTAAGATGAGCTTTAAGGACATTTGCACAGCTTTAAAGTAAAATATTTACAATCATCAGAATATTTTATTTATTCATTTTTTAAATTAAGTGAAGGTTAGAAACAGATACCTGCACCCATTCTGTTAGGATATGGCTCTTGCACCTTTAAGTACTGCAGTGTCATCGGTATTGATCACGTGGAGTTAGGGCCTGTTCTTGCAATTCACTTGGTGGATCAGAAACAAAAAATGCAGTATTATTACTTTTGTCTTCCCTATTCCCAGAAAATTTGGTCACTTCCTAGTACTTTGACTTTCTAATGATTTTAAGAAATGGATAAATTGAAAAGGCAGTAGGAGGTATTATGAAGAGAGGGAAAATTTTTGAAAGAAATACAAAACATTTTAAAAATAATCTTTATATGTATGTTTGAAACAAGCTGGTAGAAGACTTGAAGTCAGTATTTTTCCATTCATAAGCTGAATTCTCTGTGAATATTTCCTTTCATAATGAAGCTTTTTACCTTAATGAAGTGCTACTTGCTGGAAAAAAGTATATAGCCTGAGAGGAATTAGTAACCTTACCAAATCAGCACTGCAGTGACCACAGTGATGTAGGTGGTATGGGGACAGAGAAAGGCTTTGAGAGAACCCCAGCTCCACTGGACTTTAATGATTCCCATGAGCTTCAGAACCAGTCAACTCTGGAAACTCAACTACAGAATATTTTTTTTAAAAATATGGTTCTTTTTTCACCAGCTCCTACAGCTAGTTATTATTCGGATGAATACAAAAATGTGGCAAGTTTATTAGTGCTCTAAAACCTGTAATGGAATGATTTAAATTTAAATCAACACTTTCAGAGGAGAAAAGTTTGTGCATCTTACCCCCCAAGGCCAGAGTAAGGCAAGCACAGAACATACAAAACCAAAACAACAACAAAGAAATCTGTTTTCAAAATGGTGCAAAAGATGCATTTCACAGTTCAACTGGCATATGTTTAATAGGTATGAAGGACCTTTGAGCTTTCTTCCTT
>VXAL01002490.1:24804-35379 GCA_013399475.1 Chauna torquata
TCAGCTTGTTCCCACCACTACCTCCTCCAGGAATAAACTAGTAAAGGCAAGAAATGCTGATGTATGCTTCCTTCTCTCCCCTCAGCACATGGAATCTCTCATGCTTCCACATCTCTTCACACCTCCATTACTAAATGCATGCCTTGATCTTTAACTCTATCTAGTTATCTGAGGCCCAGCATTCTTGTTGCGAGAAATATATATACAGACTCTCTCTGTCACTCTTTTGGTTTAAAAGTTCTTAAATGGCAAGACCAATAACTGTATAGCTTTTCTCTTTTTAGAAGAGAAGATATAAGGAGAAAGGGAAGGGGTACCTCTGCAATATATGCCTTCAAATACTTCATTGATTCTCTCCTGAAAATAAACTTGGTTCAGTGAGCTGTGCTGCTAGTAAATTACCATTCGATCTATTTGGAATAGTTAGTAGAAAACATTTCCCTCCTCCGTAAACACTAGTTCTGAATCACACTATTCTGTTGACCATTCTGATGCACTCTTCAAAACGCCACAAAGTCGAACAACATCCTTCACTTCCATGAGTCATTTCTGAACTCCAAGAATTACATGTTTGATATTGGAAAATCAGGTTGTTTGTTGAGGTCTGAATACAACACTATAGAACTTGTCTATAAAGTGTCTTGTTCTCATCTGGTTCTAATATAAAGTGCCATTTATTTCAATATGCCCTTAATTAATGGATATTTGTGGTGCCTCAGATTTTAACAGAGTTAGACGCAGAACCCCCTAATGTAGCTTTTTTCCTTACCTAAAAAAAGTCTTTGAATTTCTGCCTTAAACCCAAAGTCTCTGAGCTTTTGTATAGTTGGAGCAACACAGAAAGGAGTAAACTCATTCTGAAATGAGGTTAATAACATTGCAAAACTGCTCTACAGTCTCTGGCTAACACTTAGATTAACTGAGTAACATCCAATCGAAAAAAAAAAATAGTAAAACAGCTGCATTGAGAGACAATTTAAATGGTTAAGAAAAAGCAAAAGACAAATGCTTGAAAGGTTGCATGGATGTTCCCTATAGAATATTTTTCTTTCTGTAATAACAATTTCTGGGCATTTTTTTTAGTAATACTTGATACACAGATTACAGTAAATGGTAAGACATTCTTTTCTTATCAGTGACTTCACAGTTGACACGTGTGTCCTAATGATAATAATCCATTCTGGCTCTTCTTCTTAACAACTAGTGACTGAGCAGGAACTGTTCACTATCAACACGCATGTAGTTTCTATGGTCTGAAAAACTTTCACTGATTATAAGTCTCTGCCCATACAGCATCAGCTCTATATGAGCAAGGAAGGAGAGGGGATATCTTTTGAGCATTTTCACATATTCCTGAGGAACTGCAACTGAAATGAAGAGACTGTCCATGTTAAACCATATTCTGCTTTGAAACTGTGCAGCTGAACTAAGTAATGTTGTAAGAATGCTTTCATGTCTTTCAAGTATCCAAGAAGGCCAACGAGCTAGCTGAATTGGGAGATGACTACATCAGACAATAAAAGAAAAAGCAGAGTTATCTCACATTGTACCCCAATGGAGATAACTGTGAAAGTTTACAGTCTGTTCAAGAAAATGGTCCAGGCTTTGAACAGTTCAAGGCAATGGTTCAAATCTAGGTTACCACAATCCAGGTGAGAATCAGACAAGGAAGCAATTGGCTAGTGAGGGGTCAGATGTTCCTTTCTTTATTTTTCTCTCTAGTGTTCTTTTTCTTTCTTTCTCACTTGCTTTTTTTCTTTCTCAGTCTCTCTCTCTCCACCTCCCTCTCCCTTCCTTCCTTCCTTCCTTCCTTCCTTCCTTCCTTTCCTTCCTTACTTCTTTTCCTTCCTTCCTCCCTCCTTCCCTCCCTCCCTGTCATTCAGTTTTTCTTTTTCTGTCTTTTTCTTTTTATTTCCTGTCTTTTCCTGCCTTTTGATTTCTTTCTGTCTCTCTTTCCCTCTTTTGATCACTTCGGTAAGAAATTCTGGATATATAGGAATTAGGCCTTAAGAAGACCTTACAATGAAAGCTTCAGTGAAACAGTCACCTTTAATTTAAGTTTTAAAGGATTTTGTCGATACGTTACTCTGATTTATAAATGCATAAGCTGTATGATGTTATGAATAAAACTAGACACACAAACCAATCTATGAATACATGTGTATAAAAAGATAAACTTAATATAAATGCATAGAAAAACTGGGCCAGACTGGGGACACGTCTGAGTTTGATCAGGTCTGTTAATGAAGAAAAGGCTGCATATATATGATGAATATCATTACCATTTTACAAATAGGATTAGGGAGGAACTAAATAACACTGGTAATAGTCTGAGAATATTAAGAAATGAGATGAGAAATATTTCACTGTATGCTTCAGCAGAACTCTGCTTATCTATAATATGTATCCAAGCAATAAAGAAATATCAGACTACCTTAATCTGTACCTCAAATCAGAATATGTATGACTTAACAGCAAGAATGTACCATTTTCTGTGATGATGGTTGAGTATTCCACCAGTTTTTGTCAGTAAAAACATCATGAAAATAAAAAGAAGGCTTTTTGTTAGTTTAAATGTATTACTTATGATCAGACATAAAAAAGTATTCCAAGCCATCTTCCATGTTGGTCAACATGGACAATACCTCCATTGTTTTTCACACACACGCACAAAAAAAAATGAATAGAGCCCTTCAGTGTCCCCTCCACCTATAAACTGTTAAAAAGGTCAGCTAAATTCCACTTAGAGACCAAATCACTGAACTTTTAATGGCAGACATCCAAGTGTTCAAAGCAAATGACACACTTAAAAAGTACAGTAAAATAGTCATCAGGGAACCAAGACCCAAGATGAAGGACACCAACATGCAAATGCAGTCTGAAGGCATTTTGCATGTCACTTGTATCAACCAGCATCTAATCTAACTTAATACAGCAGTAGAAAAAAATACTGATATCTTACTATCAATCAACATAACACGCACTTTAAAGTCTGTGCGTAAAAGATCTAGGTCTGTCTAAACAGATTATACAGAATACGCTTGGATAAACGTAGCTTTCATATTTCGTCATTGTGTCCATGATACTGGTTCTTCACTGAGGAGAGTGTTCACAGGCTCACCTTATCTGTTAAAAAATGTGAGCCCTTATCTCTACGTAACCTGTAACAGTTATGCTTATATGCTTATAGAAAGTCCTTTGAACTGGCAGCAAAGACTTTGTTAACAATTTTTTTGAGCAGTTTTAGTATTTTTCAGTCTTATTAGAACTGTTGATAATACAGACCTATGTAGACAAGTCATTTGTCTGAAACTTCATATTTGTCCTGGATAATGGTGACGTGAAAAGAACGAAAGCATGTCAACATCATTCCATTTCCATTACAGTCTGTTCATTTCACACTGTTTTATAATGTTTTTAATTTAAGCTCCCCCCCAAACAAAAAAATTTTGTGCAATGCATAAATTTGGCACTGCACCCTGACCTTTCCAAAATTACCTGATCTAACAAGTGAGGCCAACCAGATGATACACATATATGCACTTTAATTTTTTGTTACACAAACAACACGAAAATTCTATTTCTTACTTTTTGTTTGTAGTGTGGATATGGAAAGACTAGAATATTAAAAACCAGACTAATCCTCTTATGCATATATTTAGTACTGCCTTAACAGCTGTTCATGATCATATTTGAAGTACTCAGTTGTGCTACTTTCCTAGCTTTACTGACTAAACACTGAATCTAACGAAGTGCATACTGCCCACTCCATTTGACTTGAATTTTCTTATTCTCAGTACATCACTGACATCGCCTTGACTGGCTTAAGTCACATTTCACCAACTTCACAAAACTAACAGCCATCCCCCTCCATGCCCTCCTCACTCACAATTTTTCTAGGTAGTGAACTGTTTTTAGACTAGAAAGAGCCAAATCCTTCTTCACTGCAGGTTTCACCCACATGTGCTGAGTATCGTTTTGTTTCGTCTGTTCAGATAAGAGGAGGAAGAAGTGTACAATCTCCAGTACCATCAAAATCTAACTCCTGAAATAACTTCTTTCAAATCAGACGTCAGAATATTTCAAGATACAAGCACTTCTCACATTTTCTTAATGTTTCCCTTTAAAGATGAAAGTTGACTGTGATCTGGGGGCTGAATGTGTTACTTGTTGGCAAATACGAAAATATCTAGTGCTTTATCCCTGGCAGTCATATTGGGTTGGGTAACTTTTGAGAGCTGCTTGTAAACTGAAGGCTGGGATGACAAAGAAGATTTTAAACAAAACACAAATTTTCTTTAGACCAATGGGCACCTTGTTTCTGTTCACCAGCTGTTCAAGAAGTGATTGTATGCTACGGGAAAACCAAATATGGTAGTAGATTTAGAATATTTTGTTACAGTCTGCTGGACCTTTAGTAGGAAAAAATGTGGTTTTATTTGTTTGTTTGTTTGTTTTGTTAAACTGTTCCAAACACCTATACCATAAGATTTGTCTTTCACTCATTCAATTCTTGTTTACAAGAATTGCTGACATCTAAAAATAAATAAATAAATAAAACTAAAAAAGACTAAATTTATGAGTGTGATGGGCTGGTTTGTCTCACACAACTTGCATTGTCTCATGACTCTTTAACGTCAGGTGAAATCTCACGGGCTTCTTCTTTGGTTGAATTGTCATCCTCCTGTAATTTTGAATTTAAGGATGTCACACTATCTTTTGAAGCAGCATAATCACTTGTCAGAAGCTGACAAATTACAATGCAGGCCACAATTCTGCTTAGCAAAGTGCTCAGCTTCTCCCTTGTTAACATTCCAGGTAAGTAAAAACTCTTTTGCTTCTGATTTGCTTAAACCACACAGGTAGGAAATGCACTAAACTCTTCAAAGGCAGCTGTTCTTAACCTTCTGTGTTTCATCACTTTGCTTTTATTACTCTTTTCAACTAAACTTCAAAATTCCTGCTTACACCACTGCCAGTCCCAGAGTGTCTGCTGGCTAGTCCCAGGGCAGTTTTGTTATACAACACTTCAGCCAGAATCTGTTTCATCCTTTAGAAACACTGAGCTCCCTCTGTTTAAAAGCACTTTTCCAATAAGGCTGCAGTTTTTGAGAATATGTATACAAATGCACACACACATGTATGTGTCATAAATTCACAACACACAATGCTGGCTGAGGCTGGCCAGCACCTCTGGAGGTTGCCCAGTTCCAACCCTTGCTCAGAACAGGGTCAGATACAGCAGATTGTTCAGGGCTGTACACAGGCAGGTTTGAATATATCCAAAGATGGAGGACTCCACAGTGTCTGCTATATGGAAAATTGCAATTTTCCCTACCAAGAAACGCAGGACTTTCTTACAGAAAGACCTTTTCAAAAGCAAGAACAAGTTGAGGGCTGGGATTTTTTATGTGAAAGTGCTAAATGCAGAGCTGTTAAATAGTTTGCAGAACAATGTGTGTCTTTGGCACCTTATGGAGAAGGATGTTCATAAAAACAAAAGGGAAAAAATATACATTTAATTAATTTAAATTAAAACAAAACAAAACAAAACACACACACACACAAAGAAATTCAGTAGGCAAAGGAAACTTTCAGAGTGATCCAAGCAAAATGACTGGCAAATATAACTGAAAAGTTGTATGTACAGATTCATGTATGAGAGTTTGGTAGTGTTGGGAGGACAACAGATGGATAGACCTGAAGTGGTAAAGCAAATTGAACTGCTGTGTAATAACTCAGTAATTATGAGATTTAAACCACTGGCATAACCAAGATTCTTCACTGAACCACAGCTAGCTGAGGCTGGCCAGCACCTCTGGAGATTGTTCAGTCCCACCATTGCTCAGAACAGAGGCAGATACAGCAGGTTGCTTACAGAGGGTCATGTCAAGATGGGTTCAGTTATGGCCAAGGATGGAGACTCCACAGTGTCTCTGGGCAACCTGTTCCAGGGTTTGACTCCGCCCTCACAGTAAGGGAGTTCTCTTATGGTTAATTCCCTGTGTTTCAGTTTATGCCCATTGTCTTTTGTCCTGTCACTGGACAACACTGAGAAAAGTCTGGATCTCCCTGGTCAGATATTTATATACATGGATAACATCCTCTTGAATTCTTTCTTCTCTAGGCTAAATAGTACAACCACTCTCACCCTCTCCTTGTATGATAGATGCTCCAGTCCCTTCATCAGCTTTGTGGTCCTACACTGGACTTGCTCTGGTATGTTCACATCTCTTCTGTACTGAGGAGCCCAGACTTGGACACATCACCCAATTGGGTCTTGCCAGGGAAGCAAAGGATTACTCCCTTGATCTGCTTGCAATCTTCTTTGTACTTCATTCCAAGAAGCTGTTTGGCCTGCTTGGTTTCAAGGGTGTGGTGCTTGCTCATGGTCAAAGTGATATGCACCAGCACCCTGGAACTTTTCTGCCAAGTTTTTTTTTCCAGCTAGTCTGTTGGACAGAATATTATCAGGTTGGTTAAGCACGATTTTCCCTTTGTGCACGCATGCTGACTCTTCCCCATCACTTTCTTGACCTTTGTGTGTTCTGAAGTGGTTTCCAGGATTTTTCACTCCATCACCTTCCCAGGGATTGAGGTGATGTTTACTGACATGTAGTTCCCTCAATCTTTCTTTTTTGAGCTTCTTGAAGATAGGAATGACATTTGCTTTCTTTTATTTCTCAGAAACCTTCCCCAGTAACCACAGACTTTCAAAGCTGATTGAGAGTATTCCGACAATGACACAGACCAACTTGCTCAGCAGTTGTGTGTGCATCCTATTATGACACATAGACTTGTGTACATCTAGTTTAAGTATTGACTAGTCTGATCTTTATCTAATTGAGGTAAAGTTTCCAGTGTGCCAAACTTCCCCATTTGTCTCTGGGGCTCAGAATTGTTGGAGGCTGATCTTACCTGTAAAGACTGAGCTGAAGAAGGCTTGGAATATCTTGGTTTTTACTTTGTCCTGTATTTTTAGGTCTCCTGCCCCATTCAGCAGTGGCCCACATATATCCTCATCTTCTGTTTGCTTCTGGAATACCTGTACAAATCTTTCATGTTGCCCTTTATGTCTCAGTAGATTTTATTCAGGTGAGCTTTGTCTTTTCTAATCCCACACCTGCACACTCAGGTAGTGTCTCTACATTCCTCCCAGGTTACCTCCCTTCTTTTATGTTTTATTGGGAGCTTCTTGTGCATCTATTTTTTTGCAAGCCACCTTTGCTTGATTTCTTATATGTGGGGGTGGGTCATTCCTGTGATTGGGGAAGGCGATCCATGAAAAATTATTCAGATCTCCTGGACTCCTCTCCACAAATATTTCCCATGGAGTTCTTCCAGGCAGGACCTTGAACAGACCAAGTTCTGGTCCCCTGAAGTCCAGATCTGTGACCTTGTTTTTGCCTTGCTTCCTCCTCTCAGGATCCTGAGCTCCACCATCTCATGGTCACCGCAGTCAAGGCTGCCTTTAGCCGTTACATCCCCAGTGAGCTGTTCCTTGTTTGTGAGTATAAGGTCCACCACAGCACACCTCTTCATTGGCCTCTCTATCTCTTGCCTTAGAAAGTTGTCATCGATGCTCTCTAGGAACATCCTGAATTACTTATGCCCTGCTGTGCTGTTCCTGCAGCTGATATAAGGGTAGTTGAATTTCCCAATGAGCAGCAGGGCCTGTTTATGTGAAGTTACTTCTGTAGAAACCTTCATATATTTGTTCCTGGTCTGGTGATCTATAGCAGACATCCACTATAATGTCACCAGTGCTGGTCTGCTCTTTAATCCATACACACAAGCTTTCGGCTCATCATCCATTTCCAGGCAGACCTCCATGCACTTCAGCTGCTTTGTCACATAAAGGGCAACTCCACTTCCTCATCTTCCTTCTCTGTCCTTCCATATCTCTCCACTGCAACACTCCAGTGAAATGAGACATTCCTCCACATCTCCATGATCACAATGAAATCATAGCCCTGCAACTGAACACAGATGTCTAATTTCTCTTATTTATTCTCAATACTGCATGCATTGCCATACAGGTACTTCAGAGAGACATGACCGCATGCTTATTTCCCAGAAAAGGTCTGGTTTTGTTTGTTTGTTTTCCCATAACCTTGCTTTGTAGGTACTTACTTGCTTATGTGCAAATGCTGGATGTAACTCTGCTTAAGACCTGTTTTGTTGATTTTGTGTTCCCTTTTGTTCACATCACACCAGGCCCTCTGTTTTTCAACCCTGTTTGTATCTCCCTCACAGTGATGGTAGTGACTCTCTCCCTCCCCTGACATTTCAAATTTTAAGCCTTTCTTACCAAGTTAGCCATCCTACTGGCAAAGATGCCTATGCTGTGCTTAGTGAGGTGGATCCCATACATCCAAGTGGATGTTCGTCCTTGAACAGGCTCATGTGGTCCTAGATACAAAAACTATGTTGCCAATGCCAGCTCCACAACCAGTTACAGTACTTGTGCCCACCTCCTTACCTCCTTTCCCCTCATCTGCAGGGCTGAGGAGGACACCAAATAGATCCCTGTGCACCTGACTGTGGTCCCCAGAGCTCTGTAGTCATTTCTGATATAGTCTAGATTGCACATGGCAATCCAAGAAGCCCACATGGAAAAATATATGTAGGCAATCCATGTGCCCACATGGATGAACAGCTTCCTAGAAGTCAAGNGATTAATTAAATGTTAAACTTTTTTTTTTTTTTTTTCAGTGTCTTTCGGCAGCTTCTGTTAGCCCCTTTGGGAGGGAAGAAGAATGAATACTCTCTCTGAACACAAGCATTTTGACACTTCTATCAGACATACCCTCTACCCTGCTCTGAACTTCCCATGCCTTTCCCTCCTCCCCAAAGCACCCTTCTGATCATTTACTCCAGATGTGACTGGGTACTCAAACGGCTTCTTTACCTGTTCTGCATGCAATTACCACTTTCACAGCTGCCCCACCCATCCTTCTCCCTTTGCAGGTCAAGTGAGACAACTTTCATAAATCTAACTACAATAATTGAAAAACCTAGAAACTCCAACTCTATTAGCCTGTAAGAGACAGCACTTCCACACAGAAGGTTATAGTTTACTAAAACTATAGTTCATGGGTTTCTGTACATTCCAAAATACCTCAAGATTTTAGAGGATCTGAAACATCTTTCCTTCTTTCCTATGCTTCAGAGGCTTACTAACAGTTCTGATTCGCTCAGGAATGAAACAACTATCCCACCCTCCACAAACATCCATCAAAAAAACCTTGGTGACAGCAAGACAGTAGATATGGTGTATCCTGTTCACTGAGACACATATGTTTATATCAACCTATATGTTAACAAACACATTGAAATTCTCCTGTTGTGTTAGATGCATGGTCTATACACTGTCTCAGACTGGGGTGAGATACTTTGAGATAATGGTGGGCAATGAGTACTCAAACTTCTTATATCCAAACTCTCTTAATCTTCCCTCCCAAGCCTGTCTTCTAAGGACACTCTAACAGTTCTTAGATCAAGGTTTTTCATAAATGTCGGTTTCCTTTATATACTGGAAAACTGATCGTATGGTAGTTTTTCATATTCTTACCCCAAATCCCATTTATTTATTTATGGTTGCCAGCATCCTTTTTACTCTGAATGAGATCCAACCTGTTGAAGTTGTTGGCTTATTTTGTGCTATATGCTGCTACAAAATGACATTTACTATAACAACATCTTCTGTAATCAGGTCAAGTAGTTGTAGAAAATTTCCTTTATTGGCTGATTCTACGGACACATCATGGCCTCTCAGTGCTAATTCTTTCTCTCCTGACACAAAAGATAATTGCTTCTATTACTGCCCTAAAATAACATATTTAATTGACAGTTATTTTCTGAAGATGCCTATTAGTTCAATGACACCTCAGTTTCCGTGTGACAGGGATTGAGTGCATAATTTATTTATCCTTGAAATACTAGTCCACTACTAAAACCTGATGAATAGTAAAGCTTAATTTTCTGCTCTGTTTTTCAGTGTGCTTTAAGACAGGTTAAAGGATACCAAACAATTTTGCTACAATAGAGGAGTTAGGAGGATTGAGGCATGCTGTCACTTGTGAATACACTACAAGATATTGACAGATTTGCCAGTGGTTTCACAAGGACAGGGAAATTTGAAATCCTGCATATTACGATATCTGAAAACTAGAGGGAGCTGAGCTTGTGAGCAGATGCCCTGATTTATGCACATGTAGTACTACTATAAGTTCACGGTACCTGCAATTTAGTAATTATGAGATGATAACTATTTAGAATCAGTTGGAACTTTTATACTGTGTTGCCTTGGAGATTCTGCCTACAAGGAAAAAGAAAAAAAAAAAAGTGAAAAAAAAATTACCCAATTATAAGAGTTATAGATTGTGCATAACTTTGTTGTAATATAACGTTACGAGATTCAGAAGAATTCATTCTTCCAGATAATTCTTGTATGATTTCATACAAGACCGTTAATTTTTTCCAACCTAATTCTTAATTTGGAAGGTCAGCTGGCCTGCTCTGATTTGGTTTTTAAATGAATACTTTTACATTTTACTTTTTACTTTTTACTTT
>VXAL01002493.1:12867-43242 GCA_013399475.1 Chauna torquata
AGGAGCTTAGGTGTCCAGTGGGTGTACTGTCCACCCGATATAAAAATGGAAGTCTTCCCAAAGATGAAGGATAGGGAGAAAACCCATTTGAATGAGTGCTATGAGGAGCCTTGATATTTTAAGTTTTAATTAATAGAACTTTTTCATGGTTCTGCTCTCCGTGACGCAGGACATCAATTTTACTTTAAATGGTCTTGTTAGAGCTGTTGCCTTCTCTTTCTAACATGCATATATTTACAGATAAAGGTACACGAGCCCTTCTTACAGGCAGGCAAACAAAATTTGGTGGATGCTGGCATAAATTGGCAGTGCTTTTTTTCTCCTGAGAGCACACCAAAAGTAAAGTAATAAAGAAAGGTTCAGGCTGCTCTATCAGGGTTTCTGATGAAACACTTTCCAAGTTCTTGTTGACTTTAATTCAGGGCAGGGGGGAACACTTTGTGTGGGTTGTTTGGCTTGAAGCGATTGTGACCGAGTCATTACACAGATATTTGTTTGCTTTTGACAGAGACTGTGAGGATTTTGAAGGTTCCCATAAAAACAAGAAAATGCACCAAATAATAATAAATTGTTTCCATCTTATTTCAAGCAGAAATATTTGTTCACAGTTACGTTTTTGTGTTTTTTCATATGCTGAAAGTTGTATTTTACACCAAAGGAAAGCTGTCTTTTAGAACTAGGACTGGTATTTTGTAACCTCATAAGATCAGTCATCTTGAGTGCAAAAAGCCCCAAATATAAACTACTACCAGATTCTCAGTGGGTTTGGTTTATGTGTTTCCATAAGAGAATCTACACTGCAAAACTATGGTACTGCTGGCACAGAACCTAGATTTGCAGTGGCTGGGCATGCGCACATCTGGGCAGCTGATGTGGTCACCTTCACTTCCCAGGATTGGGAATAAGGCTTGGGGCTGAAAGACTTCCCTGTGATTCATGAATGAATAGCTGGAGCTGAGGAACAACTGCTTTCCACTTTGGTGGTATTTATATTATGCAACAGGTTGCTGAACCACGTAAAGATGTTATTTGGAGCTGTGCCTGCAGCTTACTACTTGCATACTTTGGGTACCACAGATTAATAGTTTATCTGGATCAACTCTTAGAAAACTAACTCATTTCAACTACGTAGTATGTTGAAATATTCGAGATTTTTGGCTTTTATGTCATACAAAACCAGTAATAAATGAATAACACAAAAATGAGAATAAATGGTTTAAAGCGTGTTGGAATTATAACACAGAAATTAGCACTTTTTGGTCATTGGCACCCCAGTGGACTAGAAGGATATCCACCTAAGTCACTTGAGTTGAACAGCTGGAAACCTAGTCTGAATATTCGTGCCTTAACCTTAGTGAAAATCTTTCTAAAATATAGAAAATTTGGACAAAATACCAAAATAATAACCTTCTGCATCAAATCTTATGAATGGAGCATATACCAAAGATTTTGTACAACGGACAGGTTTGGTAATGGTTACCTATCAGACTTTGTAGTGGCAAAGGTTTTGGAAACATTATCATGCTTCAGAAGTGCACAAGGTTTTTTTGTTTCCATGTTACTCTGTGATTCACATTTCTATCTGAAAGTTGTGTGAAATGTAGCTGTTAAGTAAGCCAAGATGAGAACGTAAACAAAAGCTACTGCTTCAGAAAATAAGGAAGTCAATATTAAATGTTTTAGAGGGACTGCTAATGGTCTGCTTGATTTTTGCAAAAAGGTCCCTAAGGATCCACTTGTACAGATTCAAAAGTAAAACATTACTTGTAAAAAGAACTTTTAAGAATGTTACTACATTTGTTGGTGTGTTTTACTAAAGAAAACCGTTCTTTTCCTGACATTCATATATATATGAGAAGTAGGCTGGAGTACTATTTTCACCTTAGTATAAATGTATGTTATTAAAGCTTTAACAGAATATGGCAGCAAGTAATGTCTGTGCCTTTCAGCCTTGTTTTTTCACAACATACTTTTAGGCGCTTTTTCTTTTCTGAAATCTGTTTAAAGGGAAAAACATTTAATGATATTGTGTCATCACTAGTAGTGACACCTAAATCTAGAGACTGACTGACGGGTTACTCTCTGTCCTTGAAAAGCCTTAGGCACAAAGTATAAGAGCAACAGATTTAATTGATTAGGGTTCAAAACCAACCCAAGCTCCTGGATCAAAATAATATAAGTACAGGAATGTAGAACCTCATTGGAACTTTAGCAGGGCATCCCACCCCCACAGCTTGCAAAATGTGGTGACAACAGCAGATGCGACAAAGTTGTCCTCTGGTAGTTATTAAATGATACTAAGACTAATTGAGTTACAAGGTGTTATATAATAAGGTGTTATTCTTAAGTAATAGAGCATAAATAAGAATGCTTTAGAATGCACTTGAACACCTTTTGGTTATAATTATGAACAGTTTAATTTTCCACTAATGTATAACATAAAATGGGAAGGAAGCACAAATCAGGATGGTTATGCATATGTGCTAAAAATATTTTTTGAAGCAGTTATTACAAAGTGAATGTTTCAGTCTTTTATATTTTTATACTATGTATATACATATATATTTCGAAGTAGACTACCTGCTTGTGCCACTTATTATAGTATCTTGGTATGAGATCACACTAACATGCGTTATAAATTTCTTATCTATATACGCCTGCCTTGGATTAAAGCTTAATCACTCTTTAAAAAGAATGATCCAAATTGAACTCTTGTATAAACACTCTTGATTCCTTAGGTAAGTAATAAAAGCTTACCTTGTTTTTCTGGCTGCATTTTGTCTACTTTCTGTTAAACACCTGTCTTATGCATTCAGTTATCTGTTATATTCTCAAGGAAGGGAAATGAATTGCTAGCAAAATTCTAACCTTGTTCACTGCAAATTTAACCATGTACAATACAACCTATAATTGCCTTTTTATCATCATTATTTTGGTCATAAAACCAGAAGTTTTCTTTGAATAAGGAAAAATGTAGATTTTAGAAAGTTTAGACAGCTTAGGAAAGTGGATTATTTTGAAGCTTATCTCTTGAAAAATGCATTGCACAATGAATTATGTACTTTCCTTCAGAAACGAAGCTTTTGGTGATGATCAGACCATAGTTGTTGCTACCATTAAAATAACAGCATTTATGAATGAAAAATTTGGGGTCAATAGTATAGTGCAATGCTGATATTATACTTGAGAAAGAATAATCTTTTAATCAAATGTGAGGTCTCAATCTAATTTTCAGATAATTTGTGATGTTAGAAAGAATTCAATTATTACAAATTGTAATGGATGTAATGGGCTTAAGCTGCAGCCAGTAAGATTTGGATTAGACTTTAGAGAAAAAGGACAGTAAGATCTGTAACAGATTGCTTAGGGTGGTTATGGAGTCACCACCACTGAAAGTCTTTAATGAAGGCCAGACAAATGTCTGTCACGACAGATGAAGTTATAGCTGGTCCTTCCTTTGGGCATGGGGAAAGGACTGGATGATCTCCGAGTGCCTTCTTTCCTTGCATTCTATGATTCCATGTAAAATGTGTCTAGGATCTTAAAATAAACAAACAGAAATGCTCCTTAACATGACAGTGGCTGTTAGCATTAACTAGACTTAATCAGGCCTACTGTCCCTTTCTGCAGTGTAATAATGAAATGATAAAAGCAATGCCTGCAGCAGTTACTTCTGTTTACAAAGAGAAAGATGATCATGTCATGTACAGAAATTGTGATTTTTTTTTTAAAAAAAAGTGTTTAATGAAGACTAGACATCAAGTCAATATTTAGTTTTAAATTAAAAAACCTCCAAAACTTAACATAATCTACCTTCAGGTAATAAATTTGAATAGTAAGGTCAGAACATTAGGTTGTTCCACTCAAGTGGTGGTTGAATGGGCCAGGAGCTGCTTGTTACTGAGAGAGTGGTTCAATCTCATACATCTGTCTTGTAAAGGAACACAGCAGCAGCAGCTTGAAGCTTTCATCAGGACTCCAAGCTTGACCTTATGCTTCTGTGAGTAGAACAAGTTTAACTTATTCCCAGATGGAAATTGCAATGCCAGGTTAATACTGAAAGAGGCTATCCGTACTATTTTGTATATTTATTTATTCCATTTGAATTTGTTTCCAGTTTCCAAAAAGGAATATGATCATTCTGAAAAAATAACACGCTTACTTTGCCAGTAACTGTATCTTTAAATCTATGCAACAGAAATGAGCTAAAGCAGATTTGAGAGTCTATCTGATGTCTAGATTAGCATCTCGATTTTTCATAGATTTTAAAACTGGAAGGGATTTGCTAGGCACCATCCATACCCGGGAGAACAGGATAACTTTTTTGCAGTGATCCCATTGTCTGTATATCATTCCAATTCTTATCGACTTGACATCTGAATATACAAGAACTTAGGACTTTTAAAATATCAGAGCATTTCTGTCCTGCATTCAACAGCAAATCCCCTCGAAGTCAAACATTTATATGCAGAAGATCTTGATAGAACAGTCTTTCACCATCTTTTTTTTTCTTTTTCTTTTCTTTTCTTTTTTTTTTTCATTTGTGAACACTTAAGAAAGTGATTCTTAGGGTCTTCTTGTTTTCTCTTGTTGTAGGCAAAAATGTGTACATTTTTATGACTTTTTATTATTACAGAAATGATAATGTTTTAAATTCATTAAGTGACATTTTTAAAGTATGAAGTCTATCCTTAAGAAGACGTTTGCTTGGATTTTGATAAAGAAAAAAACCTTCTGTTAAATATTTGAATCAGCCTGTCAAATTACATAGCAGAAATGCAATCCTCATTTAATTCAGTAGTCTTCAATTTTTAATAACAAAATAGTATGTTCTGTTATCTTCACTATAATAATTGATATAATGACCCCCTTTATCTCACATTAGAAACTTATTTTTCTCTACATCAGAATTTCTCAGAGATCTTGGACATGTTTTCATTATGCAAGAGTGGCTTTTTAGTTTGCTTACAGTGCTACATAAGTGCAGCCAAACTGCAAACACAGGTGGAATGGTTTCCTCTTTCTCCCACATTTGCCTGTACCCATGATCTAGTGAAGCCCACAAATATTCTAAATGGAAGCTGCATGAAATTGAGATGCAGTTTTCTACTCTGTATCTCAGTTTTGTTAGCTGGATGATGATACTTGAGATCTGTGTAAAACACTTCGAGTTTGCTATGGAAAAATGCTATAGAAAAAGTTCTATTTTATTTCATTCAGCTTTTAGAGTTAGCTTGCAACTGTAATATTTTATTACAACATAAATGTAGTATTTATGCTATGATGATACTTTTCCTCTGTAAGAATAATTTGTTTATTCTATCCATTTAGGCTAAATATGAACACTTTTTCTTGTGATTTTCTGTATTTTGGAAATTTCTAAGCTCACCCTAGAAAGCAGCAACAATGAACTATAAATTCCTTAGACTGTAGTTCTCTTAGACAGATGGCTCAGGTAGGATGCATTATGTTTTCTTATCAGATAGATGCAGCTACTAAGGATAATTCTGATGCAGCACATTCTTTCTGCTTTGATAAAACGAAAGCATGTAATGGATCTACTGTGCTAAAGGAACAATATTCTTCATAAACAATGATATAAATTTTCCATGTATGCTTATATGGCAAGGATAGATGTCTTTCCTCTTTAAAAAATAATTTATCTGAAAAGAATCAACCCACTAGTCATGCAATATCAGAATATCATGCCAAAATGCTTTAAAAAAAAAAAAAAAAAGTCCCTAAATCTGCTTAGGGGGAGACGTTGAGGCTTGCTTTAAAGTACTTTTAAAGTATATACTTTAAAGTATAAAGGGACCTTAACATAGCTGAAAGTAGGGCTTTAATCTCAGTGGGTTCATACTTCCCTAATAAATAGTAGTTCTTTATATAATTCAGAATAATTAAGAGTGCAGCAGAAAAGAGAAACCTGTGTATATTTTATGAAAGTCAGAAAGAACCAGTATTTCACCTGTGAGATGAACTAAAAGTGTTTCATATTGTGCAAAAGCATGAAAATGTTTCAATGAGGCATCACAGGAGAAGCCTCCCTAAGTATAAATAATCCAAAATGTCTTTAGGGAGGGATAAGAGGGAAAGATATATTAGAAGTGATAGAAGGAGAGAACAATGTCTTGACATTTTAGACCAAAATTTTAAGGAGAGTCTTTTGAGAGGGATTCTTGTGGTGATTCACAATTTAAAAGTCCAATGCTGCATGAAACACAAGAAAAAGTGATTCTTTTGCAGCATACTGAAGGATTACTAAAAAGGCTGATAATTAGTCCCCTCTTTGTCATCTAATTCATAAGAGAACAGAGTGAAACTGCAATATCTATTAATCAGAAATAAACAGCACTATTGGTATTTGGGCAGTAAAAATTACCAAGTCCCCAAAAGAACAACAAAAGAATCTAGGAATATTATCATGTTGAGAAAGCTATTATTGCTGCCAAAGTGACAATAAGTGAATCAAATAAAATTAAAACTGTGAACAAATGTTGCTGCATTTGAGACTGGGATAATTCTGTGTCATGTCATAATGAAAGAGCCAATTAACAGAAATGCACCAAGACCCTCACATTCCCTTTCAGCAGCTGCTGGTGTCACTGCTAGGCAAATGCTGTGCAAAGCTCTTCTGGCTTTAGTGGCTGTGCCCTTATGGAAGAAAGTTCTTTTTCTTGCTTCTGCCAGCAATGGGTTGTGTGATTTTTATGAAGTCATGTCATCTTCCTACCACATATTTCAAGCCACCATTTAGAGCAGCAAATCAATCACAAGCTGTTTCTTCCTATGCATCTGCAAAATGCGTAGAAAATAATAGGTTTGGGTTATATCATAATAATAATCACTTACAGACTATTCTCATGAGCTTAAATCCTAAATAAACACTATTATATTTGGCCTAGTTACCCAATTCTCTCTCTACTGTAGTCAGCAAAATCTTTGACTTTAATTGAAATGAAGCTCGAGTCACAAGTCTCTGTGGAATGCATGGATTTCCCTTTGCAGATATAACGTGTCTGATTTAGGTTTTATATTCAACTGGAAAATGAATAGATTTTTTTTTTTTCTTTTAAAAGTATACTTTGATTTATAGATCAAGATTTTATGACAATTTTTTATTTTAGGACAATTTTTAATTCCATCCTTTACAATATCTGAAGGAAAGTTTAGTTTGGTAATTTTGAATAAATGAAACACCGAAGAGAAATCATGCTGATTTCACACTTAGCTTACACAATGGCTCATTTTTATTATATTAATATTGCATGTTCTGCATGCGTAGGTGCAATAGAGTGATGACGTCAGTTTTCATTTGTGGAAAAAACTTGTAATTTTTATCCATTGTTTAACTAAATTTTCTTCAATGCTTGATTCTTTCCCTTTTTGCTGATATCTGAATTTCATTAAAAGTGTTCTGTGTCTTTTCCTCATAACAAGTCAAAGGAATGGTCAGCAACAGCATACTAGTATATCTACAGAAGTAATTCTGATTCAGTTTGGAAGCAGTTAATAAATTTTATTTCTTTCAGTGACATTAGATTTAGTTTCTAAGTCTTTGAACATAGATAAAAATAAGGTGGATTACAGTCAATATAAATCAAAGATAGTCTGAAATGTTAATGTACTACCTATGTCATTGGTTGTATTTTCTGTCAGAAATTCTCTTAGATATCAAAAGAACAAAATCTGTTCTTGTGTGCATTTCTGTGTGAAATATATAAGCTTGATGCAAGGTGGAAGTTCCTCTATATATCAGTATCATTCAGGTCATTATAAAGTTGAAATAAAAGTTTGGTGTTGGAGCTGTAAACACTCATAGTGGATCTATCAGTCATTGCTTTAAAAAAAAAAAAGAAAAGCATACTTGACTGCTGTGGATTTCAACAAAAGTATCTCTTACTATCTTATGACACAATTAAAGGGAAGAATTCCATTTGGAACTTGTATTCATAAAAAAAGGCATACTGTTCATCCAATGTTATTAAGGAAAATGCTTGCCTGAGTCATAAGTAAAATATGTTTGTTTTCAATGGCACTTAACATCTTGGCCACTTCAGATTTTTTATTTTGGTGGATTAAGAAAGGAAGATAGTGACAAAATACTGGGGGAAAAAAAAAAAAAAAAAAGGCAATAGTTAAAATGAATAGCAGCAATTTAGAATTCCAAGATTCAGTCATTGTCTTTTCAAAGACAATTCAGGAGAAAGTGTTTCCATGGAATGATTCTTAGCACCTCTTGCATGCTGTTATTTGAGCAGGCTAGAGGTAAAATTTCACTAGTGTTGTTATTTTTTTCAGATTCTTTTTTTGGTGTGAACTGTGTTGAAGAGCCCCAGATGGGTGCCAACATTCTCAGAGTGGTGGAAATTTCAAACATGCTTTTCTGCTTTTCTTTGTTGCTGGTTCAATCTATTGGTGCCTGCTTCTGTTTTTGAACTTCTTTTTATGGGAAGGGTGGTATCTCTTTTACTATTTTCTCTCTTATCAAGAATGAATTTTGCTTCTCATGCTTTTTCCCCCATGAAATCTTGTGGTCTCTCTTAGATTTACAGTCTCATGTTTGTACATCCTGAAAATGTCTAAGAGACATATGTGGGATTAACAGGAAAAAAAAAAAAATCACCAAAGTCTCTTTATAAAAGGTATAATGTCTCTTCTACAACATACTGTAAATTCATTGCCTCCTGAAATGTATACAGCCTTTGTAGATAGCACACCTGTACAAACTCCTAGGGGTAGTGCGTATAGTGCATTTGGCTTGTTAAAAATAACACCATGCGCAGGTAGCAGTTCTGCAGTACAGTAGGGAAAGTGCCCCACCACTTTCAGCATCTGCAGGAATCTTTTCAGCTGTAGAAATCTTAGCAAAATGTACACTGTGTGCATTCTGGATGTGTAGGTTTTTAGAGATGCTTGGTTATAGAGAGTAATCCCATGGCAAGGAAAAATCATCAGAAATTTGTTGGAAATCCCATTACTCTGATGCCATAGGCTACATATGGTAGAATAGATAACTTCTCTTTGAGGTACCTAGTCTACTAAATAGTGTCCAGAATTATTTATTTCTGGTTCTGTGACTGAATTGCTAGCTAGACTTGTGCATAGAGCTTAGCTTTATTACAATTGTTTCTCTAGCTATACAACATAAAAAATAAATACCTGCCATATGGGGATGCAGGGCAGGTTAATCAATTAATATTTATGTAGCACTTTTAGACAATTTTATAGAAGAGACTGTAAAAATGCTTATACGGATGAGGCTATAAAAATTTGAAATTGTACTTCTGCTAGTTGTAAATTTTTTGGCAGTAATGACATGCATTTTGTTTTCAGTATGGGTTCAGTTCTTTTATGCAAAGCCTTAATTTAGAATAGGATAAATTTAATCTAGTTTTAGTTATCAAAAATTTAGATGTGTAGAATAACCCAGCCATGTTTGTTCCTGCTAGAGCTAGAGAGAGAAGAGAGACTGACTTCCCACTGGAGTGGTCTGTCTTCTGCCATTAGCAGATTAGCAAATCTAAGAGGCTAGCTTGATGCTTAACTTTTGGATTCTGAACACTTCTTGAAATGAATCCCATCTCTGGTAGAAATGTGCGATTGTGACTATGGGGACAACCAGCTTTAGAGTCTGTCTTCACATGAGTGTTTGGAGCTAGTCCAAATCTAGTCTAAGACTATCTGCAGGTGGTACAAAACTAAAAGATTCTTTTGATAGAAAAGTGTCATTTCTTTTGTAAGAAAGTACTCCCTTGGCAAAATCTGTTTCTGAAGAATTAAAAGTTAAATCCTGGGTAGCTAGCAAGGCAGTGTAGAAACTGTGAAGCTGCAACACTTGGCGGGCTGAGGACCAAAGTCAGACACCCTGTGGCTATTCTAACAAAGCAAGCTGGCGCAGGAAATCAAGATAGGGCTGGTGGCAGGCCTCCTGGTAACCATCACAGCCTTCACGGCTCTGACACCTTTCTGGATTATTGCAGTTTGCTGCCTGTTTTTGGAATGAAACTGCTCTGTGCAAAAGTTTGGCACCACCTCTCTTAGACATGGTTATCTGAGGAGGTTTTTCTATTATTCTATTTCTTCAGATTTTAAGGCAATACTAATGCCCAGAATCCCAAAGAAAAATACTCCTATTATGTGGATAATGGAAGTATGTCTTATTTCATGTCATTTCATATATAGAATACATGAATGGATGGCTGTTTATCCTTCACATTTTTAAAAACAATTGTGCTTGTTGCCACCAGAAAGTGCTGACTGGAGCTTGTCTGTGCAGAAATTAAAGGATGCATATTCTTCCATGAAGCCTGAGGAGATTTCCCTACAAGTCTGAGTGTGCTAACAGTATAAACCTCTTAACTGTCACATTTGTCATTGAAATACTTTATAGTCCAGCCTTTTGCACGGGCACAGACTAAAATCCTGATTCTGAGTCAGGAGGAGACAAAGGGATGAATTTTCCCATGGCCTAACTGAAGAGTAGTTTACAGTGGTTTCTACTTTTATGAATGGCAATATCGAAGAATTTGAAAAATTTTCATCCAAATTACATGTTCAGATAGTCTCCAAGAGAATTTTGCTTCTGTTCATTCACAAAATGACTCATCACTGTTGCAGAACTGAAGATTCACCATGGAGTAAGAAAAATAAACTTTTTTTTTTTTAATCTGATATTAAGGCATTGACTTGGGGGCCTACCTGTTCAAGGACATGCATAATCTTATATTGTAGTACAGCAGCTTCATAAGACAAATCCACTTGAGTGTAAGGTGGAACTGGACTGAACTGAAGAACTGTTCTGTAAGCAATTCTAAGACATAATTAACAGTGATTTACTTCTTACCGGATTCAGTTTTCTAGTATGATAATGATCCAACTGTAATGAACCATGTCATCTTCTTATGGAAAAGAATCAACCACAGTTGTTGCACAGACCTCCTGTGTGTCTTGTCTGTCAGCATACTTTTTTTCCCAGATGCGTGGATTTGTCTGTATGGAAATGACAAAGCATATCTCTAGTCTTAGTGCCTTAATGTGATAAACATATTTTACCTTATGCGCAGTAGATATAAATGCATTCCTGCTTTTAGTTTGTTCCAAAAGAAATTCTAGCTCTATAGTAGTTCTGTATCCTTTGGAAGTCAATAAGTATTTTCCAACAAAAAAAAAGAAAAAAAGGAAAGTGAACTGTACATGTGTTTTACTGCATTTGGTACCTCTGCTAGGTGAGTATAGTCTGCATGGTTTGTAAGTCAAATTCCCAGGTGCTTTTGTCATTGATCATGATAAGAATTTCCACACATTCAGTTGTTTTGGAGAAATAGTCTGTGTATGATAAATGCTATTTGTTTGTAATGACTCTAAACAAATCAAAAAAAAAAAAAAAAAGATTTATTTTGATATCCGTTAAACTCTGACACAAGATTAATGATATTGGCACTGAGTTCTGGTAACTCTTCTATGAATGTACTGTAATTGTAGCAATGAAGTAATATTTTAATGTTGTTTCTTGTTCTTTAGAACATTTTTTCTTCTTAATGAGTTTATGAATATGTCCATATTTTATTTAGGGACATATTCATGAAAAAAAGCAATTTACTATTGATTTCCAACCATAGAACCTCAATCAGCCGAACAACTAATTCAGCACTTTCAGTACTGACAGAAAAGCCATTGTTAGTAGCAACCAAGTCATAGAAATAACAATGTCAGGAAAGCAGCTTACCATGGCCTTAGGTGTCCACAGTGTATAACTCAAAAGTAGAACGGCACCTGCGTTATACCAGTACTGATGAAACTTGCAAACAAGAAGGATGCAGAAACATAAATAAAAGTGCGAAGAGTTTGTATGTAAGTATTTTCTGAAAATGGAAGCAATGATGACTGTTTGGGGAACTCGAAACTCATGATAGGCTAAAGATGCTGCCTTTTAGCTCAAGATGTGATTTACAAAATCCTGAAAGATATGAGCTGTATGAGAACTAGCTTATGTCCTCAAAAAAAGAAGCATACCCATAGTGACATCTGTCAGTGTCCACTCTCATTTTCCATTCAAATTGGTAGTTATCTCAGTGAAGTCAATCAGGCTGTACCTGATATAAAACTGATGAATGGTCAGAATCAGTCCCAGAAGTTTAGGATGTCAATCCCTAGAAATAGTGCTGGTGGCCAACAAAAGTGGTTGCTGGTTAATGAGACTCTTTTAGGTAGAATTACCTAACCTGAGTCTTGATAATATAAAGGATATATGCCTGTGTCTACTCATATATAAAAGTAAGCAAAAGAGGATTAGCAGTTGTTATACAAACATGCCCACCTGGGAATTGACAATAGTACTTTGCAGTTGCTGACTCATGCCTATAGCCTGCTCTCATAAGTTTGCAAATATAATCAAAGGCAAACTTGAGATTCAGCTGAGGAAGAGAGAGCATTTTCTGAAGAGGAAGCCAAAAGAAAATTACAGAAAATTACTGTATGCTGTTGAAACAAGGCCTCGAGTTTGCCATGTTAACTTAATGTAGGGTAAATTTTTCATCCAGAAACTAGACTTCCAGGAAACGAAAACATATGTTTTCTTTCTGTCATAAAGTTTAGAGCTTTAATTAACTTTCTTACTATAAAGGACTAAGGCCTTAGCCACCTGGCAGAGAGCCTCTGTAAGCACATAATCAGTAATAGCATACCTGCTGTCTTTCGTTATGTGATCTTACATCTATACCAAAAAAAATGTTATTGTGAATAAATATTATTTGGTTAGTATGTGAAGAATAATTTCTAAAGAGAGCAAAGTTGGGAACTATCACAATTCATAACTCACTTATACTGTTGTTATTCACCCAATGAAAGTACTGTAGAAAATACCTTTCTAGATTATTCAAAAAGTTCATTAAGGTGTCAAAAATCTAATATTGCTTTCTATCAGAAAACACAATGTCCTGACTAAATAATTTATACCTCTGTATGAAGAGGTTAACTTAGCTTTATTCTCATGCAGAAGTTATAGAGAAAAATGCCTGTCTTCACTATGAGCATGATAAATAAGCAGGGGCAGGTCAAACACTTAAAATTACACAGAATTCAATGCAAAATATATATTATTCAATTCTAAAAAAAAAAAAAAAACAATTCCGACACACAGGATCAATGTGTCAACCAAATCAATAAAAACTGTGGAGACTCATAATATAGGTAGAAAATTACTTTCCCTAATCTGAATTTGATAGAACAGAACAATTTGAGGGAGACCTTAATCTTTTATAGATACTGAGACAAGACATCAAGTATTGAGCTTCTCTAAAACCTGAAAACATTTTTTTCAGTATTCTGAGAAGGTAGGTTTTCTAGAGTATGAAATATGAATCAAGGTTTGATTTGAATCCAGACCTTCTTAAAATTATGAAGTGTTTTTTAGTGTTTGGTAAATAATATGTGATCGGGACATATGGTGAATAGTCACTAAGCAATGTTTATATCATATATATTTAAAATTATTGAAATTTCAACATTTCTGTGTTTTTTTTTCTTCCAATAATTCTGTCTCTTTACTGGAGGACCACAATGAAAATTAGGTGAAGCCCGTCTGCATCCCATCTAGGTCTGTTGTAATTTTGATATGAATTTGCTTAGAATAAATTCGTGACTTTTTTTTGTTCAGTTTCATAAATACTGTGTCTATTGGCCAAGGGATGGGGCAAAACAATCACTTTTAAGTACTGGTCACAATGTGTTTCTAGAACAAGTATTTCAGATATATAATGAAGGCTTTGTTCTTGATATCTGCCCTAAGGGCTGGTGTTTATCCACTGAGAAAATAATCCATCTTGTGTACTTTTTGTCCAATAGCTTTAACACTTTGAAAAGCATTTGATACTGGAGTGTAATTAAATGCTTTCAACAAATAGATTCATAAAGCTGATGGTCTAAGTGTTCAGTGAAAAAATTTTGAAAACAAATATATTTAGATAATCAAATTGGATCATCAATCATGAATCTATCGTAGTCAATTCATGAGCTGTAAATGAGATATATGAGATATTCATCAAATATATTATCCCTTTAGATGATTTGCCATGTGCTACAAAAAATGCTTTTTCACTCTTTTTCTAAAATTGAAATGTATTGCTGAAAAATAATGAGCACGAGTTATGTACTGAGAAAAGACCAGTACCCCATAGTGATAGGAGTCTCTCTGTCTCTCTCTCTCATTACTGATTGCATCTATTCAAATGACTTAATGCAAGTATCTACAAAAGTTGCCAAGACTACTTGAATTAGTCTTTTATATTGATAAACACTGCAAAAGAGACTCTTGCCTATGAAAATGTTCCCCAGGTGGCACAGCAGCTTTTCTTGTATTAACAGAAAACTTTAGTAATTTAGTAATAGTTTTTGGTTAGTTTAACTTCTGTAGTACTCAGATCACCAATGCCACATTGAGGTAATAGATGGTTACATTATGAAATTTGCTTTCAGGGCTAGTGCTAACATTTAGGAATCCAGTGACTGTTTTTCCTTGCTTCCCTCTGTTGCATTATTTTGAACAGTGATGTATTTTTTGAGATGTTCTCACCTACAAGATCAGAAGAGGGTCTTGAGCTCTCTGATGAGCAATGAGCTATGATTCAGAGCTTGGTATTCTTGAAATAATGAGTCATCTTTTCCTCTGTTTATTTGTGTTGAGAAGGTTTTACATTCAGTAATCATCCCTATTGCTTGCATAAATATATAAACACAAACACACCCTTATGTACATGAAAGTACAGACAGACCAATAAAACTGCATTTCAAACAGCTGAACTAGGCTTGTGACTGTTTAGTTTTTTAGGAGCAGGCCATTCTTGTAGTCATATTTTGGTGCCGTTGCCAGAGATATTTAGAAGTTTTTAGCAATTGTTTAAACCACCTGTCCTATTTTGGAGGCATACTTTTAGATGAAAAGGATATTAATTATTGCGTCAATTCAAAGGAAAGCTGACAGGCTGAAACCGAGACTTGGCTTTGCTTCTCAGAGTAAATCCAAACTGAGAAACTGTAAGTCTTATAACATAATTAGCTTCTTATTATTGCAGTCCTGGTATATGCAGGTGTTTATATTATGCAAAATACAGAGAATTCAAAGTATCTTGTTGTAGAGAGTCCAGCAGCAAGATTAAATTAGTTATGAGATTTCATAGTGAAGCGTTGTTTTGCAATCCATTATGTATCAAAAGGTTCAGTATAACTCTGGAAGATTTTGAAAGTTAGGGATTCATTGTAAATCTCTAAAGAATTCCATCAGGAGCTGCATTTCATGTAATATAGTTAGATTATATTTATCAGCCAGGTGAAGGAACTTGCAAAAAGATTATATGTGATCTCATACCACTTCTCTGCTGCTGAGTATTGTATCAGCAATGATAGCTATTAGGACTTAGAGCTTACTGTAAATCTAGATTTGTGCTTGGCCTGGTTTCGGCTAGTATAGAGTTAATTTTCTTCCTAGCAGCTGTTACGGTGCCATGTTTTGGGTTTAGGATGAGAATAATGCTGATAACACACCGATGTTTTGTTGTTGCAGAGCAGTGCTTACACAGAGCCAAGGGCTTTTCTGCTTCTCCTGCTGCCCTGCCAGCGAGCAGGCTGGGGGTGCACGAGGAGCTGGGAGGGGACAGGAGCAGGACAGCTGACCCAGCCTGGCCAAAGGGGTATCCCGTACCATGTGGTGTACATGACTTGAACTAATATGTTAATGTATATGAGTTATATATAGGAAATATGTCAAAAACTATTTTCTCCTAAAGAGTTTCAAAAATGAGTAAAGAATAGAACTAGAATACAGTAGAAATGTAAAAATGTAAATTGCCTTCCTGCTGGGAGCAGCAATACAAGAAAGGAGGATTGCAGTTCCCTTCCCCCCCACCCCTCTTCTCAAATATAACAGCGAAGAGGGGTGCTGGGGGATTGGGAAATAATTCAAGAACCTAAAGTGTGCTGAGCTGGCTTTTTGAAGTGATTAATAGCAGCTAATGGTTATGAACAACTGAGCGTAGGCATAGAGCCAACAAACGTTTGAAGTGGTAGTTCTGGATTCTGGATGGCATACAATATATTCTGTGTGAGGAAAGGAAAAATTGTTCAACACCTGTATACTTCAGTGTGTTTTGTATATCTGCTGAAAAGCCAAAGACTGGCCATTCTGATAAATAAGATGCTGAATGAGTGAATAGTTTGTCTCATCAGTTTGTTAATTCATACATTTCTGTGTTTCTCTTTAGCCAGTAAAAAAATGTTGGTTGAGATAATCATGTAATTAGGTAAAATGGTTTTCCATACAATCTAAATGAAAAATATGGTTGGCTTCCCACCTGTTCCTTCAGAACAACTCTACGTATCTTATTAAACCCTTCCTCATTTAAATGCAAATATGATGTAGCAGAAGATGCCATGAGTTTTTGCTCTTGAACAATGAGTATCCTTTTTCCAGTCTTGTGTATTGGGCACAAAAACCCATGAGCTCTAAGGCTGCTATCAGACTATCAGGCCTTCAAAGACAGATATTCAAATACAGGAACCCACTTTCATTGCTTGACACTATTCTATATCAATGTGTTACAAGCTTTGTTTTGCCTTGGCTTATGCATAGAGAATATTTTTTCTTTCTCCAAAATGGAAAAAAAGCAAGTTGATTTATTGAATTAAGATTATCTTATTGGAAATTAAAATCTGAAGATTTAATCACTGACATTGATTTCCTGGTCTGACTATATTAGGATTGTATCAGTGGCTTCAAAACAGTGGTAAAAGTAAAATAAGTGATCAGCTACCATGAGCTCAGATGGCTGATAATGATTCTCTATATGTACACTTTTGTAATATGAAGTGGATCTATAAATACGAGATAATACATAGTTGCAGCAATATATTGTTAACAATAATCTGGTTACCTTCCAATGTTTAGCATTCAAATTCCAGTCCTTATATTCCTGGTTTCTGTAATGCCTCTACATTATGACTAGAGTTTTTGTGTTTAAGTTAATCCCTCCTCTTTTGAAAACAACAACAAAAAAAAGAAGAATGAAAAAATATCCTCGTAAAAAAAGAAAAAAAAAGGTAAAATGGAAAATAAAAGAAGGTAGGGAAGAAACAAAAATACAGTAGCACAAGTAATGTTTTCTTGTGATATAAAACTCTTACTATCAAAAGCAAACCATCTGTTGCCATAGTAAGAGTGCAATGGGAAAGAGGCTCAATTATGACTTGTATAACTATCAACCACAGACTTGCTGTGAGAACTGACTAAAACGAGTATACACAAAATCTGGAACCTCACATAAATAGGGATATTTAAGGTTTTGAGTTATTGTTATTTGTTAATTACCTTTTAATTAAAGCTTGTCCTTCTTTATCAGTGTAAAAATATTTCAAAGAAGAATATTGCCTTTACAGAGGTGCAAGCACTGATGGTGCAGTAGGAAGAATAAAATTTGGCTGGAAGAATGTTTCATATTTAAATGCTTTTAATATTTAACAATGTAAATAAAATGCATTGTTATGTTGATAGGAATTATGTGTATTAGCTCTTTTTTTTTAATTCAGTAATATATATTTTTTTATTGTACACAGCTTTTTTTGTCACATCTCAAAAATCTATCCATCCTGTCTTATGGTCTACACAGTGTGGCTGACAAACTGATTGATCTTCATCCAAATATGATACTAAATATTGTTAAGGTGCATTAAGTGTATTCAAAAATGTTCACAGTTAAAAAGAAAATTGTTGCTGCTCATTTTATTTTAAGATATTTTTCATTTAATCACATTACAATGTATATTTTTCCTATATTTTACTGTGGTTGTTCTATAAATATACACACACATACATAAAATATAGAAATCAATATATGCATAGTTATCTCATTTAAAGAACTTCATTGCATATTAATTGGACAAAATGCCATTTTGATAAGTCTCGATTTCCCAGGGTGTTTAGATTTGCTTTAGTGCAAATGTCTGCTAAACAGATGACATTTAATAAAGTAGCAAATTGCTTTTCATCTGAATGAACCTAAACAAACCTATTATACATTATAACGTATAGGCACTGAACTGTATTTTCATTTGTTTTTCTTCCAAAATAGACCTGTCAGAGCTCCAAAATCCTGAAGATCTCAATGGGAACAGGACAAACAGCATTTAAAAAAGGAGAACACTCTCCATGTCATTCACCTGGAGAACAGCTGACCCCTTAAAAGGTGAGTTGAAGCCACAATGTCCACAACTTTATAGGTTTTAGATATATATTTCACTGTTTCTGTCTTCAGTAACATGCAGAATCAGCAAAAAAAAAAAAAAAAAAAAAAAAAAAAAAAGAAACAACTTATGATCAGAGTCTCATACAATTTATACTGAGTAAGGATACCCATTGTTAAGGTTGTACAAGTAAAATCAGAAATGCAAATACTCCAGGTACTTAAACTGTATGAAGAGATCACACAGAATCCGTAGCAAAGCTGGTGAGAGTTTTTTCTGTGAACCTTAAGCTGCGACAGGAATTTATAATTACTATGTCCACCTCTGTAACTTTTGAAATGAAGAACTGAGAATTTTCTGTATTTATTAACTTGCTTTTGGCCAAAGTGAGCAAAAAGAAAATGATTTTTCTCTAGTAGAAACCCATTTTGCTGTGTTTCCCTTAAAAGTGAAGAAATACTCTAATATATAGGGTATATTTTTACGATTCCATCTTGAAAATAAAATGCAGATAATTAAACGATCACAAATTGTAGTGCAATTAGAAGACTGATGAAAGGTATGATTTAAGTAATACAAGTTTTAATGGCAAAAAGAGCAGTTCTCCACTGAAATGCATATTAATCATCACAGTATGTGTGCTTTGTCGGCTGCTGATAAACTTAATATTTCTTTCTTTCTTCTGCTCACTCTGAATAAATACCTGTTCCCAAATGCCACCTATAGCTCCAAGCGGAAAGAGTAAGTCTGACAGAATGATATCCTCTGCATCCTCTGCTCACTATAGATATCAGTAGTATCTTTTTTTTTTTTTTGAAAAAGTAGTTTCTGGTGGCAAAGGGTTAAATAATGCTTGGGACCAGTAGACAAAGCTGAGAAATTTATGATCATGATGATTGCATTCGAGTGCAGACTTCAAACCTTCTCACTTCCCCCAAGCATCCGGTATTTATTTAGTGTAAAGGTGCTAAGCAAAAGAATTTTTATTACTGCTCTTTCAGAACTAGCTAGAAGTCTCAGAGAACGGTGACATTATTAGAACAAACATCCTTGCTAAGATGTTTGCTAAGTGGAGGCATAGTTGTATGCTAGTGCACTTAAATGCTCTTAGGAGAAAAGCTGGCCGAAAACCACCAAGTGGGAACAGATGCAGTAGATTTTCCCCAAATCTTAAAAGTTCAGCTGCTGTACTTTTGTTTTTAGACAGAGTAATGAGGTTCCATTCTGTCCAATATTGCCATGTGTCTATAAGAAGAATTTGAAATGCATCTGTAGACAATTCACTAAAAAAGATATTTTTTCCTCTACACAGTTTTACATATTTTCTGAAATTAGATTTCAGTTCTCATTTTCTTACTAGCTGTTCAAAGGACTGTTTTGAATTAACACCTCAGTCAGTAGTATGTGTTTGAAAGTAAATGTTCCATAAAAATATGAAAAAAATATTTGTTAACCTCCCATAACAAGTGAATTGTCTTAGATCTGGGAGTTCATATTGTAGCCATTACACCATGATAGAGAACAGTCTTAGCTGTGGGGAAAAGACGGAGACATCTGCAGTCTAAAACAAGTGACAGAATTAAACGCAATGGGAACATAGAGAAACTGGTAAAAATTATGCTGCTGTATGGCTCAGTGGAACTAAATGTTGCATAACATGTTTTTAGTTTTTATTTTCTTAGTGCTTCACCATTCAAATTAATTAGTCTTCCAGAATGAGCTGCAATGTTGCTTTGGAAAATATTGCTTTAGCAAGCTGTAATAGGTACCTCAGCATGCTTCTGTAAGATAAGTTTGTAAATGTTTACCAGTTATAGTTGCTATGCTCTAAATGAATTTTTTAAGTTCCTTATTTCTAAAAGCCTTTTTTCATTCTTCCCATCATTAACGCTTTTACATACAGTTATAGCAGCACATCATTGAAGCATGTTTCAGTTTGTTATTAAAGGCTGTGAAGAAATAGATGATGAAATTTACACTGATTTTCTTTTTCAATATACAGTGGAAAGAAGATAGCTTATTTTACTCCAGCTATCAGAAGAAAAGGCATTACATTCATCATGCAGCGTTATATCTGTATCTGATGCAAATGTATCCATTTCATTGAAAATACAGCTAAAGATCTGTCTTCAAACTTTAAGGTGAGCTGACATAACTATTAGAAATTATATATATATGTACATAATGTAACTGAAGTTCTGGTTAAGAAATTACCTCAGCTTAGTAGCACAAGAGAAAAGATGAAGTTGCAGTAGCCATATGGCACCTGTTAAGGACAGACACTAAAGCAAATAGAAGAGTAATACGCTGCCTGTGTAAAAACACATATCATCAGGGTAAATTCTGAAAGTCCCTCTATATATATATGGCAGCAAGCGTTGAACCTAGGGTTCCTTTTTCAGCAAGTGCCTCAAACTACCATCATATTACAAAAGTTGAATTGATTGAATGAATGATGAATTTTAAACATCATTGCTAGTTGTCCATTCACAGAAGTGAGCTTTCACTTGGTATTTAGGATGATTTTTATAAACTTCTCACTAGGAATAGTATTTGATGCTCCATGCATGGCTCCCTTCATGGAGCTGTCTGCCAGCAGTTATAGGTAAGCTCTGCTCAGCCAACCAAGCAGTGTGAACTCCATGTTTGAACTGTTGAAAATGTGAGCATTAAATTACTGTGTAGTTTATTCTTACTAAGGTTTTTGTAAAGGTTAAACTGGAAATTGCCATACTTGAGTGATTAAAGCCTTATTGAGAATTCATCTTACTAGACATTTAAAATTTAGGTATCTACATTTAAACTGGTCATCATGAGCTCCTTTTGTGAACTGACAAAGAGGGCTCATCAGTGTGAAAATAATTACCCTCAGACATGCTTATTTTCCTCTACCACTAGAGGATGGCTGGTTTAGATGTAGATGTCTGCAGCTTAGATACCTGAGAGGAATCATGTCCTCTCATTGAACCTCGGCACCCACTTTGTAAAATTTTGATTTAATTTCCTATTCTGAATTTTTACAATGTTTTTATTTCTCATTTAAATAATTATTTGGTAAAATGTTGCTTTCAGCCATTTATGATAACTTTAGTATAATTATGATTCTATACAATCCTTTATTTCTTTCTTACTGATCTGGACCTGCTACCTGAAAGATGTAACTGATTATTCATCCACTGGAAGCTCATTAGCACAACAAAATACAAGAACAACAACAACTGTCATGGGATTACAGCTGTGGAAGAATGATATAGCTTTTGCATTATTTCTAAATATTTTCAAGCATATTTATATTTCCAGGGTGAAGAAAGTAGGTACTGGATTCTCAGCACTTCTGAAGCTGTCAGACTTTCTGTATGGTATCCTTCCCTGTCTTCACTTGCTGATTTGATTGATAAAGATCAATTGCCATTGAGAAGAACAGATAAGGACCAGTACAAAATATTTGAATACTTTGCATTACTAGTGCTTGTAATAACGCATCAGGTAAATCCTAGCAAAAGCAAAGATCCATCCTTTGCTCTTCTGAGAAATGTCAGCACAAAATATAGACCCTTCAATTTTCTTGAGTGAAGGAATTACTTAAATGACTTCTTTCCCCTCAATGTTTCTCAATAGCAGTGTACCATTCAGCAGTGAAGTTAAGATTGGAGAGAGACGCACTTCTGGTCCCTTCTCTGTGGCAGCCAACAGTCGGCTGTTATTTCTCTTGCTTTTATCTCCTTTTAGGAAATATTTTGCTGGTGTTTTCTTGGTAAAATTGATTGTGACTGCTGTTTTAAGGAGGTTAGAGCTCTGTGTCATGCCATTGCAGGCCTGTGCTTAAGAGGAGAGATTAGCCTCTCTTTCTGTACTGCTTATATTGCTACCCCTACTGTCCTTGGTGCACTAAACACGGAATTTATATTTGAATTGTCTACAACTTTGCATGCTTTGAGTTTCATTACACTGCTCACTCAGGAATCAAGGCAATGGAGTTATTCAGTTAGCACAAGGCTTGCTTCTTTTGAATTATAATTTCCATTTGATCGCCATTTATTGAATTTGTGATTGTGAGATTTGTTGAGTTTCCTTAAGATCATCCTAAATTCTCTGACACTGATGTGTAACGCTTTGCAAAGCTATGAAATACAAAACAGTGTCTCAAAGCTGATGTGCGATGGTGACCAAGTTAACGTGTACCAAAGCAAGCATGTGTTTTATCAATGGTTTGCTTGTTATCTGTCATATGCAAAACAGTCCAGCTACAAACCTTACCAGGATTCCTTTTATATCATAAAAAGTTTGGCTCGCCATGCTTTTCCTGGGCAGCATTTCAGTGAACATCACTAGCAGAGAATCAGCTATGGGTAGCCTAGATAAGATCTGCTATTCGTACTCCACAACCATTACTCCCATAGCTGCAGTTCTTAATTTTTATGGGTACTATTTCTGAATAGTGTCCACTACTAGATCCTGAAAATACTGAGTAACTCCCCTACTGTAACTTTTGTTGAAAGACAACTCAACCTACAGAATCCATAAGGGCACCACAGAGTTTTCGCTCTTGTTAATGAACTGGAATTACAAGTCTTCAGAGGTAGAAAACAGGAACAGAATGTCTTGGCAGAGGCTGTTTGGGTGGAACTGAAAATCATCTCTTCATACAAGAATGTGTACCATATTGGGTTGTATAATCTGGGAATTACAGAACAAGTATATGAAGAAAAGCTATATTGTCATAGTCATGCTGCAGGAGAGAATAAATTGCGTGTTATGTATAAAAAGACTAAAATGTTCATTTTTTATTCATCTTGCCTAGTTGATTTTTTATTTGTATCTGTTTCTACCCGTATTTTCTCCACTTACTCACTAATCACTGTCTAGTGTCATTTATCTTCATTTACTTAAGCTGACTGAACAATGGGACATTGCTCATCCTAATCTTTTCAGCAATCTGTTTGATATTGTTTGTTATTGTTTGCCTTTCACTGTGTCGCCATTTCCAGCTGACATTGTTTATCTTTACTCACTATGCATTTATCTGATGATTGTTGTCTAATATCATTAGTCTTGGCAATCATTCACTGACAGAGTTCACTTCTGGTGGGTCAACTGTCATAATTCAGCGCTAACATGAGGAGGAAAAAATTTCTTTCTTTATAGACATACTGGAGAGAGTCCAACAGAGGGCTACCAAGATGATCAAGGGTTTGGAGCACCTCTCCTATAAGGAGAGGCTGAGAGAGTTGGGACTGTTCAGTCTGGAGAACAGGAGTCTCAAAGGGGATCTTGTCAATGTCTATAAATACCTGAATGGAGGGTGCAAAGAAGATGGAGCCAGGCTCTTTTCAGTGGTGCCCAGTGCGGAGATAAGAGGCAATAGGCACAAACTGGAACCGAAGAGGATGTGTCTAAACATCAGGACGTACTTCTGTGCTGTGTGGGTGGCTGAGCACTGGCACAGGTTGCCCAGAAAGGCTGTGGAGTCTCCCTTCTTGGAGACCTTCAAAAGCCACCTGGATATGATCCTAGGCAACTTGCTCTGGGTGGCCCTGCCTGAATAGGGAAGCTGGACCAGATGACCTCCAGAGGTCCCTTTTAACCTTAAAAATTCTATGATTCTGTGATTCTTGAATATCTCAGAAAATTTAAACTGGAAGGCCAGCCTCACAATAGGGCTTGGTAAGCATTGTTCTATGGAAAAAGAGAGAAGCTGAGGCCCTAGCTATGATGTGAGTTTGCTCGTGTGTCTCACGAACATTTGTATGTATCACACATACAGATATAAAGCATAAGTCATTGGTTATACTTTCTGTTTCAGCCCTCTAGTTGTTCTGATAAATCCAGTGTGAATATTTACATACCTACTTACACTAATGATGGCCTTTGAATGTAGGCCCACATTCAGAGCTGACTACTTTGGCAACTGGGGACTATATGAATGAAAAAAAAAAGAAAAGAAAAAAAGATAAATGTACCTTGCACATTTAAACTCACACAATTTAAACAGAGACTTTTTTTTCCTCTCTGGTCTTTCAATGTTATGTATAATTTTCATGAGGAGCATGTGTATATTAGTGGGATCTTTTTTTAAGTGATGAAAACAGTCAAGTTTTTACTCAAGAATCTATTTTGGGAGGTCTGTAATTTTGTTGACTTTTTAAAAATGTTTCTGGAACTCTCACGTAACTTTTTTTTTTTTTTAAATCCTTTTGACACTGCTTTCGTTTCTCCAACTTAAAAACAGAATGTTGTCAACACCTTAGAAAAAGCCTTGATTTAGGAGTTTTCAGGAAGGATTGTGTGTATTTCTCTGTATGAAATTATGTTGTATCAGTGATAATGATAGAGTTGGCTAAGAAAGACCTGGAGGCCAATGTATTTCAGAAATGTCCTTGTTATATAACATAAGAAGTAAAAGCACGTATAGATAATCATACTATGTATATATCTATACAAATTGCATGTGCAGGTTAGAGCTACCTTCTGCCATTCCTCTTTCAAAATGATTTTGAGTCCAAAAGCTAGCCACATATTTAACTACAACTAAAAATGTGCTGAATGTGGGTCAATTCCCTGATTGAAGGTTGAGATGTGTCCTGGCAAGGTAACAATTACATCTGTAGTTAACAAAAATCTGAGTGTATCTTCTGCTATTTGAATATGTTGCAATTAACAGGAATTTCCTGGCTGGTATCCAGTTTTCTCTGTCAGAATTAGTGCCATGAAATGGTTCC
The DNA here is from genome assembly GCA_013399475.1 of Chauna torquata. Lineage (NCBI taxonomy): Eukaryota > Metazoa > Chordata > Aves > Anseriformes > Anhimidae > Chauna > Chauna torquata. The sequence goes on from VXAL01002493.1 coordinate 37,821, forward strand.
AAAATTATACCTCACACAAAATTGTACCTTGTACCATAAATTGTACCTCACCTCTGTAAAACAAAGGCTAGCTGACCTCCATCTCTTTAAGGTGGCTCTCAAAATGAAGTTGATGACAAGACTCAAAGTCTTAACTGAGCTGTGTTAACAACTTCGTATATGTTTAAACCCCGGCAAATAGTGCCAAATACTTCTTTGTACCTTCACTGCAGAGTAGAATAAGTTTACTTAGGTGTGATGTGGAATAAAACAACACAAAGACATACATTGTTGAGGAGCTTACAAGTGTTATCCTTTTAAAAGGTGGCATAAGATAATTTGAGCTTTATTATTTGTTTGAGCATTGCTATTTACAACAAAATAGTATGTGTCGTATTGTACTGTCTGTGCAATTTTTGGTATCATATTTTTCTGTAGTATCCTAGAAATATAGGTCAAAATTTCATCTTTGGAAATAAAAAGAGTTTTATGGAGGTTTTGTGTATACTACATACTTCTTACTGACTCCATATTTTATGTATGTAAGTCTAAACATGAATAAGCAGACTTTGAAGAAGTGAAAATAATGAATAGACTTGATTTCTTTTCAAATGTCAGCTGCCATTTCTGATCTACAGTTAAATATAGTTCATATTGTTGATTAGTTCTGTAACTGATTCTGAACGGTTGCTAGATTATTTAGAAAATTTCAGACACCAAAAACTATTTTTTTTAAATAAAAAGGATTTTTTTTAATAAAGATCTGCTTAGACAAATATTTCCATATCTTTTTTAACCAGTTTCCAATTTAATTTAAAAGAACAGGGTTTTTATTGAAAGTGAGAATACACATTTGCTTTCTACTGTAAAGTACTCTGATTTAATCAGGAGTATGCAGTTATTTATGTTTGAACAGGTAGGTAGTACAGTGATTTTAGAGACTGAAACTGAATTCATGCAAGTAATGCAAAAGGACTCAATTTTCTGTGTGTATATTCATTCTAATGTAGGCATCACATCTCTGAGTAATTCTGTCATTTCTCCCGGAAGTGAAGTCTTGATTGCTTTTGCTGCAAGCCTGCTGAATGATGCAGAAACTAGCCTTGCATCTGCTGGCATAACACTAGTTAAAACATATTTTAATACCTGAAATAACTGGAGATCCCACTTTCATTCTCTGTATTTATATATAGTATATATATCAATGTAGTAGATATGTTCTAGTGTCATGCAGGCAGCAAGTGTGTGGAAAAAGTAAATGGGGAAAAAAAAGCACCTTTATTTGCAGTTGGAAATGTCAGAAAATGATCAATATGTTGAACAAAATTTCACAGGATATCTTTGGAGTCCATTAATCAGTAAGTTAGCTTTTTTGACAGATGCAGTCATATGAGATCCAAAAAAAAAGTTGCATTCGTTGATATTTTATGTCCTTTACATTTAGAAAGTGCACTAAAGGTTATTGAATAACAGATACCTCAGTGTCCACAATGCTCAGTGTCAGGAACTCTGGGCTCATCACAAAATAAACTTTATTCTTTTATAACCATATCCAGTTCCCAATTCACAAACTTTTTTCTGTAGCAGAGGTTAAGTTCAAAGCTGTGAATAGCTCAAATTAGTCTAAGCTTCAGGAACAACATTGTCTGAATTTCCTGATCCTTAAAATCTTTAGAGGTAGGAATGTTTGGAGAATACATAGACGCCTTTTAAGGAACTGTTACAGCTAAATATTAATGATGCATGACCAAGTGAGAAGTCAAAGGAGTCTGTTTTCAAAAAGAAGCTTTGCTCGTCAGTTTCTCATAACACAGCAAATTAGAAGAGGATCTCATCTGACACCTCAGTCATTTTGTTCGCTTGTATCGTGTAAGCAATTTAGCCTCTTCATTTAGTCTCTTTAGTGGTAAAAGTCAGGACAGTTAGTGGGACTTAGAAGTCACCAGGGAATCAGGTGGAGCTCCTGCAGGTGTGAAACTTCCTTCCTCGGGTTTAATGTCTGTGATAATTTCAATGTCTTCTGATGCACTCCCAACAATATTTTATACTGTTTTCTTATTCTGTATATGCAGTGACCTCATAGGGCTTCATTGTGCACAACTGCCACTACAGCTAAATACTGTCGTCCCTGGATTACCTCAATGCTTTGATCTGTCACTGAAGGTAAGTGCATAATATCTTTGGTACTATTAGTAATGATATTCACTGTATCTGAAGGCAAGACAAAATGTAGCTTCATTCAGCAGAACAACAAAAGTAGGTCATTGTGCTAGTTTTGCTTTAATGTCACATTAGCTGTTTCCCTTCATTAACACGCTTCACATTTCCTTGTAATAAACATCCTCCAAGTGTGAACAGTGGTAACTGTTGGAAAGAATTCTTTTCTTTGCATAGGTCTCATTTTTGCCAGAGTGGAAGCTGCTGATGTACAGATAAGATCATCTCCTTGTTTAAAATCATTTGGTGTGCTGACTGAGGATACGCTGCGTACTGCAACGGGCCCTAAGTTCTTTAATTTTGTTGTAGCTGAAGCACTGGAAAACTGCACAACTTTTACAGTGGTGGTTTCTGCTGACAATCCTGTGATACTGCCTATGAAGGGTAGTGTAAAAATATTGTACATGCAGGATAAACAAATGGATAACACAAAATATGTCATTTCTCTTAGCCTGGAGATTCTGTAACCAGGAAACCAGGAGACATTTCTTTCACATGCAATGGAAACTTCAGAGAGGAGTGGTGTAATGTAATATAACTTATAATAGTTCTGCAAAGATCGTTTTTTTTTGTTTTTTTTTGATTGAACCCATATAGTTGTTTTTACACTAGTATGTTACTGAAGTGAGAAGAAGGTTGGTTTTGATAGTGAAATAAGTTTTGTTATTCTCCTATTATCTATAAAGTTAGTATTTGATCCCATACCTCTTAGAGTCAGTGATGGTTTTCCTGTTTCTTTGGTAGGCTTTGAATTACACCCAGCTAAAGAAACCTTTAAATTACGTTTCATTTCTCAAAAGCGTGTATGCTAGCAGACAAACAATATTGGGACTATTTAAGGAAATGAAGGCAATCTTTCTCTGTAGTTTTTCTAAGGCTGGTAATTCTGTATCTTTGTAATAATTATCTTGTTGTTCTTCTTATTAATGAGTTCTTTATTTTTATTTTTATTTTTACTACAGAGTTCGCATGACTATGTAATATTGTTACCATAGTGAACACTGTCTGATATTAAGGGGCTGACAACCAGAAGGAGTTATGACACTAAATGATGTACCATTCATAGTATTCATCAAAATTGTTGTTACTAGAGAAACATGATATGTGCTGAAATTTTGAGTGTGAAATGAAAATAATTCTGTCCCTTCCTTTTAAACTAGAAGTGGTTTTGTGTTGTCTGTGTGAGTATACATATATATATACACCTGATATATATGTATATATATACATATATATATATATAAACACATGATATATATGTATCATGGATAAAAACAGAATTTTTAACATTTCTTTTGCAATATTCTCAGGTTCTTCTTCAAACTATGTTCATGCTGTCACACTGCCCTAGTTGAACTGTATAAGTGGTAGTCTAATTAGCAGACATCACTAGGCCACTTATGTCAATTGACATTTATTAGCTGAGGGAAGGCAGGAGAAACATATAAGGCTTTCAGCCCTCTGGGGGAATCAGCCAGCCATGGTCCATCTCGTATTTAGACACAGTAGAAAAAACAGAGTGAAAAGAAGGAATTAGTTGTGCTACTTAGTTTCAAATACCTTGACTGAAATGTTCAAACTAACTATGGGTAGAATATTGAAGCCGAAGAGGACTTGTTTTCCTGCATAACAAGCTTCAAGTTGGAGGATAGAAAAGAAAGAAGCTGTGCCTTAAAAACTCACCTTGTGAAGGAGAAGACAGGGAGACAGCCCAAGATCACAGCTCCTTGGGAATCTGGAAAGGGAAAATCTCATAATTTTCATTCAACATTGCAGCTTACAGTACCTTTCCGTTAAACAATATATGCAGTATTTAGGAAGGGTTATAGTTACCTGTTTCAGTAAACAAACCTAATTCTAGTCTCACTTCTCATCTTATATGATTCAGTACATAAAAGAAATCAGCATGTGTGGTCTTGCATTTCTAGTAGTCATTTACATAGAAGGAAGACAAAGAATGGGGAAAAAGACAGGAAAAGTAATCTTTCTTTCTTCCCTCAAAATAATATACCTGCGGTCCTCAGTCTTTTTTCTGCTGTTTCTGCAGGTGAAAAGTTACCTAGAGTCCGTGTGATTACAAATGTAAGTAGGGCTCCATTCTTTCCCTGACTTACTGATTAGATGTTAATTTTTTAGTAAAGTGGAAATTATTAACCTTTGATGTTAACAGATGTTAGTCCTAAGTTTGACTATGTATACAGTAAAATTTTCTTTCACTGTGTTTGATCAGTTCACATTAGTGCCTTGAAACAATCAATATCACACTGTGTTTAGAATTATCTTTTAAGGGACACAAAGTAGTCAGGTGGAAAAATCTCAAGAGACCAGCATGAAACTAATAAGATTTGCTAATAGCTTTTGCTTTCGTAATTTGAAGGGAAACCAGAGTAGACTCTGAATACCCAGACCCTTAATTGGATATTGATCTAAACAAATATTCTCTTTCTAAGTACCTGTTAAAATCACTTATTGCTATTTGTTAGGACACATTCTATTTATCTTTATTTCTGTAGAAGTGATACTGCTGTACTAAGTTATATAAAGATGCATTAGCAGTACACTTTTAATAGACCTATTAGATTCACTTTGCTTTGATTTATTCGGTATTTGAGTGTAGGCTGAGCATTCTATACAGCTGCAGAAAGAGAAGTATTGAAAGTAATGTAATTATCACCATTTATGCTGCTATTTATTTTGTTAATTTGCATGGAGCTATGCTTTATGGAGCATTTGTAGTGTATCTAGTTTTAAACATACCATGTATGTGGCTTAATACAATTTACCCTGCAGTTTCACTGAAGGATCCTGCTTTCATTGGCATTTTCTGTTTTTGCTTTTGCTTGCTTGCTTGTTTTTCACTGTTACGGTGATATAGCACAGCATTGGCCCTGAAGTTTTATATCATTCTTTTTCCAGACAGACTCCTGTCAAGTTAAAATGATAGTCACACAGGCAGAGCTGTGCAAAGCAGACAGAACATACCAGTGACCTATTTTTAACTTTGCCAAGTTCCTCAACAATTAAAAAACAAACAAAGAAGCAAAAAACACCCTCAGAAAATTGATGAATTAAATAAATGTACTTCCTAGTAAGATTTATGGAATGTGACTATAAATAGAGCTCTTTATGGATTTGGCTTTGGTTCTTTATGGTATAAATGAGGACGGTGTCTTTCAAATCAAACGCATCTATTTTTTATTATATTTTATATTTTTATGCCTTTATT
>VXAL01002495.1:7628-21978 GCA_013399475.1 Chauna torquata
AGGTTGTATTTTCCAAGGAAAAAAAAAAAATCAACACTCTGGATGGCAAGTATTATATTCAGTTCCCCAGCAGATGAAGATTTCATCCTCTGTTTATTATTCTTTTCAAAAGACCATGCAGAGAGTTTTTTTTTGTGCACCAGGAACACCTGCGCACTTGGAGAGAAGAGCATCTGCCTGCCATAGGAGAGTTTCAGACAAGAACTACAGGCTTTGTAAAGACCAATCTTGCAAACATGCAAAGAGATGCATGTGTCTGCTCAGGTTAACCTGTGCAAGCTCTGTGCTCACTTACACAACTGAAGGTACAACATAAATCCAGTTACAATCACGTAACTGTGCAGATGCCGGCCAAATATGATGTTAAGGTTAAATAGCAGTAGACCCTCAGACTTGTCTGCTTCCAGTTATACAAGTTCTAATTAAAAATGTCTAAAGAGGTGTTCTTCTAGATTCTCACCCAAACCAAGGCTTTTGTATTGCTGCCAAAGGAAAGCCAAGACTGCATGCATGCACTTTTGCTTCAGGTTTGCCTGTGGTGATGAAACATGCTTCAAAAGCTTTCAAGAATTCAGAAAAAAAAAATCACCACCTGATCTTAAGCAATTTAAATTCCTGTGTTGCTAGTCTTTGTGAGCTCTTGAGCTTAAAAGACAGACACTGCCAAGTGACATCATCCTCCAGAAAGTGACTCAGATAAGGAACAAAAACCCATAAGACTAACTCATGTATTTTCCAGAGGGTGATTATCTCAGCCTGAAAAACAAGAAGGACGGGGGGGAAAAAAAAACTGAAATCACAGAATGTATCAAGTCAAGTATTTCCGAAAGAGAAAGAAAAAGAAATCAGTATAAATAATACAGTAGCAGGCACTGGTCAGATAACAGCTAAGGTTAACCTTGCCCACATCTCAGACAGCAGAACAAGAAGCAGAACAGCTGCACAGGCTTGCACCAGAGGATCTCTCTCTCTCCTGACCTCAGGGACTACCTGAGTGACGAACAAGCTTAGAGAGATCTGCTAGGTGAGTCAGCCACAGAGCACGCCAGTCTCAATCTCTCGCACTCAAACTGAGAATTAGCATGGTCTACTGACCAGATGCTGAGTTTTAAATCCTGGTCCACGCTCATGGATTCGTTTTCTCTAGCTCAACCAAGAGACAAGTCCCTGCACCTGTGTCATTCTGGAAACTGGAGATGAATATACTCAAGACTCATGAAGAGGTCACCATATACAATGACAACTAAGTATCATTATCTGATATTGTAACCTTCTCCTAGAGTCAAAGGTGCATTTGGTACTAATTGCATTGATATTTAGTTAACAACATATAACAGTCTTATGACAAGCGCAAAATATCTTTTTCAGCTAAAAAGCACAAATGTTAAGCAAGCAGCATGGAACAACAACTGAAGTCACAAACTGAAGAGAAATCTCAGGTCAAGTCTGGGAGAATTTTTTTTTCCCCTGACAAACTAAATTTAAAGAAACGCATGCACATCACTTTATGCCTGTACTGCAAGTGCCTGTATCCAGCAGAGGAAAAAAGCAGGCAGCAGTGAAAAATCAGATAGGAGTGCAGAAGGAAGGCATGGTACAACCAAGCCCCGCCACCACAGACATGCCACATTCAGGACTAGGAAGAGTACCAAGCCATCTACCTTGTTGCCTGGACTAAGTTTGCCAGCCCAGATTTATGTGAGTTTAACTTACAGCTGCCAGAGAAAGATCATCATAAAAATCTTACCCTATACTCCTGAAACGAGAAGTCTTCACTCATGAAAAAAAGTTCTTCCTGCGTGAGATTAAGAAATAATTTAACTGATTTCCAGTTTTGGTTTTGAGCTGTCTGGTAAGTTTCCTCTAACAATACCGAGTTACTGGGTTCAAAGTGCTCATCAGGATCACTATGGCCTGTGGCAATCCAGCTACTATATTTTCAAAGAACCGCATGGGTATTTAGCCACATACCTCCTATTAAAAATAAATTGTCTTAGATAAAGAAGTCATTGCATGTCTAACTACCCATGCAGCTCCTTGAGAAATTAAAAGACTACATTTACATTATATTCTCCCCTCTTCCATGAAGAGAAGAAGGAAAAAAAAAAATCATTCTTCTTGAGCAATATTGCCTGCAAACTAAGTTTTCACGCACTGCATCAAGTGGCATTCACTAGTGGCAGAGGCCTTGCCAATTTAAAAGTTAGCCTCCAATGCTAGAGGTACTTGAGGTGGCTCCAGTTAAACTATGCAAGTTTGATTACATCACAGATTTTCACCAGTTGAGAATCTAGCTCATTTTTATGTGAAGAGATCTGGAAAGTCAACAACAGGAAGAAAAGGAAAGTGTTTTATGATAGTATGACATTGAAAAGCTGTTTATGAACACCTTCTTGTAGTGCTTTATCATTCATGATTTGCTTTAGTGTGATATGACTTAGCTCACACTGATATTTTTAAACTTTTTTCTCCCTAAATTCCTTCATGAACATTCTAAAAACACACTACAACCTGCTACATGCAGGAGGGACTGTTTGAAACAAGTAGAGATCCTTTGACCTCAAAAAAAAAAAAGCCACCTGGAAGAAAATCTTTCCCATCACTCCATCTTTTGTTTTTCCATATAGTCATCAAAAGCTAAAGGAGAAGCGACAAGATTTCAGGCAGAATTTGAGGAACCAGCTCAGGTTCAAGTTGTACTATTTCAGTCTGAACTTGGCTCCATATCTACACACGCTCAAATTTAAGCAGGGTGCTCACTTTCTCAGTGACTTTTGCCTCACGCTTATCTTTTACAGGAAAGATAGCTTTACTGTAACCTTTCATCTTCCTTGTATCATCCAGATTTTTAGTTGCCTATACAGCAGCCTGTATTGTTTCTACTCTTTTTTGATATGAATAGAAGTATTATTTTTTTCTTTTGTAAATGCTATTATTAAGTATACTTGGTTTTGTTTCCCATTTCCTAAAGGAGGGCTGTGATCAAAGACAATCATCACTTGATGAAAGATTCAGAAAATTAATTTACCCCACATCAGCCTTCCCCCCACGTCCCCACCTCCAAGGACATTCACTGCTTCACTCCTCTGACCACTGTTTTGATTATTAAGCAGCTCAGTGAGGATATTACTCCGATTTAGAGAATGTTTTACTGGAAGCAAGTTCCAAAGAGCCTCTTTCCTTCTACACGCAATGTGTTTAGCATTCTCTATCAGCTCTGGGATTTACTGAGAGCTCAGAGAAGTCTGTTCTCATTTTCCATGAAAGATTAGAGAACTTAGGTATTTTTACAGTTACAATGAACTAGTTTCTAGAAATACCTTTATCAAGAATGAACTCTGCTTCACTGAAATTAGATTCTCCTTATCATTATTTCAAAAACTCTCAAGATCATCTAGCCAGCATTAAAGGAATTCTAGTAGCGACTATGCAACCAATATTTTTGCAGCCTGTGCTCTCCCAGGAAAATTAAGGCTTATCTGTTGCCAGCCAAGAAATATTCACTAGACTGGAAGTCCACTGTATACTTTTTGGAAAGCTGCAGTGCTGGTGGTAAAGATTGAATAGCAGAGAGGCTTCTAATCTTTTTCAAAGTTCTGTACTTCACAAAGGCAGGCACTCTTGAATGCTGCTAATTACAGTACAGTATGACATTTGCAATAGGGAAACCTATTTCTTCTCAGTTTCAGTAGTTGAAGGTAATTAATAGTTTTATCTTCCTACATGCTTCATTGATGAGGTACATGAAAGGAGAAATGGAACAAATCAACACGTAGATAAATATCAATCTATAAAGGCACAGTCTAAGGAAAGAGGTATATTAATCTACCTGTTAGTCTCTTGCTTAGTGAAAAATAAGCCTTATACTGGAGTAAAGATAAACACCACATTGCTGAGTTGCAAGTTAATGGTTCACGTTCATGATCTGGGTCTATTTTATCACTTTAGACCCAGCCTTTAGAACAGACCTTCACTTAGAATTTACATCCTACCTCATGCTATTACATAACAAAATTTGCATGGCACAATCATGAATCAGGTATTTGCCAATCAGGTTCTTCCCCCAGCCGTGACTAACTAAGGGTTGAGGAAACATACTACACAAACATCTAAACTCCTAATCACATTATGCCTCAAAAAAGTTAGCTATACTTCCTGTTATTTGCTTGAAGAAACTGTGGCCATTGAAATAAATCCTAAAGCAAAACTAGACAGTTCCTAAATTCTGTTGCACTCGTGCGGGCGCCATGTTGAACACAGTCCTCACAGCAGCACAGCCACTGTAGTTTTGTTGCTAGAGGCTCTCAGCCCTGAGAGTCAGAGCTGAGCTCTGCTCTTGCTATGCTCTTCAGACAGGTGACCTGGAAACTACATGGCATAGCCAGTAGGACCTCATGGAAAAGTCAAGTTAGAGAATGTAGAGTCACAGCAGAGTCCACTTCATGCAGCACGGCACATGTGGAAAGCTCTTATGCCCAATAAAACCCCCCTGCATATAACTAGTGCCTAAAATTTATAAAAGAGTCATTTGTGTCAGCAGCACCACACTGAAACAACATGGATGGGTTGTATAAATGACCAAATTCTAACTCAACCATTAGAAAGATAATTCATGAACCAAAAGTTCATCTTAACAGCATCCGTTGCTTTGTAGGGTCACCATAACAAAATTTTGTTTATCCAGACTGTAGAGTTTATTCATTGTTATTATTCATGTGTGCTAACCAAGAATCCCCAGAAATATTAATGAATATGTCGGTCATCCACCAAGGAAAGGAACCGGTAGTTTAGCAAATGGAATATTTGCATATATGTGGACCACCTGGCAGATCTACAGGTACATGGAGGCCACAGTTGTTCCCTTTGCTCCCCCCACCCCAAACAGTTGTAACAGAGAGTACATATTTTGAATTGCAGCTTTCGGCTATCTTAAAAATCACACTTCATTTTCATGGCCATGTTGATGTGACCAGAATTATTTTCTTTATCAAGATGCATATTAATTTAGCTGTTTGACTCTAATCCCTTTAAGTACTGGCTGTTTTCACAGGTGATACAGAAAAGCATGTTCAAAGTGTTTCAGTACAACTTTGAGCATATGCTTGTCTCCAGCTTCAAATTACAGCAAAACATTGCCAAAGCTTGGCACATGAGAGCTTAATTAAAAGCAGTCTTGCACAAGTTAGTATTCTCTCCTATGCATCTGAAAGAAATAAATATTACTGTACAAAATAGCAAAGAACAGCTAAAGGCTTATTGTTGAATAGTGAACTAAGCCACTCCAAAAAGGGGTTTAATCAATAACTCGATATGGTAACAAGAGCTCTTCAGGGAAAACAGTGCTTCAAAGATGGTAAAAACTTATCTAGCAAACTCCTACTGAATCAATTTTGAATAATCTCACAAAACAATAAAACAATATATCCAAAACCTTCATGGGAATCTTCCCTGTGAACACCTCCCTTTCATTGTATCACTGCAAATAGCACGTAAGTCTTTTAGACTAAAATGGAATTGTTAATACAAGCCAACCAAACAGACATTATTCAAGAGGAATCAGGTGGATGAAAGCACAATAAAGACACGCATGTAACTGCTGGACATACAGTAGGAGTTTGCAAATTCCCAGAGCCTCTGGGCTTATTTGCACTATTGCCATTTTCTTCTTTTTTATAGTATAAAGAAACTTTAAGACAGGAAAAAAGTTATGTTTATACCACCTGAAGCCCCTTTGTACTTCAGCAGAAATTAGACTTGATGTACTCAAGCATGAACACGCAGGAGCTCTAAGTGTTTTACTGTTTCCCACCCACTGATACATCCGTCCCAGGCACTACTCCTAAAGGGAGCCCTCAAACTGACTTATTCCCCAGCAGTCGTCTCGAACATTATTACACTCCTCTTGCTGTTCATCTCTTGCTCTCGCTTTCTGTTCCAACTCAATTTGCCTGTAGCTGAGAGAATATATAGTAGATGTGTTCAGAAATTTAACATATTGGAAGTGCTTTCCTATTTGTATGATGTTGATTGCCCCACACATGTTTGCCAGTCATCAAGGCAGAAGTGATTGGATATGCATATCCACACATACTAACAGGTACGCAAGTAGTCCTGAAGGATGTTCAAATAAATCACACTTGTAATAACTTTGTTCCATAATCCTCCTCTTTTCCAAGATTCTCACCCCATTAATTCTCAACTCCTATGCTTCACCTTCCTTTTGGGTTAGAATTTAAAACATTCTTCTCACCTAAAGACTTGTTTGTGAGGAAGTCAGTGTTATTTCCGTGCTCACCTTGCACACATTAATTCCCTGATTAGATACCTGTTCAAATAGAAAAGAACAAATCCCTGTACTTTACTTCATCAAATACAAATACAATGACCAAGTCCCCATGAACAATGCACCAGACCCGGTACAGACGCCAAAATCACAAAACCCTCTAAAAGATGAGCTCTAGCTATATCCATAGCCACCTCTTTTCCAGCTCCTCTCCACCTGCTTTCTATTTTATTCTGTATTTCAGAAGAATATGGCTTCAGTGGACTTTAGGTACTTTTTCCTCTAAATTTAGAGAGATAAGTACAGTAGAAAAGCCAAAACAGTGCTCACATCATACTAAGTTTTTTGAAGCTATCACTCTCTCCATCTTTCTATAATATGCTGTGAGTTGTCCCTTCATAATTACCCAGGAGAAACACTACAATATAAAAGCATCAAACGGGATGCTCAGAATGGAAGCAAGTGTATAGAGATCATGAGTTTGCCTTTACCTTTCATTTTGTCTCTCCCCATTTCAGTCTAAGGAATGTGAGAACATACACTGCGGGAAAATAAGATGCTGTGAGCAAACAGCAACAGAACAAATACTATTTTCCTTGGTAAACTCCACGAAACAGCATGTCTCCACAAGAGCACAATTCCACCCAAAGGTTATACACATTTTTATGCACTGCCCATCTATGTGGCTGTTGAGTAATTAAGAGGATCAACACGATTTACCTATGTTTTACATAAAAGCAGAATTATTTGTTTTACATTCTTGATTGTTTCCCTTCAAACAGTGGGCCAGATCAAAACAGTTAAAAATGAACACAGCTACACAACTTCCCTAGAGCTTTGCCAGTTTTCTCAAACTAAGGAATGGAACCTGGTCTCCTCAAGCGTATGAAGCCAGCTAGATAAAGCAGGCCAGCTCAGAGCTCCAAGTAATGGGATTGAGTTCACAGTCAGATCGTGCAGAAACTTAGCATCTGTCCTGTTTCCAAAAACTAGTCAAGGCTGGACATAATGCTGCCATGTAATAAGGTGGGACCAACTTCAGCAAGGTTTTTCTACAAGGTTAATGGATGTGAAAAATTTCTCCCAATTCTCACACAGAATTGGCGTTTCAGTAATTATCAGTATCCATTCCTCTCTTTAAAGTTTCCCTGCAAGCAGCAATCAGAATTATATACGATCTCTGCATGAAACTAATGAATTCATGACAAAGAAGACTCCTCAACATAAGAGATAGTGCATCAGGGGTATTAGTGTCAGGCTTTAATGCCCAAAAACAGTATCACAGCCACGTTTGAACTATAAAGGAACTAGAATAAATACCAGTGCTATACAACATCAGCTGTCCAAGGACTTACTTTCCCACCCTCACCCAAAATAAAAAAGTAACAAAAAATGTAAAAATTAAACAGGTTTTTTCTCTTCTTCTACCAAGGGAAACAAAGTGTTTCTGCTCTCCCTGCAAAGCTATTCATAGATAAAGATACAGCACATTCATCTATAGAAGCTTCTATTCAAATCAGAGCAAACACTTGTTAAACATTACAAATTTCCACCTCCAGCATTCCTGTAAAATAAGTATTACCGTATTACCTTCATTTACCTGTGAAGAAAAATAGGGAAAAACAAGAGGTGTAGTCTAAATTCGGGCAATACCTTCCTGTCAACTAATTCTGACCCAAGAGACTTTCTATACCAACACCAACTACAGAAAAATTTCCTTCTTCAGGTGTTAGCCAGCAGAGAGCACTTCTTGTAATTTAAATTTTTTTCCTCTCAAGTAAGCACATTTCTCACTCAACTTTCCTCCTCCAAAGGAAACACCTTAAAGGTAAACTGCAATGGCAAAGAACTTTGTGTGCATACCGCCTTTGAAGGGCACCAGAGTTCAAATCAAATCTTTACAAAACCAATCCATCGAGGTTCTCTATAGGAAATGCAAACACTTCAAAAGCACTGACAGCCAAACTCCAAGAGGGAAACCCTAAGAAATCGAAGAAGCTTACATGATTCTTTACGCCAGCCACTTATCCAAATGCTAGCATACGTAGACCTCATTAAGCAAACCTTCCGCTTGAAAATAGCTGTCAAGCATCAAAGGTCCTGTCTGCACTTCCACATAAACGAATATCCCCAATACAACGTCACTACATCCAATGCATGCTGGTGGAGTCAAAGGAAGCTCCTCTTCTACAGTCAGAGCAGATTGTAGTGTGGGCAAAAAATGTGTGAAGTGAAATGGCAAAACTAACTTTGGATTTGGGCGTGGTTGCAACAAATAGACCTTGCAGGAAACCGCTGGAAAAGCATAAAGAACGTCCTTAATTCCCTCTGCCATCACCTTGCTGGTTCCTAGACATTTCAGGCCATACCACACACTCACACAGCAGAAGTCCTTTAGCAGAGTCCTTTAGATGATTGGCTCAGGTAATCAAAGTAGAAAATAGCTAGAAATACTGCCAAGTGATTAGAAGAGAACTGGTTGTAAATTTAAACACCATTTTGATTCATTAATCTCCAACAGCTAAAGACAAACCTAAAGCAAAATTAACATGATTGTAAACTAAGCACTCGTATCCTGTGGCTATTTTTTGGCCTGCTGAGAGAGAATGAGCTGATCAAAGAAAGACACTTCACTGCGAGCAGTAAGATTAGTGCTGCTTCAGTGAGCTCACAGTTAGTTCCCATTAACTAACCCGTTTTAGAAGCTGGTAACACCATAATTAATCTTAGCTTCAATTTGAAGTGAAAGAAGGGAATGACCCATCCATCACCTGATGACATTGTACCTTACCATCCACGGCAAGTTTATGTACAATCTTTTGTTGCTGTTGACCAGGTGAAGAACTGTAACTAATTTCACATTAAGAGGCACAAGCTTTCAAGACTTCCCTGGGAACACAAAGCAGAGGTATTATTTTGCTGGCTTAACGTATGGTGGCAAGCTGAAATTGTATCAAGTGATTGCAAATAAACCGGGAAAATCCACTGTAACTGTCAGTGTCAGAAACTAAAAGCTAGTAGATGTTAGCAGCAAACCAGCCTAGGAGGGCATACAGCAACCCCAATAACAGTCTCCTCAAATCACGCCCTCCAAGGCAAGTTTAGTGTTTCAGCAGCAACAGTTCAGACTGACTTAAAATGTAAATGTTTTCCACATTTACATTTCCATGTAGCTGGTTAGGTTTCCAGCACCAACATTTCATAGAATTATGTCCCTTAAGTTGTTGAAATTCATGAAAGAAAAAGGAGGAAAAATCTTCAGCCACCACCTGTTTATCCATCTGAAATCAGTCTTCAGCAACCCTACTTTCTACTGTTCGATGTTATCTCTTACCATATATCTTCCCACATAAAGTGATAGATGGGTAAACCTTGAGAGCATTCGTTAGAAGACACAGCTTTCCAGAACTGAATTTCATGTTACTTTCAGCTGATATTCATCAGGATCTAAATGTATATTTACAAGTTTTTGCTGACAAAAATCTTTCCCTAGTGAAATATGGTACATTACACAGATAAGATCCTCCTCATTTGTAAGAAAAATCTAAAGTTTGAATAAAATCTTCATCTGATAAATTATTCTCAATTCTGTGGATAACGTTTTAATATCACATATTTTCTCCGTAGCAGTTTCACCTTTCAGTTAGATTTTGTATGTTGAAGCAGAAAGGTTCAGGTGCAGTTATTGGTATATAAATTTTCATGCATATACCAGAAGGCCTTCCAAATATCTGTTTAAACTTTCATTCTCCTTCAATCATTAACCCATCAGAACAGTCAAGCATAGGAAAGATCATGAAGTAATCTGCCAAATGAAATATATGGCATATAGATAAAAATCTTTCTGAACAAAAATGTTTTTCTTTTTACAGGTTGCAACACATAATTCACCTGATAAAAAAGCTACAAGACTAAGGAAACAGAGTAAAACATCACTACTTTTTCTTTCACACAGGCACACTGCTTGATACCACTGTCACATCACTCCAGCTGCGCTCTCCCTCATGAATATCAGCTCCCCAGAGACCTCTTATTTACTAAGAGAATCCTCTCCAAACGAATACGTACAACCAACAGTACCAGTACGTCAGCTGATAGGTAGTACATGTGTTGAAAGGCAAATCTGAGCATATGTAATCCTTCACGCACCCAGAACATAGAGAGTTCACCCAGTAACACTTGCATCACAGTATTTGGCTGTGATAATATTAACATGCGTCCCTCTATGGACAGAAGTTGATCCTCTGAAGTTAATAGTTGTAACGTCCCCCAGAAGGTAAGCCTCCAAGCTATCTCCCTAGTACAGGAGCACCAAGTACTTGACAAGAAGCTGTCTTGCTCTGTGCATTTACAGATATGCTTGTATAGAACTACAAATGACGGATACGCACACCTAGGTGTACACATTTTACAATGCACAGAGTTGAGGAAGTGGAATAAAAGCAAAGGAATTTGTAGGGATAGATGATAGCTTTTCTTAAGTCGACTGATATACTGGAAAAGGCTGCAAGTTTCTGGGGACACCACCATCTCCTGAGGATGCACCATAAGCAGAAAAAATCCCGACTGCTATCATCCCACATCTCCAGTCCCACAGCCAAGCCTGTGGCCCTGCTTCCTGCCTTGCACCAGAAGCAGCATTTGGGAGCCCACACGTTCTCAATGGATTAGGAAACTGATCTGGCTCAACACTAGCTTGGCACTGGACTCCTTAGAGGAGGAAAAAAAAGTTACAACAACCTGGACTAGACCAGTTTAAGTTATTATGGAACTACTCTATGAGGGTATAGTGTAAGCAGGAAGAATCTTATCTGGTTAAGGCACAGAATTTCACTTGGAGATATTGAAAACACACCTCATCCTCCTCTCCTTGTCTCAGTGTTTTTAACCACGTGATCATACAGCTGACCTGACTTATCTAGTCAAAATCAACACAGCAAGGACTTAAGTTTAAGAGATTAACTTAATTTACATTAAATGTGTGCTGAGTAAAAAGCTAGTTAAGTACAGTTTGAATAGACATAACTCTTTGTAAGGGAAAAGTGACAAGATTGCCACCTTCTAGTGAAAAAGGACACTTACAAATTTCCCTGATGGAATGAATACAGAGGCAGCCACTGAATATACTGGAGTGGAAAATGAGTAAGAAACTATAACGGCAAAACCTATATGGAGCACGCAGTTCCTTTTCATCACGCATAAATATTTAGACTACTAAATCTTAGCAGTCTAACAAGCTCATGGTCTCCTTCAAGTGGTTTCTAAGACACATCACACCACCATTGACTTAACAGATCAGATTAAAATACAAGATCTACAGACTAGAGTACATGAAAATGCAGAGCCCATGCGTTTATATTTAGAATGCATATCTCCATGAAGTCAGTAACAACCTCTAACAGACTGGGAATACTGGAGCACAATCTCACACTACAGAGAACATCCCATCTTTCAGAGCAAACCAGCAATTAAAAAAACAACACACAACGGCAAGAAGAAAAAAGCCACACTACATCACTCTAAGAAAACAGATTCCACTTTTTCCAATAAACTATCTGGATAACTCAAATACACTACATAGGAAGAGAACAAAAAAGAAGTAGTTAATCCCAGACTAAGACTACTTAACTGGTTATCAAGCATTTCTGTAGCCCAGAGTCCATACCAAAAACATTTTAAAGTTATTATAAGACACATAGCAGAGGAAAACATTGTCTTGAAACAAACTCTACCCGAATTCTACAGTTTAAAACACGCTAGGTTTTAGCCGCTGCTTCAAGTGATGTTACAGAAGCCAAGCAGATAGAAGGTAAGAGTTATGTTTTGACAGAATTTTACGTATATAGCTAGTAAAGAACAGAAACACTGTTTTCTCTAAAAGAATACTCATAAGACAATCACTCCAACACATTTCCTCAGTTCTGCCCCTTAAGAAAGACTCTTAAGTATCTTCAAAAGATAACACTAGAAACTAAAATTCATAAAGTATCAAAATAACAGAATCATTATTAAACAATTACCCTTATAGCACCTTACAGCTGCACTTTTCCATGAACAGTATATTACTTTTTTTCCAGCTTTACCCTCTATAAAAAAAAAAATCACAACCCAACCACCTCGCTTCACCCATCGTTAATAGCCTTTGCTTCTCAGGCACCAAGCATCTTTTCTCTTTAACAGCGTACGTGATTTACGCAATTAAGTCAGGCTTGATTAGTCTCCATTCGTATTTAACATCAGAATTGCTGCTTCTCTGTTACACCTGAAGAAAAACTCGTGTGCTGGACGACCTGTTAAGTGTTGCAGGTGATTTAATGAAAGGTATCACGTCTCCCTTAAAAACCTTCCATAAGTAGGCAAATACGGCTACAATTGCAACACAGAAACCATGCAGCAGAAACAGATAAAATGGAGATTGACTAATCAGCCATCTAAACTCAGGGGAAAAAAAAAAAGGCAGGTGTTTTTCTCACACAGATTAGAAGCTGTCAACCTGAGCGGAGAGAACAGAAGGCAGTACACAAACGATAGTTTTCCTGATCCTGTGACAACTGTAGCTTTACGAGGAACGTGAAATGTTAAAGAAAACCACGATAAACTTCTGAACGCGTCTGAGAATAAAAAGGGTGTGACTAGAAGGAAAAAAAAACTCAGAAATTTTCTTGGAAATATATATATATATTTTTTGCTTTACCAGAGCAACTTCTTGCAGAAACATCTGATTTTCGAAGACTTTGAAATGTTAGTGGAAGTATTCCCATGCAAATATTCAAAAACACACATAGAAACGAATCAAGTGCTAACATTTAATAACATGAAGTTATTTGAGAAGGGTAGGTAAGGCTTTTCTGGTAAAGTTACCATCATATCTGAGTACCAAACATTTATCTTGTTACTCTGTTGAAACTTCAGGACAAGAGATTAGTTTGTATTTCTTGAAAGTATCTTAAAAGACAAAATGTATTTTACTTCAACGAAGGTGCCACAGTTAACCCAGAAAAGTATAGAAATGATGCGTTTGCTAATCTCAGAGAAAGGCTGTGATATGGCAAGACACCAAAGGATTTTGAAAGTAATTTTTTTCCAAATATTTAGTTAACTTTTCAAAAACATTATTATTTCCTTTAACTTTTTACAGGCTCGAATATATGGATGGGGAAACGTCATTCAAATACCATGGTGCAGAAGAACACTCTGGGCATTTTTGTTGCTTCAGCACCCAGCTTGTATCAGACAACCTAACAAACTACTTTGGTCCAAAATGACATACGGCGTAAGTTATCGTGTGTATGCAAAACTATTTAACTATCGTCGTTAACGATGCATGTTAAATCCTCCCCATACCAGCTTAAGTGAAGAGGGATACATGCTGCTCGCCTTTTGAGATACCCCTAAATAAAAACTGACACCCCTCCAAAAAGCAGGGAGGGGTGTACTAACCAAGGGAAGAGTTTCTTTCTGTCCTCTGGATCAATCGGAGAGTAGAAGAGCTTGAGAGAAAGGCACTCGCGCTAAACAGAAGCAACGCCGGTGCAAGACTCAGCTCTTCCTTCAGCACTTACTGAAATAAACAAACGCAACAGGAGTGCCTGTCTTTTCAGGCACTCCTCTCTGTGAGAGGGGGGTTTCAGTAAGGCGGCAGATGAACGAGAACTTCCCTGGGCTTTAAGAGGGCGAGGTGCGCCGCCGGGAGCGAGGGGAGGCGTGCCTCAGGTGCTGCCCTTCACGCGGCGTGCGAGCTCAGCCCCGGGCGCGCTCGACTCTCCCCGGGCCAGGTGGTCCGCCTGGAGGTCCCAGCACGACAGCGTCTGACCAAGGGGAGTTTCGGGCAGTACGGTGGGTCGCGGGAACATCCAAGAGCTGCCTGCCGATGTTCGGGAGGTAAGGCGGTCCCTCCGGCCGGGGCTTTCCCCCAGGAGCGCGCATTTCAAGAGAGCGCGGCAGCCTTCCCCTCTCCACAGAGCCGGCTCCCCCCTGCCCGCCGCCACCTCCCGCCCAGCCAGAAGCCACCGAGGCGTCCCTGCCTCACCTGCCCGCCTCCTCCCTTCAGCGAGGAGAGCCGGTTGC
>VXAL01002495.1:49445-64071 GCA_013399475.1 Chauna torquata
TGGGGAGCGCTGGCAGGGGGTGGGGGGGTGCTGTGGCCCAGTCTTCTCATGCTGGGGCGGGTTTCCTGCTGTAAGGCCTGCGCTGGGGGCGGGCTGGGGGCCGAGAGCTGCTGTGACGGTGCTGGCATGTGACTGTGCTGCTGCAGTGCTCTGAGGGTGGGTGGCTGGGAAACACCGACGGCTGCCCGCCAGCCCGGAGGGGTTGTGGGGACCGGCTGTGGCTTCCTGGCCAGCTCTGCTGTTGCTCTGCCTCTTCTTGAACCCTGCTGGGCTGGGCTGAGCAGAGTGCGGTGAGGATGTTTGCTGGCTTCTGGAGCTGAGAAGGAAGGGGAGTCAAGGGCTGTGAGCACCCTCAGCTGCCTCCCAGCATGGACTCCCCTTGCAGCTGAGGGTTTCTTCAGCTGTTGTCTGTGCCTGTGGCTGGCTGGCCTGGCCCTGGGAGCCAACCTGTGGGTGTGGCCCAAGGGCTGAGGCCTGCCCCGGGCTGCTGGACCTTGTGTTGTTTGGGGGGGGGGGGGGAATCTTAGCAAAACAGTTGCTAGGGGTCTGATTCTTCTCTTATTCCAGAAGATAAAACCTGTTGAGCTCTCAGCTGTCTGACCTTCAAGAAATTGATAGAAATCAAACTGGGACAGCTTGTCCTTGGGCAGTTCCTCTTTGCTGGGAAGACCCTGTCTGAGTCATCCTGCTTTATTCACCCATCCTTGTTTCTTATTCACACCTCATCTCTTTTCATTTTGTCTGATCTGAGACTGTTGCCTATTTTCCTTTCTTCCCTGATATTCTCATCTTCCTTTCCCACCCAAATACATCTTTGCTCCCTTTACATTTGAAACGGGTGGTACTTTTTTTTTTCTGTGCTGATGGACAGAAAGCCCTGGGAGCCTTGAAACCAGAAAAGAAATAACCTACCTTCTTTCAGTTTTCTTTCAGTTTTCGTTTGTGGCAGCCTGTCAATCAGCAGCCTACTGCAGGGACCATGTAGCTCAGTCTCTGCAGTATGTGCCACAGAGAGAAAGCTGAGATTTTTTGCTACTAAGCAAGCCTGGCAAGCACGTATAAGTTCAAACTCCTCAAAGGCTCAACATGTGCCCAGATTTGTGTGGTTTTTCAAAGGAACAGTAAAAAGTCCAATAGTGACACCAGCACAGCTTCCATGCTAAACTTCATGTTGCTGTTTCTGAAATCTGAAGAAGTTAAGAGTTTCTTAAAAGTTTTAAGAATTCTTTGAATATAATTAAAGCAGCATGTTTTTCCCATGACTCATTCTTAGAAATGACCAAGTCATTTTTGTTCTGTTTTTCCTAAAAATCAGCTGGGGGCAATGTATGTAATCATACTCCAGAGAAAAATTTTTTTTGCGAACTTGGGAGTAACTGAAAATGTGGTCTTAAAATAGGAAGTGCTGACTAGCTGTAACTAACAAAGTGCATTGATGATAATATGACAAAAAATAGTTAATGCTGCAGCCAGTAGGTACTAGAGTTGGAAACTGCTAGAATTAATTCTGTCCCTGCAGTTTTAATTCTTTTTCCTGTGTGAACAGAAAGTGATCATATAAACACTATATCCAAGTGCATGTACGCAGAAGAAAAGTTGAAGTTTTGTGAATCACTTGATGTATAAATGATTGGCTGTGTGCCTTCAGCACTACTTTTGTATTGTGATTTTTGTCAGATTGCTTTTCCTCTGTCTTTGATGCAGAATTTGTTTTATTATATACAGTCTTTTCTACTACTAAAGCAAGAAGGGCATAAACCCATCATTGTGAGCACTACCACAGAGATTCCTAATGAAATAGTTATTACTTCTTCAGCTTATTTAAGCTTCACATTTTTTGCTCTCCCAAACGAGGCAGGCATTAGACCTTCAGGAAACTGAATGTTGGCCCTGCTTCTGAATCATATATACGAAACCAGAAGTCTTTAAGTATTTCTTGCAAGACTTGTAGCTGGTCATTATGTTCACTTCCGTTTTTGGCTGGATGGTATAGTGTATGTTAATTTTCCCACCTCATTTTGAGTGTTTTTACAGGTCTTTACCAATACTATACCTTTCCTGCTGTATAGAATAACAGCTTTGGTAGAATCTGTGAAACAAACCAGTGTAGGTGGCGTTCAATGCATTTACAAAACAAAAATATCCAATCTACCAACTCATGAGCAATAGGAAAATGCTAGATAGTGTTTTCTATAAAGTGGTTGTCTGCAGTAATTTAGTTAAGAAAATCAAATGAGACAAATATATCTCTGGAGGTTGCATTTTGAGGAAAATGAGTGTAGCAATTAGCGAAGTGCTAGCAATGAGAAGGCAAGGGAATCCCCTGTTCCTCTGCTCTCCCACTAAAATCATTGGGTTACACCAAATGATAAGTTGCATAAGTACAGAGTTGTTTACTTTTCTGTAATTCAGGGTAAATATTTGGCACAAGCCTGTAAAAACTAAAAATCTATTTACTAAATTATATTCCTCTTACAGAAATAAGTAATGAAGTCAATTGATTCTTTCCCATTCTTACGTGTTATGACTTCATGTGGGGAAAATTCAGTAAGAGTAGTATCTCAGTGTTCTCCAGGCTCTGTTTATTTGAAGCTACTTTCAGTTCACCTTCCAGTAACAAATAAGCAGAGATGGATTGGCCAGAAGCCTGACTGTGGAGCTCAGATAGGGGGGTTCATGTGTTCAAACTTAGTCTTACATGTTTTCAGCCTTAAAGGTCATCCCTTATTTCAGTGGCTGTGATATCAGTGGGGAAACCCTGCTGCACTTTTATTTGTCCCTGTGCAAAGGTCTCAAACACGAACTAAAAGCAAAGCAACTGTTTATAAAAGTTTGAGACTTCAGCTTAGAAACTACCTATAGGTTCTTAGTGGCTGCTAAGCAAGACTGTGTTATTTCAACAGCTCTTGATTGTGTGCAAACTTTTTTTTTTTCCTTAGTCACTGTTCCTTTTGCTTGGATTGTTTTGTTTTTCAGCTACTTAGTTAAGGGGAGCTTTTGTTGTGAAGCATGGGATGATCTTCTATTTGATAAGTAATGGATGCCACTAACAACTTTAAGATTTCCCATCTGAAATAATTGGACAGAGGATGAACCACGGTGCTCACCGAATGTTCCCTTGAATAAAATTTTGTATTAAGTTTTGGTACTATTGTGCGCTTTTTTTCGAGGCTTTTCCTCATAGTATGTCAAATTCTTTTTCAACACTTAATAATTCTTAACAACACTTCTGAGAATTTCTCTTAAATCTCTGCTTTAACAGATGAGGGATCTGTTATAGAGATTAATAAGTTATGAGAGGTCAGACAGAAAGTCTGTGGCAATACCAGAAACTGAAGCCAAATTTCCTGAATGTGTGAGATTGTGTTGTTTGACCCGTATTCTTTAAAGTCATGTTGTCTATGCTTGCAGTGGGGATTCCCAGTACACATTAGTTACTGCATCCAGCTTAGAAGGACTGTTGTAACTATCTCTAGAGATTATAACTGTAATCAACTGATTATTTTTAAGCCACTATATACGTGGTAGCCCACTGTTCTCTTATGGATTTTTTTTATAGTCTTGCATATTAAATCACTTTCCTTTCAGACCTTGACTACCTTCTTAGGAAGAAGAAAAATCATCACAGATCTGTTTCTTGCTTATTTTTGGTTCTCCACAAAAAAGTCTCACTAAGAACTTTAGCACAACATGCAGTACCATAGGTCTGTCAAATCCAAGTTAACACCTTACTGAGTGCTGATGGGTGAGTTCTTCTATTTTATCATTGCAGGAGTGAGTGAGGTTGTTAAGCAGGAACCCCAGCAGTTCCTGATAGTAGAGTCCTTAAAAAAGGAGTTAAGTAGCTGCTATAGAAAATGAATGGATGCTAAGAGTTTGTCCTTTTTTCCTTTAAAAAAAAAAAAAGGCAAAAATACTAGAGTACTAATTGTCCAAATCATAGGTGACTTTTTACCTAGCCTTTCAGGTTCTGGTTTAGACACTCTGCTAGAGATGCCTTTCTCTGCTGCTGAGTGGTTGCTGTAGCATATAACCCCAGTTTCTATATGGAGGATGAATACAGCTTTTAACTGATTGAGTAAATCTTCACAGAATTTTCATCAGCTTTTATGGAAAACTGTATACCCCTAGGTACCATTTCAGCAAAGGAGGCTCCTTGCTTAAGATCATACATTAAAGCCACAAAGGCCTTAGGCGTCACAAAATAACATTGAGGAACTGAATGAATTGGAGAGACTGTTGCTTAGCAAAACATGAATCCCTAAGACGTGTATTAAGTACTGCAATACCAAGCAGGATAGCACCTAGGTGTTGCCGTGGGTTTGCTTCCAACTCACAGCTATGATATGAGACTTTATTTTATGATCATGCGTTTCAGGCCCACAGCAGTCTCCCTCTAGATACAATGTTGTCTTCATCAGAAGCCAAATGCCGTTATTTAGGAAAAGGTTGTAGCTGCTGAATCGGGTAGGTTGAATTATGAATGTTATATATGTGAACTGGGATATTGCATCTTTCTGAATGAATGATAGCTTACAGCAAGTTGTTGGTAGCTCTCTCTCTTAATGAATGGTATGTTTGCATGGCTGCGTATTTTTATCACTCAGACAAAACTCCAGTCAACCCAAGTGGAAGTTTTGCCTGTAAAAGAGATGTGTGATTGGGTTCTTGACACTTCAGATGTATTGCTAAGAATGCATTGTTGCATGGCCCTAAAATTTAGTAAACTTATTGCTGTAATCAAAGCTGTTCAGTGAAGTGAGCAAACACAATGAGTGTGCCTCTATGGCCTAAGAATGTGCTGTTGCTTAAAGCCCCTCAAACAAAGGTGGAAGAAACCCAGTCAAGGCAAGTTGACATACCCCTCCTCTCTATTTCTAGGAGTGTGACTCTTCCTAGATTTCCTGGATGAAGCCGTCAGTCAGTCTTTGGTGCTTGAGCATGTTATGAGCAAAGATAAGAGACACTCTTGTAAAAGCAACCACAGAGAATTCTGGCTCCCCTCCATCTTACTTAGCCAGAACAGGAATTTATAAAGATACCAAACTTCTGTTCATAAAACATTGCTATGCACACTGAGTTAGAAAGCTCTGGGTTGGAAGACAGCCAGTATTGTTTGCAAAAGTTGAAAGGTTTGTGGGCTAGAGGCTTATGATCTGGGTAGGATATTGCAAAAGAGAACTGAACAGGATTGCTCGAGAATAGTGGCTCACAGAGTGGCTATGGTCACTATTAAGGGGATGGAAAAAACACTTTAGTTTGTAAAGTAGTAGCCACTTTACTGTTTATCATTTTAGGAGGTTCTGGCCTCCACCTTCATCCCTGGCACACTTGAGTCCTTCTGCTTTCCCCTGGCTGGAGACTTCTGCTTCATCGGTTGTGGTGAATCAACTAAGCATATAGCTAAGTAGTCGAACAATCTGTTGAAGGGAACAAAAATAACACTTCATTTATCTACAGCTGTTTTTTGTTATTTCAAATTAATTACAAGGATGTTTATGAGTTGGGGTTGTTGACCACACAAATACAGGTCATTCATAATGCATATAGGCTGGGAAAAACTGTAATTGCTATGCTAAACATAATTTATTCTGTGGTTCCATTCAGCTATGTATTTAATTTTATTTTTCCATTCTTCTAGGGGCACTGGTAAACAGTCTTCCAAGCAGGGATAGTAATGATGAGGCAGTTATTGTCTGAGTAAATTATTCAAGTAGCCTTCTTTCTTTTTACACTTCCAGCATTTCTGGTGTCCTGTGGCATCAGGACAGAAGCATATGTTAGTCCTAAGCTATGTAAATGAAAAGTTCTGTCTACATTACAATTAAAAACATGTCAGGTCACATGATTTCCACTTGACCAGTTACAGCAGTGCTGTTTTGCAAATAAGGTTTTAACTGTGTTGCAAGTGTAAAGTCCTGAACTGACCAAGTCTGTAGTAACTGGGTCACCTGCCACCGAGTTTTTTGTGACGTAGATCATAGGAGTATTTGCAGAAGCAAAAGTGCTAGAATTGCATAGCTGGTCTAGTATTTATGTTGACACTGAAACTTGATGCATATTCAGGAAGCAGAAACAATACCATACGTAACTTGGATATATAAAAGGAATATAAATTCTAGTTTTTAAAACTAAAGCCTAAACCCTGTCACTAAATGACAGGGGTTTTGAAGAAACATTTTCATTATTTCAGGTGTACATGTTAATGGACTTTTTGTACCCTGAAAGCATTGGTATTGCCCATCAGCGGGGGAAGACTGAGCAGCAGTAATATAACAGAACTCAGGGACCTCTAAAAGAAATCATCGTGCCACCGGACTAATCGCCATCAAAAAAGAACAGTTCCTGGCCTATGGAGCTGATTGCTAAGTATACTGGAGTGAGCACAATATATATTTTTTGTGTAAAAGACAGTCTCACAATAGGTAGATAGTATCGTATGTAGTTGCTTAACACATAAGAGATTACGTTGACTATGGTCATTATTTAATGGGGTTGCCATGCACATGAGGAACTCCAGTCTTAGATCACTCTTTTGTGCTGTAGAGGCAGGATGGTAAATTCCCCCACACACACCCCCAAACAGCCCCAAAGCCCTAGCAGTCCAAAAACAGAGCACGAGAACGGGTGAAGATCATGAAACAAGGTAGCACTACCAATTTACAAGAGAGCAGCGGTCATTAATGTCTGTTTTGTTTGATGTTCATGTATAATAATTGTGTTTATCCCAGCTATTTGTCAAGTACTGTCAGATAGCAAGCCTACTTAGCAAATAGAGATGTCTGCAGAATCATATCCAATCTTGTGGCTATAGCTAAGTTTGACGAGCACCCCCTAAATGGGAACCTCATCTGCCTCTCACTCTCAATCATTATGCAAAAGGGTGCCAAATAGAAAATCTTACCTAACTTTGTCTTATTTTGTATAGATATAGCTGACCATATGAAGAGAGAGTCTCCAGTCTCTCAAAAGTTTTGAAGTGGTGTTAAATCTGAACTGGTCCTCTCATTCTTTTTTGCTCTTACAGAGTAAGAGAAAGTAACAAAAACAGCTGTTTTTTTTTTTAATTTTTAAAAAGTAACACACTTTTCAGAGTAGACTTAGATTTTTTTGTCTGATTTTGTTTTTTAAACAAATGATTATGTAGACTCAGAAATACTTTGTAAACTCAAGTGAGAACCTGGTCTAAGTTTATTTTCTGTTACGCAGATCACTATTTATGCAGGCTTCCTCTAATGGAAACTCCTGGAAAAGGCACTGTCAGCTATATTTAGCTACTTTTCTTAGAGATGAGAACTGGAGATGCCGCAGAGACTGAAGTTCTCTGCTTTATGCACCAAGATCTTTACCCTCGCACTGGAAGAAGCAGGAAACCACACAAACACGACAAGCTGTTAGAAGCAGAGTTAGTGAAACTTACAGGGAACGCAATAGTTTGCACACCCTTTCAGGAAATCTTTGCAGTGACCACGAGGGGGCATTTTATCAAGACACCGCAAACCCTACTGTATTACTCATGATCACTGAGGGAGTGGCACGCAGGCCCTTAAAGGAGGAGCTGTTGTGATGGCAAGGAATAAGGCCAGCAAAACAGTAATCAGGTACTTTATTCCAAACCCCTCCCCAGCCTCCTTAATCCATATGCTATTGATATGGGAATTTGTAATGCTTATCTTCTAATTGCTGAGGCTAATACAAAGGAGAATTTTGGCTAGCAGTTACATGTCTCAGACTTTGTGAATAGATAATTCAAGAGGCTGATCTTCAGCACTGCTGACTTTGCCTGCACACCAGGGTCTCACTGGAGATTGATGAGAGGTGGAGCTAAGACATCAGTGGCTCTAGCACACATAATTCATCTTTTCTATGCCTGTGTGTTAAGGAACTTTTCCATTAAGCAGTTATCTCTTTATATTCAACTTTCTATATAAAATTGCCCTTCTAGCTAGCTCTAGGCTTTGATCTAATTTATCCTTCTTGCCACTGGCTCATTTCTTTCATCTCATTCTTGGGGTAGGCAGTCCCATTCCCACCTGCATTTAAGTGGCAGAAGAAGCTTGTGGTCCCAATTTTCCCTTCATATGTCTGTTTTGTTTCCATTCAATAAGCTATGTGTCTAGATAGGTTTTTTTTACTACACAAGGCAAAGAATCCATTCAGTTCCTTTTCATCAATATGTATTGTGCAACAGATGTCTCGAAGAATTATTATTTTCCCTGGCGTATTGTTCCTTTTAATCAAAAATAAGTCACAGATTGATATGTATATTCTCTATTCTCATAGAGGAAACTACTTCCAGGCATCTGAAAAATCTGAAAATGCTCTGAGTCTTGTCGTGATTTACACATTTAGTATACCTAAGGCACAATAATATTTCAGACTGAAAAGCCTGAGGATGTTGTTTGAATATTATCTATTTTTATCAATATTAACATTTATAAGTGGAATTGCTATGCTATTTGTTATTTTTTGTATTTATCAATTATAAAATTATGTAAATTATGATATTTATCAAATATCATTATATAAGAGAGAGGCTAACCACTCTATTGATTACACAAGAGATGTAGAACTCTTCCCCAAATGTCCTAAAAGCAAAAATTAACACGTAGCAACAGCCAAATGAAGAACACTGAAACAGCAGAACCCATCACTGCTCTGTGTGAGAGAAAGCAAGGAGCTTCAGCCTTGTAATTAAGAAAGCTCAAATAAAAACTGTAGCCTTACTAGAACGCTGGCCTTTTAGTAAATATAAATTATTTTACTTTATTGCAGCATACTAGTAAATTGGATGTATGTGCGCATACAAAGTCCAAACAGACACTGTTGAGATTCACTGTTCAAATGGGGTGAAGCAGTGGCGCTGATTGTGGCTTACTCACAACTATTGACGGTAAGGCTTTGCACGGTGAGGTGGCAGTGTGACACAACCTCGGGCAACTTGTAAAAAGGGCTAGTGCAGGTCCAGATAAGATGGGTAGCTGGCCAATCTACAAATCCATTGTAGATACGTTTTGCATATGTAGAAGAACTTTATGCATAAATTTGCTCCCAAAAGATGTTACAAGTTTATGTTCAGCCTGAAGAGTGGTGTCACTTTCTGTGGTTCCTGGGTATCATCCTTGAACTATACAATGCGTGAGTCACTGGGCTGGAGATTTAAAAATAAGGAGTGTAAGACTTCAAATTAAAAGATGTACCTAGTAGGGCTGTATTGAAACAATATGCATGTTTCTTAGTTTGGCTGCAGATTTGGCCTTCTGAAACTGATGTTAAGTAGCCTACACTCCTTGTGAGCCCTGGGGAAAAAGGGAAGGCTTGTATTAAAACTTTGGATGAGTGATTGTTATCCTATTTAGGCAGGTCAGGTGCTTAAAGGCAGGCTGGTATATGGTGGGGTTTGGGGGAGCAGGCGAATTAATATGAGCATATGTTGCCTATTTTTTTTGGTATGTGGCTTTCATGTTATGACTAAGGTGATACAGTAGCCTGCTGCTGCCAAAGGGATGATTCCTGCCTTTCTGCCTCCTTATTTTTTGTGGCTGCAGCTAGAGCAATTCTATTGCTTCTTTGTACCAGCTGTAGTAATCTGGCTCAGGGAGCTAATCTATTTGAAAAATCTTTCTGGGCAGAAAAAGGTTGTTTTCTGCTAATTTAGCTCCTTGTGCTCAGTCTGAGCTCATCTCTTCCCCAAGCCCCCACTCACTGCAGTACTACTGCATCAGATGAATCCTAATTCTGGCATGAAGTAGTTTGTGGTAGCACTGTCGGTTTCAGAGGCCACTAGATCATCTTCATTGTAACTTAAGGCTTCTGTGTAGCACAGTTGAGAAAGAAAACATTCCTCTTTTTTTTTTCCTTTGCTTGCAAACAAACAGGAAAGATTTTTCTTTACTACAATAGTGCGGCAACTCCCAACTTGTGATGTGTGTTCCTAGCACTGGGATGGGGGGAAAAAGGAATAGGAAACACTTGAGAGGGTTGGGGGAGAAGGTGCCTGAGAACTTGTGCTCTGAAAAGTAATTCTGGGAAGGAAGGATTGTGAATAAGAAGTTTCAGAGGGATTTATCAATTTCCCAACCGAAGAATACAGTGTCATGCTACACTTCTGTGAAGTTAGCACTTTGTCATAGATTTCAGAAGCAATCTGTCTTGTTTCAAGGCCACACTTGGTGCCACCCCATTCCTTTTTGCTGGCACAGTCATTTCTGTGATTGTGTACGGAACTGGCTCAGGAACAACTGCACCAGCAGAAAAACAATCTTTTTATTTCCCCCAGGTTATTTTCAAGCAAGCTCCCCGTACAGCCAAATGAGTGCTTGCAACAGCATAAGAACACACATGAATGAGTTGCCTGGAGGTAGAGAGAGAGAGAGGGGAGACTGCCTTTTTCTGACACCACCACAGTCTAAAGTGTTCGTGGAACTGTAGTATAATTGTGCTCATCACTTGCATATAATAAACAGTTCACCCCTTGAAGAAGTTGCATCATAAGTGAATGAGATAGTGTAGGAGCAAGGAAGTATCTTCTGTTTTCTGTTGGGGAAGTCGAGGCCCAGAGAATTCTACAACTTGCTTAAGAGTAGAAAGGCTGACTTGCCAAGAGCCAGATTCCAGTCTCCTGAATCATGGCCTTGTGCCTTATCCACAAGACCAACCTTTCCCTTGTAGCATTTCCTTTCTCTCCACCCTGTTTTGAGAGGAGGCATGGTAGCATTGTTCTATGTCAAACAAACTCAAAGCATGATACAGGAATGCTTCCAGCAGAATGGTTTGAACAACCTTTGAGTTTATCATTAATCTGGAAGCCATGACTTTTCTTGGAATGGCTTCTGCATTAGAACCTTCCTCAGCAGGACCAATAACCACAAAAACTTTAACCATCAAAAGGCCTGTCAGTGTTTAAGAGGCTTTTGAAATTTAAAAAAAAAACAAAAACAAAAAAAAACCATACTTCAAACAACAAAAGCTTTTCTTAAGGTGTAGGGGATTGTAAATTACTATTCAGGGGAGTGTGTAAGACCTGAAATGCAATGGGCAAGAAAAAAGGACTTCTAACTTTGTTTCATAAGGAGAGAAGGGGGTGATTTTTCTTTTCTTTTTTTTTTTTTATTTTATTTTAATGCCCAGTATGATATACCTTACTAGGAGAGCCTTGTTCTAAAAGTACCTTAATGCCCGCTTGGCTGCTTAATCAGGCCGGTGACAAGTGGCTTATCTTTGATCTCTGCCAGATAGCTGGGAACAGGAAATAAAGACTTAACAGTTTGCCTTTGCCTCTTTCATACCACAGCAGGTTTTTGCAGACTTTATTGGGCAATGCCTGTGCTAAGCACCACTACAGAGCCATCATCCTGGGCTTGACAAATATCATGTCAAACACCCTGTTGTCATTTGCTGTGGGAATAGTTTTTTGGGTTTTGTTTTTTTTCCCCCCACCCTCTCCTTTTTTCTTGTTGCTGCCCCATCATATTCTATGCCAGAGCAGGAAGCTTAATTCCTTACAGCAATCTAGGTGTTAACAGTGCTAGCGTGGCAGCCAGTGAAAAGCGAGAGGGAGAACTTGTCTTTGGACTTTAAGTGGAGAAAAATGGGATCTTAAAACGCTTGCTTTAACTGGAAGACAGGAAGTGAAGCACTGGATCAAACTGGTCTAAGAATTCTGGTATCTTGCCTCTGGCTATAGCCAAAGCCAGCTGACAAAAATAATAGTGATGCACCTGGCTTTTGTTATGCAATGTTACAGGAGGGGAATTCCGTCCTGTTTGCAAAGATCTGCATATGCCCAAAGTTATGACATGTTCTTACACTTCATGTCAGTTGCTGACCAGGTTTCTGTAATTACCAGTACTACACTGCAATTCTCTAGTTCACATCGCTCTCATGGGATGATCCCCGTGCCATAAATTCAGACCGACGCAGAATGAAACTGCATACAGGGTAGTCACAGGAACAGGAATCTATCTATATGCTTTGACTTTGAGTAGGGCTTCTCATTAGTTTGATTAGGTTTTTGCCTTTTACCTTAGAAGGCTTCTCTGGTGCTATAGAACTTTCCCCTAGTTTAGGAACACAAGCATATTACAAAACAGCTGTGCTGGGTTAGACGAAGGCTTTGTTTTGGCCCGAAATTGTGTTCTTCCCTATGTATCTGCATACGGCTACTACTGGAGGGAGAAAAACGGGCAAGAAGATGTTGACTCTGCTCGCACTGTCCTTTCTCCAGTCACTTCGTTCAATGACTTCTTGAGCCAAATCTAATCTATTATGCATTCAGATGATAGGTGCATATAGATGTTACACAGTGAAACACGTCCTAGGGTGGTTTTTCTCTCCTTTTATTAAAGGTTGTTTTCACTTTAGGGAAGGAGTAGGGATAGAATTAAAGTTTTTTGGGTGCTATACAAAGTGCACCCCACTCGACTTTTTCTTAAAAAATAAAAATCAAGCAACGGTTTGTACCATAGACACTGGTGTGTATGTTAGACATTTCCTCAGTTTCTAAAATACAGTCTTAAGGGTTATCGTAGAGTAGCCTGTTCCTGCAGGCCCTAAGAGTTACAGTTCAAAAGAACTGTGGAAAAATACGGAATGTTTATTGATGTTTTAGTCATAACAGACGGTAATTGTGTTCCAGGCAATATTGCCCTTAATTTCACATCAGTTTAGACTCTATACCCTACAATAACATTTTCCTTATGAAGAAATGAGTAGACACTTCTCTTCTGAGCCACAGAGTTTCCCAGGTGCCTCCGTCTGTGCCTATTCAGCAGCAGCATGGGCTGGAGAAGTAGGTGGGAGCCAGAGATGTAAACTGTATTTAGGGAAGCACCTAAATTTGTTCTTCCTGAAAGGCTGCAGTTTACTGTCTGAGATCTAGCAAACCAGGCTGAATACAAGAAAGGAAAAGCGTTAAGTCTCTTTATAGGCCTGTACTGACAACTTGCTTTACATCAAAAAGCAAAACCCAAATCTATGCTCCAGCTCCTGCGTCATAACCTCCCAGGGCTCTTCCAGCTTCAGCTAGCTGAGAGGAGTAAACTCACACCCTTTCCTTTATATAATCCTGCCCAGAGCATTCCCGTGACCTGCGAGGATGTGCGTGCTCTCACAGTGGGAGCGTTTCTCCAGCTGTTCAATGCTGTGAATGAAGGCTTTCCAAGGCTGTCGTGCCACAGCCAGGTGATGAATTCAAAAATTGAAGCAACTTCTAATAGTAGATGTTCATGAGCTAGATGTGCTTGGATGCAGGCACTTAACGGAGAGAAGTCCGGGTTGCGTGCTTTTCTGTTTGTTGCTTTGCTGCTGCTTTTACAACGCAGCAGCACAAGCAATGAGACACGGAGCTCTGAGTGCCCTCCGTGTTAATGTGCCAGCCCGCTGGCATCTTCTAACCACCTTGCTGAAAACGCAAGAGAAAAGCATCTGCCCTCACCTCAACCCCCAACTACCAACTTGAAGGGTGTGTTGCTTGAGGTCTCTCTGTTGGTGTATGCTTTGGGGGTTGCGTGCGTACATGTAGGTAAAGTCTAAGTTTGATTTAAAATATGACAACCACTTTCCTGCTTTATTTTGTGTCATCAATCACAGGGAATCCAAGAGATCCCTGAAGACAAAGATCTAGGCCTAATTTCTCAGAGTTCTAGGGCTGTGGTTTGTATCTTTCAAGTTGTCAGAGTGATTTTTTTTTTTTGTGGGAAAGAAGATGAAAAATCATGTTCTGGCACGAAACCAACCCACAAACATTGAATTATTTCAGCATACTACCTAAATATAATTAACTGTTCTTCCTTTTAATCTTTTAGAGCTAATGTTATAGACATCTTGATTATCCTGTGTCTCCCCATAGGATTCTGCTGTTCTGATTTTAGTTGTAAAGTTGATAGGGGCATAGCAAATCCTGCCATTATGGGTGCCATGAATATGTTATGTACTGTTCTTCCTGGGATTCTATTAAGCATCGAGGTCTCTAAATCCGTAGAGCTTCCTCATAGCTTCACTTCCTAAAATCCATCCTGATAATACATCTATTTGGATGACATCCTGTGAATATTAAATAAGAAATTTAAATAAGGAAAGGGGCAGAAGTAAGGTTATAAAAAAGATCCTGTTAAGTTGATGCAGACCAGAGAGCACGAAAAATAGCAAGCATTGGGTAGCTGCTTCTGCCTACCAGCCTGGGTTAGCATGTGGATGTGCAGATAACAGAATGGAAGTTTCTGCTAGGGTTGATTCCTATACATCCTGATAACTTTTGCTCTTTAAAAAAGGAGAGTGAGGAGAGAGGGGAAAAAAGTCAACGAACCTCGCTTGAGTGCTCTTTGATGCTTTTCTTAATTAGCCTTTCTCTTTGAAGACTACCGATTCGATTACTTGCGTTTGTGCACGTGACGGTATTGTAAAGATACACGTACAGTACGGAACAAAGGTGCACTCTGGTGCCACAGCTGTGCACGGCTTCGGTGTTCCTCGTTCCTCTCTACAGGCGGTTTTGGCCCTGGCGGCTTGCCCCTCGCTCCTGACCGCTCTACCTGCCCCACGCCGGGGGCTGCTCCCCCGGCGGCCCAGCCCAGCGGCGAGCCGGGGGCAGCCGGGGGATTTCGGCCTCCGCTCCGCTCCCCGCCGC
>VXAL01002495.1:64209-103930 GCA_013399475.1 Chauna torquata
GGCGGCGGGCGAGCGCCCTCCTCCCCGCTCGGTTCGCTGTCGTCGTTTAAGCTGCGTCGCTGCAGCAGCGATCGTTAGCTAGAGGAAATGCTGGGCGCGTTTCTTGTTTTCGCCCTGTGAGGGAGGGTTTGCATCTCTTCCACAATGTCCTCCCTGACTTAAGCCCGTAGGCAGTCAGGGGTGGGTGAGTAACACTCTGAAAAAGAGTGACGGTGCTCTGACCCCACCATCCCAGCATCTGCTTTTGATATTAAATCCACGTCTGCGTAGCTCGTTAAGTAGGCTTAAGGAAAAGGTTAACGAAGAAACATCGTGGGGATGTTCAGATTAGTGGCAACAAGGTCTTGTAAAGCCGTTATATCTCAGAGCGGATCTTTGAAGTCTTAAAACTGTGTTATTAAAACGTTTAGGCATTAAATAAGCACGTGAGTCTTATATCTGGGGCAGAGACATCAATAGGCCACAGACTCTGTGATGCCTAACAGGATCCTGCTCACATGGGAGCTTGCCTCTGAGAATGCAAATACGTAAGAAACAGAGATGTCATAAATGCAAAGTAATGTAGATAAGAGATCTTGTATTGAGTAATTAGATCAAAAAGCACAATTAAATTTCTTTAGACTAAATTAGAATTAATTTGTTATCCTTTCAGAAGGTGTTTCGTAGCTAGCTTTCTTAGGGATTTAAAAAGAAGGCAACTTCGGACTGGGTGGCGTTAATTAGAGTGGCCCTTCAAGGGAAAGATGCTCTCTAGCCTCAAAATTTACACATATTTTCTGTTACCCCTTACCAAAGTGTAAACTCTCACTCCTGACAAGTGTGTGTTTCTGCTGTCAACAGAGAGAAAATGAGTGGATTTGTATGGAGGCTATCTTTTGACTCTTACATTCTGTTTTAGAGTGGCTAAACTGAAGCAGGAGCTAGCAGTTTTTTCTTATCTTGAATATATTTTCAATGCAATTAGGAACCAGATAAGGAATTTTTCAGTAGGGGAAGTTCATAACTTCCTGGTACTAGCTAGTTTTTGTAGTTGTTTTTTTCTTTTGGTTGCTGTTCTGTAATGTCACACGATAGTAAAGAGGAAGTTTGTGAGCAGCTTTGTCTCTGTTAGAATCTGTGCACTTTATGGATTCCTAAGTAGATTATCGCTTTCTGAAATAAACATGTTTGCACTTTGGTTGAGCCAGAATGTTCTATAACAAATCTTCCACCATTGTGTCTTTTGCCTGAGCTGTTGCAGGAGGTTGTATGTATATAGGTTGTCCGCTGTTGCTTTTCAGAAATGGCTGTTGCTGTGGAGGACATAATGTCACCAGTAATCTCTACAGAGCAGTGATACCAAAGTTGAAGGGCAACACTTCTTGCATCTGTGTTTCACTGCAGTCACCTGAGATCATAAGAGTTTCGGGTGATA
The DNA here is from genome assembly GCA_013399475.1 of Chauna torquata. Lineage (NCBI taxonomy): Eukaryota > Metazoa > Chordata > Aves > Anseriformes > Anhimidae > Chauna > Chauna torquata. The sequence goes on from VXAL01002495.1 coordinate 65,624, forward strand.
CTTTCACATCTTCCACGAAGACCCGCAGCTTCTTTGCTTTCATGCTCAGTGATTGCTGGAGAGTCTGTTCACAGGGCACTCCTAGTTGTGCAAGAAAATTACAAATTATGGAGTCCTTCCAGAGCCTTATTCCTTTGAGCAAAGGAGCAAGACAAAACATAGGAGACCATGGTCCTGTTGTCCCTCTGGTGGCCGTGTGTCACAGCCACCTTCGTCCCTAATGGCACAAGCCAGATGAAAGTTGTCCCAGGTTTCTCATCATGGAGAGGTCTGATGGAAATGTTTTGAGTTTTTTAGGTTGTCTTTTGTTCATTTTTGTATTGCTTGAAGCAGATTAGAATAAAACAACCTTCTGTTTGTGAATGCAAATGTAAGCTAGCTGAACTGTTGGTGCTTACTGGTTTTATGTACTTTCTTAGCTTATGTAGTTGGGACAATTGGTCTCCTGTATTTCCTTTCAAGTTGTTGAGTGGAGTATTAATAAACAATTAGATAATATGCATAGCCTTACGTTTTTCTTTCGAAATTAGTGAAAGAGAGTTCTTAGACATGGCTTATATTTGTTTGACAAACTCCTGAAAGGGACAGGTCTTCAGAACGGTGTGGGAACTAACAGACCTCTGCGTGCGAGCGTAGATTGTGAAATAGTTAAACCATGCCACTTCACAAGCACATAGCTCATTTACAGAAATAGGGAACACTGAGCAGAGCTCCACTTCACTGCAGAATGCTGATAATACCTTTAGTTCACACAAACACTTTTATGTGTTTCCTCTCTGCACAGAACATGATGACAGTGACAATCATGGTCAAGATGATAATGTGATTCTTAAATAGACTGAGAATCAAGATAAAATGAAGTTTAATGTTTAATCTCTGGAGGCTACTGCGTCATTGAGCTTTACTTTACTTTCCCACAAACACACCTGCTGTTAAGCGGTGGGTTTGCCTTCAATGACATTTGTTTCAACCGCAGTCCCATAAAGATCATTGAGCCCGGAGTTTTAAAATAAAGTGCTCTTAATAGAGGAGAAAAAGAAAGTCCTCTTAAGCAAGCATTAGTAGACCATGAAGGGCAATTGTTGGTTAAAGCAGAGAGGATTAAAGACTTGAAGTGATTGTGCTTTATAGTAATTTCAAACAGAAAGGCTCTAGCTAGTTTTGGCAAATACGTAATATATGTGGGTGTACTGTGCGTCTGGTTAGCAGCTATGTAAGCATGTGTATCTCCGGAGTAAGATGATTAGTAGGTACTTTGCTGCAATTTTGTCATTATAACATCTCAAATAGACTTTTAATTTAGTATATGGATATGTGTCTGTATTTGTGGTGCAGTGTTACGTAGAATAGAAAAGTGAGATTCTTCTCTCTCCTCAATTACGTGATGGAAATGGGAGGCTGACTGATACGCAGCTGTCGCTCCTCACTGCTGGCAGAAGTTGCCTGGTCCACTGGATTGTCCTGAAAAATGTAATAACATAAGTAAATTTAAATGTGAAAGCTAAAAAGCTGTACACTGGTGTGTGGGCTTGGCTTCGTGAGGAGGTCAGACTTCTGATCTCCCTCTGAAACCAGCTTTACATCAGTTCTAGGCTTTTTTGTTATTATTGTCCATCACCCCACCTTTTGCTGGCCTTGTTTATTTTCCAAAAAGAGAAAAATGTGTAAAGCTTACCTAAAGGGAAGGTTAGATAAGATCTGGGAAGTGTCTAATGAAGTGACCATGCTTGTAAGTATCAGGACCTAGAGTAGTGTCTAATAATGTGTATTTCATGTGACAGTTCATGGTTTGTTTTCAGAAACTGATTTAAAATCTACTTGATGGGAGGTGATCAGTTGAGATACTACACTTTGATAAATTCTTAGAAAGGAATGTACGGAGTCCTAAACTGTAGTTCTCAAATGTTTGGCACCAGCTAAAGCCTGGAGTTGAAATGCATTATGCCTTTTTAAAAAGCATTCGTGTTCTGAAAAGACACGTGTTGTTGAAGACAATTCTAGCATCAGAGCTGGTTTCACATACTGCTGTTCCGCCGTTGTCTGTCTGTGTGTTACAGTGGAAATGTGCATTCAAGTAAGATGCAGGTAACATCTCAGAGATGTAGTTCTCTCCTTCCACTCTCTACTTCTTAATTATTTTCTCTGTTGGGTTATAATATTTTCCTACTTTGGGGTATAAACTGCTGCTTTTTTGCAGTCAACAAATCCCACTCATAAAGTTCGAGCTTTGTGTTGGCAGGTATACCTAGGTCATTGTAGGTGCAACAAAAGAGAAGGTTTTATTACGGAGGTAAGACTGGAATCCACCTCTTTGGCAAAACTCACCTACTGTGGACCTTAGGCTGTCTAGACCTTGGGCAAAAGGAAGTGTGGGATCTTTTACCCTTTTAACGCTTTCAGTATATTCAATGACTATTTTGCTTATTGTGTTGAAGTCTAAGCACTGTTTTCAGTGCTGTGCCACAGGATGTTGCCTGTCATGTTTGTTTCTGATGTTCACAAACCTTGCCTGAGTAGGATGCTATTACACGAAGATGACAGAGAGCTCAGTAGACATTTCCATAAGCTATGTTCTTCTGATCGTGCAGAACCATGATGATTCAACCTCTACAATATTTACTTATCCTCCGCTGTTTGTTTTTCACATGCTATCCCGCTGTTGTCACTGTTTGATTGACTATCCTTTTTAATGTACTCAGTGAGATACACTAAATAGCTCGTTACTGTCTGGCAATAAGACATCACTTTAAAAATACTGATACTCTTGCTAAGGTGATGTCTTTCTAAACCCTCCATTGAAGAATTCTGCTGTCTCTCATTCTTGTCTATAACTCATGTTTCCTGAAAACCTCTTTCTGACAACTGACCAATAGCTTTTCGTAAGGTTTTGTGGTCTGGAGAGATACTGCAACTAGAAGCTGGCCCTGTGGGAGATGAGCAGCTCAGGATGTAGAATTCAATACCAGCACTCAGGTGTTCTCTGAGCCCACAGTAATGGTATTCAAACCAGTGGGGTGGTGTTTTTGTTTTTGTTTTTTTTTCTCATAATTGGCATAGTTTCTGCTTCATTATAATAGGAACTAAATCAGTCAATTCTGAGGAAACATCTTCCCTTTCAGAGGGTATTCAAGCAAATGTAATACTGACAGTACCTGTACTTTGAGGGGACAACCATTCCTAAAAGTGTATGAATTAAAAATATCAACCATTCCGTTGCAGTAATGTTTTCTGTTGTATAAAATTGTCTTTCATCAGACATATACTTTCTAAAAGCTAAAAGAAGCTAAGTTATAGCTGAGATGGAGGGGAGAGAGTCCTCTGCTAATTACTTACATGGCATTGATAACTGGAGACTTCATTTGAAGACTGTTCTCCCCACTCCCCTTCAATCATGTGTATGCACATTAAAAAAAAGTATATTGTCTGAGAAGGCAGATCAAGTGAAAGATGGGTAATATGAATCGAAGACTCCAGATCTTCTAATTCTCATGTAGCACCTAACCTTATAGCCTACCTTCTGCTGCTTTTTAAGCTCTACTGTGTAGTAGCATTGATTTTTTTTNNNNTCTTGTTCTTTTTTTTTTTTAAGGTGGCCCTGAGCCCTACATTGAAATATTTGAACAACCCAGGCAGAGGGGCATGCGTTTCAGATACAAGTGTGAGGGAAGATCAGCAGGCAGCATTCCAGGAGAACACAGTACTGAAAACAACAAGACATTCCCTTCTATACAGGTAATACTGCTTCTATCCATAAGTTACCAGTGTCTGTGTTTACATTGTACTGTAGCTATGTGTTGACCTTGGTGCAGTAAATAAAATGCTTTTCATTATATGTTCTGTTATTCTTTCCTTGGCTTGCAAATGTAGTTGCAACAGAGTGGAAAAAGAGTTATTTGCTCCTAGTCATTAAAGACTCCTTACCAGAAAAGGAGAGGGTGTAGTGGTAGGTAACAAAGTGCCCGTAGAGAGGGAACTCTGTGAAGTTACTCGTTGTCTGGGAATCATTCGTTATTAGCTTTTTCTGTATCTACATTTGTTCTGGTTTCTTAGTTATGTGATGTGGACTTGGTTTTACTATTTGGATTGTAATATGAATTTTGGGAGAGCTTTGAAGGAGGTTGTCTGCATGCAAAATTTGAAAAGGCCGGTCTAGCTGCTGGGCACAATGTGAAAGAAGGCCCTCTCCACAAGTGAGCAAAGTAAGAAAGTGACTTGCAGCCAGTGGTTTGGTGATTAGGCTCTGCAAAAGAAACTACCATGAAGTATGAGAAGTCAGAAGGGGATACAGAATTTAAAAAGGAGCTGAGAAAGGGGAATCATGTGGTCAGAACACCTGCAATGAAGTCGAGTTGGGTGGTTGCATTATGGATAGGTTGTGAAGTCCAGAATGAAGGGATTCAGACTAGTCCTAGCAGCTTTGATCAAAGCAGGGACAAAGACATGGACAATAGAGGTGGAATGGAAGCATTTTGGCAGTAGCTGTGATAGTGTTTCCTTCTATCTTTCAATCTGGAGAAAATCTTTCAGAGATGAGATTAGAAGAGAAAGCTCAAATGTAAATGGGAAGTAATGAGTACTTGCCATCTTGAAGTACATTATGACAGTGCAATATTAAAAAAAAAAAAGAGTGGAGCCAAAGATGGAGTCTCTGGAATTACAGCAGGAAAAGAACAGATACAGAGGACATGAAATCTGAAAAATACAAGATGTTTTAGGCTGAAGCATAAAATTCCCTTGAGAAGAGGGAGAGTTTGAGAAAGATGGTATTAGCAGTCATACGCTAAGCAGCAGAGAGAGCCTTGACTAGATAAAGCAACTGTGCTGCTGTGGAAGCTGGTCTTGCCCTGAAGCTAGAATTACTAAGGGAAGAAGCACACAAAAAGGACCCCTTTTTACTATTACTGTCCCAGAGTTGGTTAAGGAATGCAGATAATAGTTCAATGTTCAATTGGTAAAGTGCTGAAAAAACAAGCTGGCAAGATCTCTATGTATGCTGGCAAAAGTAAATACTTTCACAGACTCTCACCCCAAGGCCGTGTCAGGACACAGGTTGACTTGGCAGTATGAGCCCTTGATTCCTCTCAGCCTGGACTGTGCTGCACATGAAGGTCAGCCAGAACCAAAGGGAAGATCGCAACAGGTAACCATGCAATCCTGGCAGAGTTTGTTCTTCTTTAAAGAAGAAACTCTGTCGTTCTGTTGACGACAGAGCTGATGGATACCGATAGCAGGTGATTTCTAGGTGAATTCCTGCCTCCCTGAAGCCTGTAGGAGGCTATAATGGTGATTAGCTGCTAGGAGAGTCCCCTCCAGAGATGGAAACATCAATGAGGATGAGAACAGAGAGGCGAGGATGAGATCAAATTTCGTGGTGTGGTTGAGATGAAGAACATCAAGGAGGAACTGGAGAATCAAAGTGGCTAGATCAGGCTTCAAGTTCAAGGGACTAGATATGCAACGAGGGAGAAATGATGTAATATCTGAAGAAGCTGAAAGAGTGATGGAAGTTTTATTTAAGGGTAAACAGTGGTGTATATGAATGCCAAGAAAGGGGTCAAATTGAAGACTGAAGAAGCTGACAGATGGTGGAGGTTAAAAGAGCGTAGGTCAAGTCAAAGGTTGAGGTGTTGACTGAAAAGCATGTGATGGATCCTTGGAGTCTTCTGAGGAGGAGAGAAGGGGCTGAAGGAGGAAAGGAACAGTTAGTTATAGGACAGGGGAAGTGGAGGAGGAGAGCACGCCTCTGCACAAACGTGTGCCAGTGCAAATCTTGTATTTGCTTTCAAGTTGTTATGCTTCAAACAATTTAGGCCAAACTGTTTTTTTTAGACTCACCCACACAAACCTTGCTGACTTCACTGGTAGCCATCAGCATGAGGGAAGACTTTTATGCACCTGAGAGATGTGTGTTGAATTAGTCTGATGAGTTCTGTGAAGGCCCTAGTAGGAGCTTGAGAATTCAGTAGCCCTCTACTTGAATGTAAGACTGAATATTTATCTGTGAAAGACTTAACAGAGGCTTATGTCATGCTGTAATTGTTGAGATCCTCATTCGCTACTTAGTGTTCCGTGCACTATCCTTATCCCTGAGGCTCTGGCTCTTTCCTAAAATCTTTGGAGCTAGACCTGTCCTTTAATAAGCATTTGTGTGTGGTCACCTAGGTAGAATTTTGCCTCTTTCATTGTAAGGCTAGATATGATAATGAAATAAGTCCTGTTATGTTTGGTCTTACAGCATTACAAGCTGTTTTACTCTCAGGTCTAAGCTTCTATAGCCTACGCATTACCTTTTGGCTTTTTTGCACACGGTTGAAATAGGTAAGACACACTTTTAAACAAATAAATTCACTTTTCAAACATTTTGCCAAACAGCTATTTTTTAGGTGTAAAATGAACAGAACTGAAATAGAATGAACGAAACTTCCAAATGGTCTTGGCTTTTCTTTTATGAAGTGACAATATCATTTCTTAGTTGTGGTGTTCCTTCCATAGTGTATTTTAGGATAAAATGCATTTTCTGTTACATGTTGGGACTGTACTAGACATAGTATCTGAAGTCTAGAAAATCTCTCACATTTTTGTAGATTCTGAATTATTTTGGAAAAGTCAAAATAAGAACTACATTGGTAACAAAGAACGAACCCTACAAGCCACACCCTCATGATCTGGTTGGAAAAGACTGCAGAGATGGCTACTACGAAGCAGAGTTTGGGCCAGAACGGCGAGTCCTATCGTGAGTAGTGATTTTGCTTGGGAATTCGATTAATTATGCGAGTGATATGCTAATCTTACATTTTACAACTCCGAGTAGTGATTGAAGCGGCAGTTAATATGCTGTCTTTGCTGAAGCTTACTAATCCATCTCAGAGATAAGGCAGCTTCTCTTTGAAGTATTTCCTTCTTTTTCAATGTTTCACACACTCATCTTTTGTCCTGTTCTTTTCCTTTCGCCCTTTTCTTTCCTTTCTTCATTCTCGTGACGTCTGTCTCCTTTTCCTTTCTCCCACTTGTTTGCTTTTTTAGTCCAGTTCAATAGCACTTCTCAGTCTTGAGCTTGACACTCTCTCCTACATTCAGTGTACGTGATAAGTAATAGAATTGTTAATGACAACATTAGAATTAGTGCTTACCTCCATTTAGGGAAGTTCACGTCTTCCACAGGAACTGTATTTGGACTTTCGGGAAACTGGTGGAGAAAGTATGTACTGACTGAATATCACGTCATTTAGATGATGGTGGTTGTGACACGTCTAGAAATGAGTTAGCAGTTGTTGTTGCTGTTTGTTAGGTTTGGTGGGGTTTTGTTTTGGTTTTTGGTTTTGAGTAAAAATATAGGTTCTGCTCAGCTCTGTAGAGCAAGCATGCGAGGGAAGGATCTACTTGTGGAGGCAGTAAGGAGAATTCAGGCTTCATATGAGATGTGTTTCTAAGTGCTGTTCAGAGGGATATTAGGAATATTTAAAATACAACTGTATGTGGTGGCGTTCCCTGTAAGTCTACCAAGTCTTATGTAATAAAGTAAAAGCAGAGTAAACTGCAACTAATGTAGACTGATTATTGCTGTTGAGGGGAATTTAGAATTGACAAGCTGTTTGTGGTTCACAGTTTGCGATGTAGTAGATTTGGAAGTAGGCTAATGCTTTGGAGGTAAACATAACTGAGCTGGGAAGAAAATAAGGTAAATATTTCAGTGTATAAGTAGCTTTTACTTACAGCTTTCAGTCTGATGTGATTCTGTTGATGTTAGTGAAATTACTCTGTATTTATGTGGGTTTAGTCAGTAGAACACTATTAAAGGAGAGAACTGAAGACACGGGCTGTTTGATGATGATAATTGCCTGATGGTGAAATAAATAGCTCGCATAGTGGAGATTCTTCTTCAACATACAGCTCAGGCTCAAGTGATCATGAATGTACAGCAAATGTATTCAGGTGACACGTAACGTGTTGGCTGTACTGTCTTTCACTCTTACAGATGCAAAAGATTTTACTAGTTTTTTGTTTTTAGCTCTGTTCACAATGTTCTCCTAATTGATAAATGGTAGAAAAGGATTAGTAAATGCAATTTTTCTATTTATTTTTTCCACTGTAATACCTCTCTAGAAAGGTAGAGCTGTCCCTTCAGGCACTTACCTCCCATTTTGATTGTTGTAATCTCATCCTCATCAGCCTCCCTGCAAAGAGTTCCTCTTTACCTTGTCTAAAAGGCAGTTGTAGATATCTTAAACTGTTAAGGGGCCTTGTACCTTCCTCTGACCATCCATTCACCAGCTTCCCCTTTGTCTTCTCAAATCAAGCTTCCTCACCCAAGGTCAAAGGATGTCTGCTGTTCTAGCCCATCCCACTTCCTGCTCTCATCTCTGTGGCTTCTGATCTGAAGCAAAAAAGCCTGATTGCTTAACACCTTTTGTGGCTGTGTATTACATCCACCGGGCACAGGAAGACACCGATGATTGTTTTTCTTCTCGGCATTTTGTTGCATAAGCTTAAGCCTGCAGAGATTCTGTTCCTGAATCTATTACCTATAGGATGTAATGCCAAAAAGCACTGAGATGCTTTGCAAATATTTATTTGGAAATTTTTATTTCATCTCCATTATATGCATGCATCAAATCCTGTTCTTCGACATAATGCTGTGTTTCCATTTCATTTAAGGCATTCGTGATTGTTTGAAATCATGAAATCCGTGAATTCTTCTCAATATCATTAGGTTATAAGACTCTTAGTTTCTTATAAATTGGTATCTGGGCTACCTTCCCTTTACTGATAATGCAAAACTGTGAGCTTCAGTAGAGCTTGAAATCCAGGATTCTGATGGGAGGAGGCTCTAAGTATTCTCTTTGAAATGTTTCCAGCATTGGTACACTCATTTCTTTTAACAAATTATTGGTTGCTTTAAGATGAAAGAACAGTGTGATCCATAATTGGATCTAGATGTTTAAAGTCATTTTCCTTTTTGTGGCTGGTGACTCAGTGTTCACATTCTTCTCTTCAAGTCCATGTTGGAGAAAAGCCTCGTACAATACCAGTGAGCAGCAGAGGTCCTCTCTTGGTAGTGGTTCTGCCTGTTTACTCTTGCAGAGCACCGCAGACAGAGCAAAAATGCCGATTCTTTTGTGGAACTGGAATTGTTAATCCCAGATTTTGGGCTGGTCTGAGTAATTACTATGCATTCTACTTATTTAAAGTTCCCCATGTAGTCCCAGTTGAACAAAGTCTTCTGTTCTGCCTGTTGTATAATGATCTTTGTACTGCCGCCTAAAGCTGATTAGAGCCCTCTGTGGCCCGAATGTCGAGGCAAAAGTACCAATGTTGGAGTTCATGTGGCTGCCTGCATACTATGATTTTTACTTCCTAGTTCATGTGCTCTCTACATGGATGATATCATAGGTTTTTGGTTTTGTTTTTTAAAGAAATGTCTTTCATTTTTTTCTCTCTCTTCCTATTTCTCCCTCTCTCTTCTCGTTATCTTGCTTGCTTCCTGTCAGCTAGCATTGATGTGAAACCCCGCAGGCTTCCTGAGGTTCTTGACAGTTTCTTCTCTGACCCAGCCCTCTGTTTAGTGATAGTTAAATAGACACTTTCACTGTGACAGCGCGTGTTTTAGAAAACGTTTGTAATCTGAGAATTATGGTGCACTTAAAAGTTTAGTTTCTCTCCCAGAGAGGTTTCATTCACAGTGGTTGAAAGATGCAGAGTAAAGGCTATCAGTCCTTGCATGGCCAGATACGGCTTTATCAAAGCCAGTTTTGCATATGTGCTTGACTGACATCTGTAATTTATGGTAGAGTTTGGGACTACCAGATGACAGGTTGGGGCTATAATATGGTACCAGACATGTTTATGGACTTCTAGTGTGCTTCAAACTGAATAAGTAGAATAAAGTGGGTATTCTGGAAAAAAGAACTAAGTTATGTGTGCTGCTAGCAAGCCCTACAAGAGTAGTACCTACAAATAGGATTGCTTATCAAAATGCATTGCAAATCTTCAATGTCAGTAGCCGCAATATGAAGTCCAAGTGCTTTACTGAACTATAACATGCTAGTGTGTTTTATTTTCTTTTGGGTCACTGTATCAAGTTCAAAAGGAAGCTTATGCATTCTGCTAGTCAGTAAAGATTCTGGAAGTGGAGTCTGATTGCAGAGGATTTGGGAACCTCTGAACAGAGCATATTGGGCACAGGCAAGGGGTTTTAGGGGAATTAAACTTATTGTCACACTCGGATAGTCGTGTTCAGAGCAGGGAAGTGTAGGACTATTCTTGAGAGTTGTGGGAGGAAGTAGATTTAGGTGAAATAAAGTGTTATTTAAGCGAGCTAAAGCGAAGAACTTCTGTGGCGTTTCAGAGGAAGGGAAATTGCTGGTTCTGGAGAAGGATCGTCAGAGCCTACTGGCACGGCTTATCTTCTGAGCTTATTGTAACATTGTGAAACACAGATATTTTTTTTTAAACTTTTATTTATTTATTTATTTGTTTTACTTCCTGCTTTACATCCACTCAGCTTTGATGATGTCATGGTTTTTCCATGTGGGAAAGAGTCAGCTCGCCTGGGACTCCCCCCACCTCCTGCATCGGGGTGACCTGCACTCTTATGCAAATAAGGAAGAGCTGCAGCTCTTCAGAACTTTTCCATAACTACATGAGATTTCAAAACCTGTTTTTACTTGCTTCAGAAACCTTTAAAATAGTGTTCAAGATTTACATTCCCCGATAAAACTAGGAGCACAAATTCTTACCTAATGCAAACTAGCAGGTTTACTGATAACAAAAATAATTTTCACTTTAAATTACCTGAGACTGAATATTTTAACTTTTTAATCACTGTAGGTTCACTGCAGAGTAACATTTCTTAGTACAGAAATATATATTCCTCTTTAGAATTTTATTTTGGTGTTTTTCTGTTCTATTTCTCCTCTTATTTTAGAAAAACTGCATCCCTACTTTTAGATCTATTACACCTTTCTCAAAATAAACATTTTTTTCATTTCTTATACCGTATGTTATCACAGTAGTGTTCAACAACAAATAATTTATTTAATATGCTACACTGAGGATTTTATTACTTTGTGAAATCCCGCCATGTGTGCTTCAGTTTTCAGAATTTGGGCATTCAGTGTGTGAAGAAGAGAGACCTGAAAGAATCAATTTCTTTACGAATCTCAAAGAAGATCAACCCTTTTAATGGTGAGTAGAGCTTATCTGGTTGATTGAAAGGAAAGTTAACTTTGCAAGGTTGTTGCTGTTTGGTTGGGGCTTTTTGTTTGTTTTTTTTTGTCCTGCCTTTGCTTTTGTGGTGGAGCTATGTTTTTATTTTTTCATTCTTTATATTTTTTGAGAAACACTCTTCCCCTTCTGTGCCCCTCCTAGTCTTTCCTCACTGGCATCACATGATGAATCTATTTGGATAGTTGCCTCCCCCTGCCCCCCCCACCCTGCAGCAGCAATGTAAGTTGGCTCTGTCTTTTTGGCCAGATGTCATGGACAAGGCCATCATGCAAATTATAGAGGCAATGGGATAGCAGCAGAAACCTTCCCTGGAAAATTGTACAAGTATCTCAAGAATCAGATTCCCTGATTTTGGCAGCTGTGGGGTGGAAAGGCTGAATTAGTGTAATTCCACAACAAACCAACATAAATCTGGCTAGCCCACAGTCCCATCCATTCTCTTGTCACGACACCAGCATTCATGTGACCCCTCAGCCAGCCACTTCAGGGATCTGATTCCACAGGTAGACCCCTTGAAGCTGTTCCTCATTTGATTTTACAGGGTGGGAGCTGGTACAGGCAATCAGGAAATCCACAGCAGTACTGATCTCAGTCAAGTCAGGGGCAAGTTGTGCTGCTACAGAACCACACCTGTAGGGACCTACCCACGGGCTGTAGTTTTACGTGATAGTTGGTCTGACCTAGCTGTGGGTTGCACTCAGAAAGTCATCCTGCCCTTCCCTCCATCCCTGGTCACACGTTCCTACCACCTCCCTCACGTCAGATAGAGAGGCCATGTGGCTACATGGTGAACAGACTCAACATATTGCTCCAATGGAAAACCAACTCACATAAAAAAAAGTTTTCCTTCAGATCAGCCTGCTGAACCAATTCATCTCACAGCCACATAATTGCTAAATTCAATGCACAGAATTGGTGCTGAACGCACAGCAAATTGTAGGGCCAACTGGAGCGGGACCAACACTTTCACCATGCAAGCACAACTTGAGGAGAATTAGATGAAAAGCGTAAATACCCATAAACTATTAGTTCTTCGTAGCTGTTTCACTATCTCACTGGCAGGCTTGTTGTAAGTCAGTATGGTAGGAAGTCACTGTCCTTGAAAACAGTTCTGTAAATTAGTCATTTAAATGTAAATGTAAGGTTAATATTACTTCAAGTTGCTTCTTTCAAAAAAAAATTATTATTATTTTTTTTTTTGCTTCCAATTCTTGTCTGGGAAGAAATTGTGTTTAAGCACTTTCCACGTGTAGCTGTTGCTGTTCTTGCTGCTGGTCAGTCAGAGAAAGGTTCCTTTGACATCTGAATCCACTGCACATGCAGTCTTCAAGATCATGCTGTGTAAAATAGTCTAGAAATGAAATTATTTCATTTAATTTACACCTTTCAGTTTCTCCATGTCCTTGTCAAAATTCTTCAGCCGATGGTATGAACATTCTGTACTTGCTGTATTGTAGCTACGAGAAAAAGTACATGTTTTAGGTTAGTAATTGTATTAAGGAGTTTCAAAACTAAAATGTGTATGTGTTAGGAAAAAAAGACCCTTTGACTTCCTCATGTTGAAGCCAACGCACACAGCAATGCAATTGCTAAATAAATAACCTATTGCAAACATAGCACCATTAACACTCACTGACATGGTGAACTTCCACAGATCAAGAAAGCTGAATAATTTTTAAAACCTAAAAGCCTACAGTTTTTAACTGTGTATTTAAAATAAAAGTAATTTAGACTAATAGTAAATTCATACTGTTAACCTCAAAATAGTATTGCTTCAACACTGGCTTTCTTATTAGTAGTCTTTCCGAAGTATAGAATTAAAAAAAAATTGTAGGCTGGAAGCTGTGGACTTTTCTATGCTCCTCTGATTTCAAACGCCAATAGCGTCTCTGAAAAGAAGGCATTATTATGAATGCAGTTATATATTTGCTTAAGTGTGGCAAGAGCTTGGAGATTCTTCAAACACTTTTTAATACCCACAGAAGCCATTCTGAATTCAGGTAAGGCCCTTGTTAGAGCATGGAGAGCTAGATTTCTAGCTAGCTTCAAAATACATACTTTCCTTTTGTCATGAATTGGGACAAAAAGAAACATGTTGAACTTACTACAAAATGAGAAATGTTTTAGGTTATTTTCTTAATTTCAGAACAGCTGTTTGTAGTCAGGCTGATGGTCCATCAGAGCAATTAACCTAGTTCTGATAATTTACACACGCAATAGCATGTTTTTAAATTAGTTTAGTCCTTCGATGCAATTTAAAGACTGTAAAGTTCAGTGTTTTACTTATTTTTACCTTGACTCAGCCAGCTTTACCTTGATTTCTAACCAAAGAAGGGGAACTCTTCTGTTCAGCCCTCTTGGCTTGCTTTGTTTTACTCCGTAAATAAAAAATGAGTTGACATTTTCTCTTGATGTTGTGCAGCAGAAGAACATGATAAAATCCTTTTATGTAGGTGTATTTCACCAAAGAAGCTTTAGCAGTCACCGAGTTCTGTTCCTAGTGCTGCTGAGTGTAGCAGAGTAAAGACATGTTTAACTAAAACTATTTGAGGGTGGATTCTTGCAGTGGATAGCATGTAACTCCAAATTCACTAATCATTTTGGGGCAATTACAACCAGTTGCACCTGGTAGCATCAGATCATGGGCTCCTTTCTGCCAGTCCAGCAGCAGAGGAGACCACAGCCCTGCCCTGGCAGCAGGGGAGAGCCTCGCTTGGGTGACACACAGGGCAGCACCCTGCTCTCGGCAGGGCTTGTGCTGAGAAGGGGCTGCTGGCAATCCCCAGCCTGTGTAGTTGCCTTTCAGCACTTGTTAACATGTCAGCACAAAGCAGAACCGCCTTGAGAATGGCCTCCAGCCACTTCAGGGCAGTCCCACGCTACGCAGAGCCCAGAAAGGCATAGGACCAAGGTCTAATAAAACAGGATTAGTGACAGAAGTATTTTTATGTGTGCTTAGTTGATCAAAACAGGTTTTCATTAGCAGCAGTCACCATGTTTGCTGCTTGATAAGATTGGAAGTTTTATGTATGGGTTTACTTTGTTTGTTTTTTAAGGTCAGAAGAGTATCACTACCTTCTCCAAGATGGTATAGGTTATATTGTATACATCACGTACTGAGCATTTATTTATTTGTGTCTTCAGAAAGGTACCCAACTTTTCAATTTAAGGAGGTTTCACGGAGTTAGATGCATCCTCTAAGCAGGTTGCAAGTTAATGCTACTCATTTCTTGTGTGAACATCAAGTTCTGCAGGATTGCCAGTATTTCTTAGCTGTGTGGAAAATGTTGTATTGAACAGTTGAGTTTTCATGGAGCTGAAGACTAGCCTTCAGAGTGTTTTTGAGCTGGTTGTTTTTTTCTTCCCCACTGTCTTCTGGAACAGTCAAACAATCCCTGTTCTGAGTCCTCATTTGAGGCAGAGGTTCAATATTGACCCTACTAACAAACAAAAAATGTCTCCAGCCTGCCAGCATATGTATTACTTGTTGTGTCAGTAAAGGCTGAAGTAATAGCAAGGTGTAGGTCCATGAGGTTGCGTTCCAAACTTCCTCGTGTAAAGGGGCCTTCGTCTTCCAGGGAAGCCAAGGTGCCAGAGGCAGCTGGGATGGCAAAGAGAGAGTGAGCACTAATGCAAATTCTCTGGTGGTGTCATCCCTCCTCCACACCTTACAGCACATGGTATGGACACACATGGCCATAATAGGCAACAGTAGGAACTTGCTCAGTGAATATGCATGTTTAAGATAATTTTCACCAGCACTCTTACCTGTGCTGTTGAAGCAACTGATCTCTGCCTTCCAGCTCCTGGATGTTAACAAGTCAGTTGTTGCAGATCATGCCGTGTGCCTAGCTGGAGTTGTCTACATCTGAGTCATTCTGAAAGTGTACTGTAAGGCTGTTTCACTCTAAAATCCCCACTGTTAACTGGCAGCATTTGTCCATTGTTAAGGTCGGTATAGGCGTTAAACATCTTCTGCGCAAATCGTGTGCGTTCACTATGATGCAAGTCAGACGATCTGCCTTCAGGTTGCTCCTCTCGACTTAGTCTTGTTTGAGAGAGAATTGTTGTTTCCACACCATCGCTGGATGTGTTCGTGATCTGCCTTGCTCGCAAGGCTACGTCCCATATATTTTTGTCCTCTAAAAAGCTAAACAATTATAGAAATCTCTCTTGTCCCTTGTACCTGAGTACACCGGGAAAATTGTGTGCAGTGGCAGCCTAATGTGTAGCTAGGACTCCTTGGCATGACGAAGATACCAATAGCACAGCTTCGAAGGAGCAGAGTTACTCCTCCAGTGGAGCTGGTCCATGTCTGCTTTCTAGGGTGTTTGTTTTCTTTTAGTAGCTGTTGAGTTGTGCCATATCCTTGTCTTCCCATGTACTGTCTGATGTACAGCCAACTCAAATTAAAAGAAGAGCTAGTCTCGAGTTAAGAGCTTTTGTGGTTGGGTGTGACTTGAAGTAGAGACAACAATTGACTTAATAATAACCTAAGTTAATTATCAATGAGGAAAAGCCCTAAATGTGTTCTTTAAATTTAGGGGAAAAGCATACTTAGCACAGTGTTACAGAGGACTAGCCAGTTTCTAGCTAGACGGATGACAGCATGAAAACCCTAGACTTGGCTCAGAGTGAGAAACCCAGAGAATTGCCAGATTTCAGTCAGTTGATCAAGAGAGTATAAGTAGGCTTTCCCTGGAGCTTGACATATGCAAGAGCAATAATAAAGGAGCAGGAACCTTAAGCTAATAAGCGTTTAATTTTTAGGCTCTCCCATGTACCCCGCAACTAATTCAGCTCCATTTGCCTCCGCAGTCTTTCCTTTTGCTGTTTCCCCTTTCCGCCCGCGAGCAGCTGACCCCACATTCTCTTCGCACTCGTCACAGTCTCCACAACACCCCCTGCACGCCTCCGCGCCGCACTCAGGCTGGTCCCCACACAAGTCTCGCTAGCTTCCTGCCCACGCACACCGTCACCCTCTCCGCAGCTTCCCCTGCTGGCCCCTGCGCGGCTGCACTCGTAAGACCCTCTCCTCTGACGCCACTCGCCCACATCGGCTGAGTTCGCAAGGATCCCCCTCTCCAGCCCACCTGCTGCAGGGCAGCACGCGCTTTATTCTGGGGCTTGCTGGGCCACCGATATGTGAATAAGCAAAATCTTCTGAACCAAAAGACAACTCCAAGCAAGAATTTGGGAGTTGGGAATGGTTTGAAAAAGGGAAAAGCATCAGAGTCCTCTGTAATGAGTGTCCCAGATGTTAAAATTTAAACTTACTGTCCTTAAATTAAAACAAATGTGTAATGCCGCCTCCACCCCAACCAGATTCTGAAGCTGAAAATCTTGGTAAGTGAGAGCAGTCAGCTTCATAAGAAGCGCAGAGCAAATCCACTTGAGGAAGGCTGAATGTCCTGATCCTGGCATTACTTTAGCTTTTACTTTGGAAAGCTCTCTGTTCTTCTGTTCCTCATGTATGTGTTTCTGGCTGTTTGTGCTGAAATTTGTATGTTAACCTAAAGGACAACCTCTTTTCAGGTTGAAAACAAAAAGTAAAATTGCCAAGTAGAGACACAAAAAATGCTGAGTTCTTTGATGTACTGTGAACAGAAGTAGCTAAAAAGTATGTCTTAGAAATGTACAGGGGCTGCTGGATATATTAGTTTAAATCTGTTCCAATTTTCTGGGTTTCTTTTTTTTTTTTTAGATTGGACATAAAACAGGAGGAGAATCCGGACTCAAAGAAATATTGTTTGGACAAAACTTTTGAAACTCAAAAATTTTCATTTGTATTCTGAGTTTTTTCCCTTGGCTTTTGTATCAGACCAGGTCATTCACCTTCCCTGCACTTCTTTCTTCTGTAGAACGGAGATGATGCTACTTCCTGATGCTGAAGCAGTCTGAAAGATGCATGAGGAAAATGTAACTGCAGTAGTTTGGGAATATATTGACTGTTTGGCATTTATTGACTGTAGGTTAGCATCTGAATTTTAGCCATTTGCATCCTCCCCAATTTATTTTATTTTATTTTTTTGAATTACTGGGTTCTGCTGATGCATATTTTGTTTATGGATACATGCGAAAGTGGTTTTTTTCCTTCAGAGTTGATTGAAACTTCTCTCTTCGTGCATCGCAGAAGTATAAACCAGGCATGGATTTATTGGGAGAAGAAACATAGTGCCGCCACAGCCCTTCCCTCTTCTTGTTCCCAGCTTCTCCCTCTTAGCAAGTGCTAGTAGATGGTATTATGCCTCTGGACACGTAGCTGAACAGCCTGGCCTATCACCCAGCGCTGTGTCCAGTTGCCAAAGCCCACGTACAAAGGAGAGAGCACAATATTCTGCTTTTGACAGCCAGGGGTAAATAGTACGCCAGGACTATCTGTTCTTTTTTTCTGTACCAGTAGGGTTGTAGTTCATTTGGAAACAGCAAATGTAGCATAAAACTAGCTGGCAAGGTCCTTTTTGGCTGTACGGAGTTCAGCTGCAGGAGACACCGGTCAAATACTCAGGCAGTTGAGCATGTGCTGTTCTGCTGTAGCCCTTCTGCAGGCTGGCTGCCATATAACTACATGAGCCCAGAACTGCCGCTGCAGCGTGGACATATGCTGGGGAGAGTAAACTGAATCTGAAAGGTACCTCCGAGGCCCAGAGAGGGGCTTATCACTTGCAGCCAATTTCTCTGGCTGTTTGAGGCTGGCATAAATCAGCACTAGCACTGCAAAAGGCGGTCCTTCCTTCTGCTGCATCTGCTTCCACCATTTTCTTTGTGCCAGGTCTAGCGTTTGTGGGAGCTGACTGAACACAAATATTTTCCTCTTTCCTTCAGTCAAGTTAGTTTTGAGCCAGACCAGTTTTTTGATCTGATTCACTACATGGGAGCTAGTCCCAGCATAAGGTTAGTGCTGGAAATGAAGGTTGGGCAGAAGCCACCCTTTTACAGCAAAACCTCTGGCGCAGGCTGGGTTAATTTGATCAGCAGGTATCAGGGCTACAGGGGGTATCTTTCGGCTTGGAGTCATATGAGGAGCAAAACGCTTGAGGCAGACCACCTCTCTGTCATCACTTAAATGAAACTGAGCTCCCAGCATATCCCTAAATTAAAAAGCACTGCCTGCGTAAGAAAAAGGTAGAATACAGCTCATCGTGATTATTGATGATGTATGTTCCTGAGCGGTTTCCTCGCTGAAGTGTTGTTGTATGGCCGTTCTCTTTGTTTGAGATCTAGTGTTGCTCATACGCCCCCACAGCTCCTCTTTGAGAAGCAAAGGTCACAAGATGTCCCTTCGCAGGGTGAGCTGGTAGTCTCAGCATAGCCAGCTCTGAATGTGTCACACCACATCATTTGCCCTGGAAGTTTCCGTGTAAGTTATGTTTAGGTGCTGAAGTGCCTCCATCTCTGCCCACTCCAGAAGTTTCTGATACCGTTAGTCTAGAAGCTGGGTGGAGGGCTGTATGTGAGGAATCTGCTATTTAATCAGGTAATCATGTTAAGTCAAAAACACAAACACTGCATCAGTGTTCAGAATAAACTTTCACTTTCCCTGTAGCATCACCTTATGAGTAAACATCAGAACCTTTAATCCCCCAGTAATTTCACCAGATAAATGGTATTTTACTGGTCTTTTCGGATGTTGAAGACTCTTAAAATAATAAAAAGCACTAGAGATTAATGAACAGGAGGCCTGATACTATTGGCATCTTTAATTTTGTGCCAGAATTTGGAATTGCGTGTTAGTGAATTGCACCCAGGAAGTTCTTGGTGTCATGCAACAGAAGCAAGGACAAGAGGTTCTCTTATTCACTAGAAACCCAGTGGGGCATCTCTGGATTTCAGCGACGAAGATCTGAGACAGGGACAACCAAAGCCTAGCAGCTGTGTAGCGTGAGCTGCTTGGGTTAGCCAGCTCAGGTCGGAACGTGATTTGTGTGGGGTGTTTTTGTGCCCACACTGGGGCTACATCAGTTTCTTCTTGTGATATTGGATAAGAGAGTAAAGAATTATTTTGAAGGTAATTATTTTTTAAGTTGGGGAGTCAGCACTTCTTTCAGAGGAGTTGTAAACAGATTTATACAGAAGGGATTTACTAGTTATCGTAACCTGTGCTGGTTGAACAGCTAGTACTCCCCAGGTTTGATTGCAACTCTAGCTACTGTTTTTTAAATCCTGTTGCCAGAATCTTGGTGAGTGGTGTTGCTTTTTTCGTTTGGTTGGGGGTTTTTTGTTTGTTTTGTTTTTTTGCCATTGCACTTGTTATGTTTTTATGGATTTTGTTGTATTGAGCCTCATAATTACCTTAGAAATTTTCATTTCTTTTCATTTCTTTTTAATATTATTTTCATTTTTATGTGTTTGAGTTGCTAAGCATTACTTTTGAAAGTTCTCCTTCCCCTTTTAAAGTAGCTGTACTTATAAACACTACTTCATTTACTCCTGTTTGCATGAGTAACTACAGAACATGAATTTTGGGCAGATTAAGGCTAGTTTTTTATTAGGTTGGGCCATCACAGGAACATGCCTAGATTGTTGATTGGATTCCAACTCTTTTGGTTGGATTCATATGAAGACTGTAAGGTGTGGTACCACACAGCAAGAAGTAGTCAGAAGAGGAAGTTGAACTCCTGCCAAAAGCAGAGTACTTCTTCCTTTTATTCATGTGTTGTGTTTGAGCCTTTTTTACCATATCTGTTCCAAATGTGCTGCATTGTGCAGTCTTTCTACTTCATGTGTATAATGCCACTGATTTCACTGAAGCTGCATGTCTGAAGCTTGCACAGGGTGATGGTGTGCATACTCTTTGTCTCCACTCCTTTCTGTTCCACAAATCTTTAGCAGCATTTCTTAACTTTAATAAATTCAGGTTTGTCAGGTTTGATGCTGTCTGTTCTCCTTCAGTATGGAAGTCGATGAAATAACACTGAGTGACACGGCCATCCTCTGTACAGCCATGCTCCAGGAATTAGTCAGTGTGTTTGTCTGCCTCATTTTTGTTTGTTTTTAATATTCTTAAGGTGTAAGCCAGCATCCGTTCAAGTCAGCGGTTACTCTCAAATTGACTTCAGAGGGAGCAGAATTAAACATTCATTAAAAATAACAACATTTTATTTTGCTTGGATGATTCTGTCTTTTAGGTGTGAATGAAATATGTTTTGAAATTGATGAAAGCTGTGTGCTTCTTTATGCAAGCATGGCATTTAGCCTCTGTATTTTTAAGCATGTCATCACAAGATGGAGTCGTAGCTGTCTTGTTCTCCTTTTTTGCTCTGTTATGTTCTTCTCATCTGGTTAAAAATAGCCCAAGAGGAATCAGTCTTGACTGAGCACTTCCTCTTTCAAACTGCAGATTTTTATAATGTATTAAGTCATTTATAAGAACATGCAAATTAAGAGCCGTGTTTTTTGGTGCAATACAATGAGCTGTATACAGCAATTCTGTCTTGCAGTTGTCAGCACACTATACCTTTCCCGTGTCAAGTGGTCAAAGATTTGATGGTAACTTAAGAAAGTTCATAGCATAGGAAACGTAATTTGAACATTAGCATTAACTTACTCATTTCCTCCATATCTCATATATTTTTGCATTTATCGAGTTCTGTTAAACTTTGTCTCCTATTATTTGTTTCTGAGAAAGAGGCTGCTGCACCTGTGGAAAATGCAATACAGGACTGGTGATTTAGTGTGTGAGGGAGACTTGATTGCACAACCACGCAGTCCTCACTTCTGATTCAGAATCAAAAGCCAGATTCAGATTGTGTGCTTGACTTCTGTCCACAGTGAGTTATCATGTACAAAGGTATTATACTCAGTTTCATTTTTAAGAGATTGGAAATTTGACTGCAGCTTGGGCTCTCTGGCTGGATCCAAATGATCGTCAACGGCTAATACAATTCACTTAACGTAAGCCTTAATGGCAGTGTGTCCCCGGGAGCTAACTGCCTACTGGCACGGTGTCAGAGCGTGGATTAGAATCACCTGAATTGCTGAGAACAAAATAATGTTAAACTTCTGATTATCCCTTGTGCAAGGTGTAATCTGGAGAATGCCCTTTTTTTCTTTTTTTTTCTAAATTGGGCTGTATCAAGAGGCAGTTGGACTAAGGAGTCTGCCAAACCTGAGTTCGCTGAACAGCTGTCTGTTCCAGCAAAGTGCTGGGTTCAGAGACCTCATCTTGAATACCTAGTAATTCATCCAAGCATGAAGACATTCTCAAGTATGGTTGTAACAGAAGTTTGCTGATAGTCACCATCAGGTGCTTTGGCATCAGCATCTACTTCATCCTTCGTTGGCTTCTAGAAGAGCCAGCTGGTGATCACTGGAGGGGAGAAGCCACCAGAACCCAGACCCAGGAACGGCGTGGAGGGCTCTGTCGTGTCTGCAGCGTCCTTGAGAGCAAGTGCTGCTCTAGAGTCAAATTATGAGAGGCTGAATATTAGTTTGAAGGAGGAAGATTAACAGAATGGCAGGGGCAAACGCCACAGATGCTGTGTCAATACTGACAGGCTTTCTGGAGCGAGCTGTGGTTTACATTTACCCACAGAGTGCTCCTGCACCCAGTGAGGCAGTACTGGCACCCATGTCCCCGGTGCAATACTTCAGTCCTGTCGTGGGATCTACAGGATAGTTCTGGGCTGAGGGGTGAATTGCATTTCTGTCATAGTTTGTCAGCATTTATGTGTAAATGCGCATAGCTTAACAAACTAACACCAGAGAAAACCTGCTTTCTAAAGATCCTGTTTTATTAAGTTAGCAGGTCAGCTAATGAAGTGCATTAAATTACAAAACTTCACTCTGCGTATCTGGTGCTAGAGTCAGACAACAACCTGCAAAGTTCATGCTGGCAGAACTCCCCTGGGTCCTCATGTTTCTGAGGTTACATACATAGTTGCTGCTTAGTTTTGCAGTTACTGCTGTATTTGTCTTGAAATACTGCTGATCTTGGGCTTGTAAAACAGAAAGGTGATTCGATTTCCTTTTACAGTAGAGACTGGGAGAAAATGAGATATTCAGAACACAAGAAAGACTAAAAATGCCACTGGAAAGTATTCTGAGCTCAGAGCACTTATTATTTCACACTATCAAAAGGTGAAAGGAAGAAATCACTTGAGTGGGCACTGTGGAATCCCACTCATGGCAGGGTGGAGACCAACCCAGTGATAAATGCTAAAGGTCAGAGCATTGCAATCTAATCAGTATAGTGTGATCCCCAGGCTTTTTATCGCAAGCACGTTTAATCTTTTATTCTTACAAGAGGTCCTTTGAAAGGGCAGGGGAGGGAGTGAACTTCAGAGGATGTGATCTGTTGACTTGGCACACGTCTGCTTTAGGTAATTGTAAGGAGAGTCTAACTGTGTTGAATTGCTGCTTTGAACAATTTTGGAAAAGACAACTGCTTTAAATGATTTTAATTATCAGTACTTCTATTTAAATGAAATGAAATCAGTTTCTCATTTTGCTGTCACTGAATGTCAGCGTGATAGTTTAATGTCAGACCTTAAAGGAAAGCATTGATTTCAGACGGTGTTGCTTTTCCCAGAGTTGCCTGTGAAGCTGGGAGTACGTGAAATGTTCGGTAATGATATCCTAGGTCCTGGTTTTTGAAATTAAAATAAGTGAAACAGTGAACAAAACTGAAGTGCTGAGCTGGGGTTATGCGTTATTGTGTTTTACACCAAGAGGAATGTGTAAGGAAACAGATCCTTTCCAGCAAGGGTTTGCTTGTTGAATTATGAAAGTATATCATAATGATTAGTGGTGACTAATCAGTATTCCCAAAGGTTCAGAAGTGACACAGATTCCGATGGGAAGGGGGAGATGATCTGTATTGTTTCACCTTCATTCTTGCCCTGAGAACTGCCTTCTGATTATTTTTCCATCTCAGTTTCTAGAGGAAGATAATGGTAACATGTAGCAGAAATCTCTCACTTGCTGAAAATCTTTGGCTAGATCCTAGCACTTCTTTGTACTGAAGGATTTCTCTTTGGCAGTGGCATTCCTTTTGTAAACTTCATTGTGTACAAATGAGAGAGAAACATGTCCAGAGATTGACTTTTAAATTATAAATACATTAAACTGGTCTGGAAGGCAAGGTGAGGACTCAAGGAACAAGTGGAGAACTAGGAGAAAGAGGGCGAAAGCTTTGTGAAGCTTTGGACGTGCCCTGGTTGATGTGACAGTCTGTTCTGTGGTATGTGGTCGTCTTCCTCTACTGCAGCTGCTCAGGGACAGTCCCAGCTTGGCTCATCCGAACTCATCCATGGGATAATCTGGTCAAAGAACAAGCCTTCATAGAAACATGAAGGCAGGGAGGAGCCTGCCTTGTTAGAAAGGAAGTTTTTACATTTTTGCTTTGGATTTAGCCCTGTTTGATGAAGGGAAAGTGTTAAAGGCCTCTCTGTCATTTCTTGCATGCAAGGAATTTGTTCGTGCAGCTCCTCTAACGCTAGCAGGGACTATGGGCACATTTCCTCTGTAGAAGCAACACCATTTCTTATACCAGTGGAGACTCATCCCTAGTTTGTTCAAGAATTACTGTGGTTTTTGAAGACTAATTCTCAGTCTTGTCTTTCCTTCTGCTGTTTAGTGCCTGAAGAACAGCTGCACAACATCGATGAGTATGATCTCAATGTTGTCCGCCTCTGCTTCCAAGCTTTCCTCCCTGATGAACACGGCAACTACACATTAGCTCTTCCTCCTTTGATTTCCAACCCGATCTATGACAACAGTAAGTACTAACCCTAATATGTTTTTTTCCTTTTTTTTATTTTTCTTCCCTTTGATTGAGATGAAAAACAACAGGACAGATTCTGAGTTTTTGAGCTCTTTGGTAGCCCTCTGGGGCACTTCTCTGGTTTGGGACTGTTAGATACACGCCTGACACATGGCAAGACAGTTGGCATGCACTCAGAAGATGATCCCAGAGTGAGGTGTTGGTACACTGGAGTGAGAATTGTCCGTTGCTGCCATGGGGCCACTTGTTGGTGCTTTCTCAGCCCTTGTTCACATACTCAGTAGTAACTGCAAGGACAGGCCTGTGTGTGATATGCCAAGCAACTAAAATAGAAATGAGATGGATGGCTGCCATAAAACCGATCTGCTCTCCAAGGACGTCACCTAAGCCTGTTTGTACCGGTGAGGAGTCTCGCCTCTGACTTGCGAGGGCTCTGGAGCAGAACTCTCAAGAGATACTTACCACAGCGGGACGCTGTCTTGGCGCTGTTATATAGCCCTTCTGTGTCCTGTTCAGTCGCTGTTTTCAGCATAGAGGTGGGTAACGAGGGAATGTTTGGGCATGCTCTGGGAGGGTGCAGGAGTACGTGAGACACCCCCTTGGTAGCACTGCTTTCCACGCTCTGCAAAACTGGGCTTCCGTGTGGCTTTGGCAGGTCAGCTTGGTTCAGGATTTTAGCCCGCAGTTTGTGCTGGATTTCTTCTCCTGGAGAAGAATAGCAGAAGAGCTTTTAATTGTTGAAAATCCTTTTTGGCAGTGATTTGTATTTCTGCTGTGAAAGTATTTCCATGCCAAATATTTAAGGTCAAGGGACATTATTTTAGCAGAAGCTACACTATAAAATGAGATCTGCATTTTATACCGTTGATGTGTAGAATTTTGTTAATGTGCACATAACCACTATGAGAATGTTTAATATGAACTCAGGTGTTTTTAATATTTTTAAAGTTTCTTCTAGAATTGTCTAGAAGTTGAAATTGTGTGCATTGTCTTACTGAGACCGCTTGTAGTATTAATTAGGATTGAGATAGAATTGATATAGAACATGTGCAGCTACATCTCAGATGCCATTTAGAAATATGCCAAATCATGATTACTCGTCTACGTTGATTGACGTCAGTCTTTGCTAAGCTGCTGAAATGACAGATAGCTGTGTGGAGGGGAAGCTTGGTTTTTGTGTGTGGGTATATGTGGGCAGCTTCTGATACACTAGGTATCTAAAATCCTCCATGTAACGTAGCAGCAGTGTAAATAAAACAGTGCATAACTGCAACCACAAATCATAAAAATTATGCTGCTCTTGTCTGGAGCAGCAGTTTCAGATCTGAATTTCTTTTAAAAAAAAAAAAGTTAGCCTGTGTAGATGAGCTCTGTCATAGAATACTGGGTAAGGTCAGGTTATAACTTCAGATAAAAGATAAAAATGTGTGCTACAATGGGCCTGGGAATCCTGTGTTGTTACACTTCAAGCTTGTGCAGTCCTGTTTAGATCAGGAGCAAAAAAATATTCAGAGCTTCTCTGAAAATGAGCTTTCACATTTTATATCTAGTGTTTTCTTCACTTTCCAACACTTCTGAGTCTCCATGTGCTTTGGATAGTAGAGATACATAAGAATAATCTGAACATAATGTGGAAGCAATCACATCAGCAGAGACTGAGAGTTTATAAAATACAGTATTACAGGCAGCTTCTGTTTTCAGTTGCTTATAATGTTAACTGGTTTTGAACAGAAATTTCCCAAGTTGCGTTATCTTACCACGCTGAAAACTCTTGGGAAGAGTCATAGAAAGCAGCTTGCTGTTTCTGAGAAATGAAGTTGGGAAGAACATGTTGTTCTGCCCTTGTTGAAAGTGGCACGATTTTTGGTGGGAAGCTCGTTCTTCCAGCTGTTTGTTACTGAGGACATGCTTTCTGGGGGGCAAGGGATAGCAACCGGGCAGGAGCTGAAGCGATGGGGAGGCGGGGGTGTGTGTGAGGGACGAGAGATGGGAAGCGGCGTGGCACGACAGGCCACGCAGCATGTTTCCCTCTGAAGCAGGAAGCACCTGGTGCATCCACGTCTGCTGGTATTCATGTTTCTTTCACTTTCCACCCCTTCTAAACCCCATTAAAATAAAAGACAAAACGAAACAACAAACTGCAGCCCAGGACACCTTCCCAAAAACCTGTTAAAAGGACACTGAGTGCCATTTAAGCATACAGAAGTGAAACAAAGGTATAATTAAGTTTCGCCTTGCAATTCTTAATTTACTCTTCCTGTGAAAAACGTACAATGACACTGTCAATCATATGATCCTGTACTGTTTCTGGTTTTGTTTTGTTTCCCCTCCCTTCAAAGTTTCTGATTCATTCAGTGAATGAAGTGTCATGTGTCGTGTAGTAAATGAGGCTGTAGCACCCAATTCTCATCATCGTCATCATCGTAGCTGCAGATAGTAACTACGTCGCTGGGGTCTGGCCCCAGGTTACAAGGAGCTCTGTTCTAAACGTAGTCTGTGTGGTGCTGCGGCACACCTATACAGTGCCATGAAAGCTCGGGCAGGAATTCACTCAAACTGAGAGTCCAAAGTAGATTTTTTTTTTTGCCCCCTTCCCTCGAGCCTGCCACCTTGAGCTTTGGTTTTGTGTTTCATCTCTGTGCCTGGAACAGGGAGCCCGTGGTGACAGGACCTCACCTTGCCGTGCTGGTGGGAGGGTGTTTAAGTACATTTGGAGTTCTGGGTCTTGACGTAACAAAACCAGAGAACATCACAGGACATGTAGTTTTATTCTGCTGGGATTGGATGGGGGGAAGAGGTTTTAACACTTCTGAATCACTAGATTGTGACATTAGTGCCCTTTTAAATCAATCTTAATATAGCCCACAAAGCGCCTAGGGGGCTGTTCTTTCTTGCAGCAGTCTCCTATCCATATTTACCCTGCAGAAAAGCTGCTGGTGGTGAAGTGGGCCAGACACGAGAGTTGTGCCAGGCAGTGCTTGGATGTAGCCAGCGTAAGTCCCTCATAGCCACCGGACTGTATAGACACAGCGTGCAAGCTTCAGTTGTGTTTAATTTATTGCAAAGTACACTGCTGTCGGGTTGTGCACAGGGCAGCTCTCCAGCCAGAACTATGGCATGAGTGCTGCCCACATACAGCCATGGTTTGGAGTGGAATTTTGAGCATTTTTGAATGAAATCTGCTGCCCTGAGTAAAGGCCTGAAAGTTAGGTTCCTAGACCTGTTCTCCACGACCTAGACGGGGTAAGAGAGGAGAGGTTTGATGGCCAAGTATGCCCGTGAATAAAACTACACCCAGATACTCAGGGGAATTTTCTTGACTTGCTAGCCCAGCATTTTCCAGAGAAGCGTGACTGTAACACGTAATCAGTCACTCGAAGAACTGCTTTGAATTCTACAGCTTGAAGGGCAGCAGTACTAAGCACAATAGCATCATTTGGAGAAGTATTTTGAGACTACTCTAGAATAGTTAGGGATTAAGTGGCACATCTGCACTGGAATCTTGTGTTTTGAGATGAGCAGCCGACAGCTGCTTGCTGACTCTGGATTTGCATGGAACATCAAGCCCTGCTGGAATTTTTTTAGTGTGGATTTCAGGGTGTCACAGTCCTCCAGCTGTTGCTTTCCCTTCATATACCTTAATTCCCAGCACCTCCTCTTCAATAGTGACAAAAGTTACAATAATTCCTTATCATCACGTTTGCCTGTTTGTTTCCAGGAGCTCCCAACACAGCAGAATTGAGAATTTGCCGTGTGAATAAGAACTGTGGAAGTGTAAAAGGAGGAGATGAAATATTTCTACTGTGTGACAAAGTTCAAAAAGGTAACCTTGAGTAGTGTGTGTTTTGTTTTGTTTTTTTCCCTTCATTCCAAATGGCTGACACTACCGCTTTCTAGCCGGAGAACTTAAACCCTTCACCAAACTCCTGTGTAAGTGCTCTAGTTTTAGCTGGGCAGGACAGCTTTCAGCTTCAGGGGCTCTCAGCACCTCTGAAAGATGCTCTGTGCCTTTAAAAATCAAGCCATTTACTTTGCAACCAAATTCTGAGTCAGACTCCTTTCCTTGTTCCACTTCCCCCTTTTTCTGCTGCAAGTTTTCAGTTTTCTTCAGCTTAACAAGCATCTTGTGTTTCTAATGGACTAGATGATATAGAAGTCAGGTTTGTCTTGGACAACTGGGAGGCCAAAGGCTCCTTCTCACAAGCTGATGTCCACCGTCAAGTTGCAATTGTGTTCAGAACGCCCCCATTTCTCAAAGACATCACCGAGCCTGTCACAGTGAAGATGCAGTTAAGAAGACCTTCAGACCAGGAAGTCAGTGAACCAATGGATTTCAGATACCTACCAGATGAAAAGGGTATGGTCCCATTAGCTGAATTTCTTAAAAGTTATTATCAGGCAGAACTCTCGTTGATGATAAGCAGTAACTTAATTAGTAAAAATTCTTCTACAACGTAGATTTTTTAAAACTAACAATAGTCAGTTTGCGCCCTCTTTCAACGAAGATATCGAGAGTCATAGTTGATAACATTGTCTTGGTTTGTTAGCGTAGCCACATCTGAAATATTTTTCTTTAAATACATTTTACTACAATAAGGGGCCACGAGTGTGAGTTTTAGAAAGTTTCTTTACAAATTATATCAAAGAGAATTTTAATTAACATAGTTTTTCCTTCTACTCCTTTCTTTGTAGATCCATATGGTAACAAAGCAAAAAGGCAAAGATCAACATTGGCTTGGCAAAAGCTCATACAAGACTGTGGTAAGGAAAATATTTGTCTTTTTCTTGTTTGAGCGATCTTAACAGTTAGGTTGGAGTCATTTTATTTAAAAGCAAACATTCAAAGTAGATTCATGCTTTCTTCTGTCACAGGATCAAATGCGACAGAGAGGCCCAAAGTGGCTTCTTCGTTCCCCGCTGTCAACCCTGAAGGGAAGCTGATTAAGAAAGGTAGGTTTTTGCTTGCATGACCCAGTCCAACAGCAGTTTGAAACAAACAGTGTCTGATTGCTGTGGGGTGGGGAAGGGCTGGTGCTTTTTCAGGGGGCACTGAAGTTCCCAGGCAGCAGCAGTAGTACCTGCCTCCTACTCCTCCTCAGCAATGCTGCAGCTTTCTCTTTCCACAGGAGAGTGCTGTAGCCTCTTCATCATAATGCTTAAATTTAAATAAAATTCACATTATATTAAAGCCCTCTTTAAGCACTGGTAGCTTTAGTTGAGAGAAGTACTGATTTTCTCTGGGTTCAGATACTCTGTCCCTCAAACATAACACCCAGTTCCTGGCCTTCCCTCCTCTTTGCTCGAAGTTCTAGTATTTTCTCAAGCTTTTCTTCCTGCAAGATGCTGGTACTTCTGGCTATTCAAGCTAAGCCCATCAATTCTTATTTAAACTCAGGCTGTCACCTTCATCGTCCCCCATAAAGGAGTATAAGGCAGGTGGCTGTCTTGCTGCTGTCCAGAAGTGCAGTGTCTGCCATGGACAGCATTTAAGCAAGTACGTAGAGTGCTGATCCAGATAATCTCATTAAGATAGCACCACTTTTGCTTTGCCTTTTTGCCATTTGTAATTTTAAAAAAGATACAAAACGGCATGAAAATGGAGTAATATCTTTCCTCTTCACAGAGCCAAATATGTTTTCATCCACACTGATGATGCCAGGGCTAGGAACTCTGGCCAGCTCCGGTCAGATCTACCCTGCGTGCAATCAGATTCCCCATCAGCCTGCACAGGTGGGCCCAGGGAAGCAAGACGTGCTCTCTTCCTGCTGGCAGCAGCTGTACAGCACCTCCTCTTCAGCTGGCAGCCTGCTCAACGCGCACCCACAGAACAGCTTTGCGGCAGACATGCCTCAGCCCGGCGTTCAGGGCAGCAGCTCCCTCCCAGCTTTCCAGGATAACCCACTGAACTGGCCTGATGAGAAGGATTCCAGCTTTTACAGGAATTTTGGCAGCACAAACGGGATGGGAGCAGTGGCGGTGTCAACTGCAGATGTGCAGAGTGTTTCTAGTAACAGCATTGTGCACCAGGCTCATCAGGCCAGCGTCACCCCAGCGAGCATCATGAACATGGAGACCGATGACATGAACTGCACTAGCATAAACTTCGAGAAGTATAATCAGGTGTTAAATGTAAGCAACCACAGGCAGCAGCTCCATCAGGTGCCTCCAGCTTGTCCACCTGTGGCAGCCCCTGGCAGCACACCTTTTAATTCACAGTCTAACTTAGCTGATCCAGCAGTTTACAGTTTTATAGACCAAGAAGTTTTAAGCGAATCAAGACTATCCACCAACCCTATCCAAAATCATCAGAACAGCATTGCAGATAACCAGTTCTATGACACCGATGGTGTCCACACTGATGAGCTCTACCAGTCTTTCCAATTTGATAACATATTACAAAGCTATAACCATTGAGCCAGCAGTGTTGGGCTGAAGTGGGTGTGTAGAGCTTTTCCGAGGAGTAACTTAACTTACCCTTCTTCTGGATTCCCTGCTTTCTCTTTCAGAATGTTACTATGTAAGTTTCATGATATAACTGAAAGTTATATATTACAGCCCAAAGACTGGTGCCCATAAAGAAGAAAGGTGGGAGTAGGGTTTGGGGTTCTGTACCATAGAAGTGCCTCTTAGACATTTTTATGCTGTTGGAAAAGGGAATTGTTAATACTTAAAGCATCCTTACCTTTGGAGACAGTAAAAGCGGGTATCTTCAGACGGGTCAAATTTCAAATAATTCACAGAGTTAAAATTGCCTGGAAAGGAACCATTTTTGCTAGGGAAAATAAATTTGTTTTGATAGGACAGAAATTAGGAAAATACTGCACACGGGCACTCTAGTTCAGACTCACCTACCGTTAAAGTTCTATTCAACTTGCTTGAAAGATTCAGGTTTCTTACTCTCTTTCATATAAAATATTTTTCTCCTAAAACAAGATCATGCGTGGATTTTTCATATTTTTACCACATTCCATTTGCTTTCAAGGCAAATTTACTCTCAAAAAATTTTAATGACTATGTCATTGTTAGATATATTTTAAAAGACCGGAAGGTTTGAGTTTTTAAATAGTCCAGCTCTGTTGTAAATGAATCACTGCACAAAAGAATGAACAGAAAGTAAGGACTTCTCTGCACTTCATCCCAAGTGCACTATTTTAAATGACAAAACCTTGTTGCTTTAGGAATGGAGCATGCTGTTATTTCTCCGGAATTTGTTTTTTTGTGTGTGTGTAGCTGTGACGTGTATTTTATTTTGAACTGCGGAAATATGTTGAGCCAAAGCCTCTACCTATTCTTTCCTCAGGTATCCTGGCAGTTTCCTGCTATGCAAGTGACTGCTTAAAAAAAGGCTCAGATCCGGCCTCCCCACCACCCCCTCACAAGAAGGCTTTGGGGCAAAGCCAGAGGCAGTCTTACTGCAGCCTAACCTAGATGCACTGTATTAACAACTTAAGGCCATTTCAGTCAGTACTAATTAAAAACACCCCTCTATACTCTGTATCAGAAACCAGAACTTCCTCTCTTCACTCGCTTCCCAATCTTCATTCTTAGCCTGAGATGCGAGGTGTCTGACGACAACTCGCACAAATTAACTGGCTAGGTAAGACACTCGTCTGCATATAGGGCTTTGCTATTTTATTATTATTATAAGAAGCAAGACGGCAAGAAATATATCAGTGCATTTCTTAAGTTATACAGCTGTTTCATATGGCAGATAAGGCTTAAGAATCTCATTTTTACTGTTTGGCAACATAAAACTGCACCATGAAAAGGAGCAATAAATAGCACACTTGAATATATAAGAACCAAAAAACACAACCCCAAACCAAAAAAGCCACTTAAGGTGTGTATAATTGTACACAAGGCAGAAAGGTACTCCAGAAAACCTGGGCGGTTTTTGGGAAAGCAATGGCTGTTTAAGTGCAGTAATTCACTGCACTCAAAGTGATAAGGTGCTGCAGCTGGAACGCGTTACACCAATCACACAGGTTTGACAGAACAGGCTCTTTTGAGGTATATAAATGAAGTTTGGAAAACTGCTTCCTGTAACTCCAGGTACACAACAGAATGAATTGACTCTCCACACTTAAAGCATTTTTTTCCTCACTTCTGCATAACACTTACCTTTTCAGGAGCTCCTCCACAGTCTTGCGACAGAAAGACCAAAGAAATACAAAGAAAGCTTGAAATGTGTTGTTTATTCAGTTCTTTTTTTTGAAGTTCTCAATTTTAAGTTTATTAAATGTAAACATTTTCCTCACTTTATAGAATGCTCTTTATAGTACAATTTGTTTTTACAGTATAATTAAATATTTTCAAAGTTCTGTTTTCCTTTGTAAACAAGTTGGTTTGGTAATTAAAAAACTGGTTATACTAAGTACTCAGCTTCCACAGCCTTCTCAGATTCGCAACGACATCCCTCCCATTAGGGAGGCCAGAGCAATCGGAGAAACTAGGCGTTGGGTTGCTTATCCTGGGGCTTTTTAGAATATTTTGTTCTGTTCACAATTATTGTTGGCTGCTGTGAAACCTAAGGAATGTGTGTCATAAGGATTCCTCTGCACTTAGCAATTTTTTGTGGCACAGGAATTGACTTTTTAGGCAGTTGGGCAGAGAGGACAGATGCGTTCCTGCTCAGCTAGAGATGTGCTACAGGCACAGCTTGCACTCACCACCTTCCCTGGAAAACAGCTTTCTCCAGGCTAAGCTACGCTGATGCAAAAAAACGGAGGGGGACATTTTAGGTGACCAGTCGTTTGGTTCATTTTACGTCCAACCACTATGAAGGATGATGCTCGGGAACACTGCCTCGACCTTGTTTTTCAGCATTTTCCACATGATGTTCTAGAATATGTCTACCTCTTTCACACATGCCTCAAGAACAAAATCACACCTGGCTCTTGTTCTCAAAAAAGATCCTGAGTATTCACAAGTAGGTGTTTTACTTTTAAAAACAA
Source organism: Chauna torquata (assembly GCA_013399475.1). Classification (NCBI taxonomy): domain Eukaryota; kingdom Metazoa; phylum Chordata; class Aves; order Anseriformes; family Anhimidae; genus Chauna; species Chauna torquata. Next base: position 98,528 of record VXAL01002495.1, read on the forward strand.
CATGAAGGCCAAAGTACAACATCAGTACTACTTCTGCAATATTCATTACAGATTATGATAGTTCAAAATGTTTACCTTGCATTAGAAACTGCAGACTTTAAACAAAGTTCAAAGAACAGATTACATCTCATTTTCATATTTTCACATGATAACTGAACAATAAATGAGTATCTAGACAGCTGTACAGGCATTTGCATCATCAGCTTTTTTCTTTTTTTTCTTTCCTCTGGGATATTTCGTATTTATCATAAAAAGGTCACTTGAGGATTTCTGGTGGACCTCTCTATGTCATACGGAGAAGAGACTCAGCATGTTTAGTATAATCTTTATCTTTAGAGCCTCATTTACCTGCATTCCGAGTCTTAACGTGGTCTCCGCTGTCACCATGACAGTGTACAGCATATTGCAGAATGAGCTGAATGTGAGCTCTGTGTCTCTGACGTGTGACAGGAGTAGGAGTCCTTTCTGCTTCTGCCTCGTTAGCTCTATTTCCCCTTTGGGACAGCTCTTCTAATGTCTGGCATGTCCACAGTGCAGCCTTGCTTACATTTTTCCCCTCCAGTTTATGGAATTTATAAATCATATTTTAGCTCACACTGAGTTTCTGTCAAGAAATCACATAGATATGAGACTGAAATTCTCTTTTGTTTGTTTTCTGAATTCAGTTTCTTAAGTTTTCCATCATTCACGACACTTCCTTTCTGGGTACAGATTAATATCTGAGGTAACTACTCCTAGAATCTGTTGCTCATAACAGCTTTAAGATTAAAAACAAACAAAACAAAAAACAAAAAAATCTTGCTGTCTGAATCGTTCCTTCCTACTATTTTTGTATTGGAAAAACAGGAGCTTCTGAAGTACTGCTATACCTACATATGTCACAGTGGACTAGGAAAACAAATCATGAGAGACAACTTTTAACAGCCCATCACAGAGTACACAATATTTAGACTAATTTTTCAGGATGAGTTTTTAGCCACTCCTTTAAAATGTAAGCATTAATGCCTTTCTGAGCCTTCAACTAAAGTTACCAGGCAGCTGTTCTACCATGAAGTCCTGGCACCACTGGCTTCAAGGTGACACGTCCCAGGACCGAAGGGGTTAGATTCGTGCCCCTCTGCAACAGGGTAAACACGCCCTGAGCAGGAAGAGGATGCGCCCCTTTTTCCCTGACCACCTCCCATCCAGGGCACCAGCTCCGTCCTTCCTCCTCCTTAGAAGCCAGCCTGTAACCAGCACATTCTAAAGGCTGCAGGGAGGGAGTGCTTGGACTCTCCTGCGGAGATTGCCCTGCTTTGTGCGAAATGTTTGCAGTCCTCACAGGAGCAAAGAAAACAAAGCGGGTCTTCCCTATGCCAGGAAAGTTCCTAGGCCGTGTTCAACTGTTCAGGGATCCATCTGAGGCTAAGTACTACAAAACATGTAATATGCTAAAACCATACCGCAAAGCAAAGCTTTTTACCTCTATCTCTGTCTCCTAATACCAAAATCCTTCAGAACATTTTATATTTGTTTGCACTTTGGGGTTCTTGGTATCCTTATTTTTCTCTAGAATTCCATCATGCACCGTTGCTAGGAATTCCCATTCTCATGGTGACTCAAGGGGAAATCCGATGCACGAAGAGGACTGTAACCAGGCCAAAGAGCTGCTGAGGCTGCAAGTATCTCAAGTGTAGTTTCTAGGAAGCATCGCTGATGTTTTAAAACAAGAAAAATTTGGTTTTAAGTGCAAAGTTTTCACCTAAAAACTGTTTTTACCTTTGAAAAGTACTCTGGGAGGCAAATTTGCCCATCTCTGAAACAAACACTGATCAAAAAGCTGCCGGCACAGAGCGGAATCCCACCTCATTCCAGGCACTATCCTACTGGTTTCAGAGTCTGCTCTTGTGAAAGTCCTGCATGAACAGTGCTCAGAAAACATTAGGACTGTATTTCAGGCAATTCAGTGCTACTTGCATCCAGACAAGAAAGCTGCAGCATCCAATATAAAAACAGTAAAAAAAAAAAAAAAATCAGGCTTTAGAGAAAGTGGTTTTTAAGTAAAACATTTTAAACAGTTCTGCATAAAGCATATCTGATGTACCTGCTTAGCACACTGTTTGTAGGTATTACACCATTTGTTTTTCTTAATTGATTTTTTTAAAAAAGGATTTGTTATCAATACACCAGCTTACCAAAATCGTTTCATGCACAGAAGGAATTAAAATTAGGCTAGATATTAAACGAACACTACCTGTTCCAGAGTGTTTAAAGTTGACTCAAAATAACAGTATCCTTTGGCAGATCAACATGATCCAAATGTTCAACAAAAATACTTTGCAACCAAGCTGTAATACCGTACAGCGTTCAGTAACCAGCAGCTCACAGAGGAGATTTTTTTTCCTCATCCCAACTTGAAGAAATTAATTATCCAGGGCTGGAGGCCAGTCAACGTCAACAGACTAGAAGAGCAGGAAAAAAAAAAAGGTAAAAATCAGCAGACGATGTTTTATGTATACAAAGAGACTTGCCATCTCTGTGCTTGTCAGTTCTAGGTTAATAGTGGAAAGAAACAGTAAATAAAGAGAGACATGGGACAAGACAAGAAGGAGACAGTGGCATGAAACAGCCACCACGTTCTAGTGGCTCCATGAGTGTCTGTAGCTGGGCTTTCTTCGTAAGGCAGAACTGCAACTACTTGTACTACTACCCAGCATCGTTTAATGTTGGCCTGCATTTGCAGAGTGTCCAAAGCTGCTATTTAGAAATGTGAGCCATCCCCATCTTCTACGCTGAGCTGCATATCCTATAGATGAGGTCTTATGACGTGAAAACAACCTGTTGATTGATGCCACAGAAATATGCAGGTATTAGGCAGTGCAGGCAAGACTTGAGTAGAAAACCATCACCTGTCCCCAAATCTGCCTTCTCAGCAAGGAAAACTACACTAAAAGAATAAGCGGGCAAGCATTATGCACAAGAATTATCTAGACAATGTCATTAACAGCCATCCTGTCAGTCAAAAGGGACAGAACATGCCTGACACTTTATTAGAAGCAACTGTAGTAACTACTACAACTGGATTATGTTTTTCTTCCCTGGTCTCCCTGAGGCCACACCTCCCATTCCCTTTGGGCATAAACTTGTTGCTCACTCTCTTCCAAATGCTGTGTTATCCTGCGATCGCAACACAGGAATCGCAGCCCAGCACGTTAAATGCCTTGGCTCCGGGACTACCTAAATGAATCATACCTACTCCTTGCCTAATCTACAACTTCATCAAAGGACTAGGCTCTTAGGCTAAGCTAAATTCATAATTAGCAAGATGACTACTTTCAAATCCCTAGAACATCCTTCATAGTTACGTCCAATAACAGTAGTGACATCTATCCGTGTGACAGTGATACTTATCAGCGCTAGCCAGGTCAGATGCTCCTGTTTTCAGAGGTAACTGAAGTGCCCTCTGCAAGCTCTCTTTCTGTATTATCCTACCAAAGATACACAAAAAAACTGCAAGTCTGTTCTGCAAAACGTAACGCGTAGGCAGTTTTCCAGAAATACATGAGAACAAGCATGCTGATAACTGGCTACTTGAAGTGAAAAGTTGTAAATAGACCTTGCCAAACCACTAGGTTTAATATTGAATTCAAATCTCTACATACATTTCTTTAACCAAAACAAATTTCGTAGTTACAAGCTAGTATCTACCCCATCTGTCTCCAGCTAGTGAACAGATATATTTAGTTTGAACCAGTATTGAAAGAGGAAGTCAAGTCTCTCCTATTTTTCATCTGACACCTTTTTCAAAAGAAATGATGTAAACATAATATAAAAAGAAAAAGCTCTATTCCAGTGGATGCTAATAATAAATGTCACCAATTTATGGTATGTCCTCCCATCCCTCCCCCGACATGAACTCAGCAGAGGAAGCCTGTCACATGACAAAAGCATGTGGCAGTGTGGTACAAACCATCATCTTTGCATAAACGTCAATTTTTGTATTAACTGTGGTAAGAAATGTTGATTTGTTTAGAGCAATTCCTCTGAAAGCATCTCACAAATGCAACTACATCGCTAATTTCCAGGAAAGATAAATAATGAGCAACTCACTTCTACATCCAACTCCAGAATGTCAGCGGTTCTGTTCAGTAGGGAGCCAATATTTGGCTTTGTTCTTCCGAAGTCTCCATGCACAAATTCTTTAATGTAGCTAAAAATAGCGGCTAAGGTTTATTTTACCGTAAAGGACTTCACAGGAAAAAAAAAAAGAAAAAAAAAAAAAAGAGTATGGTGAAAAACACTCAAAGCAAAAATAGTGTATTTTTCTACTCCTAAGCCAATGTGCAGTGAACATCCTCTTAAGACCATCATGAACATGCTGGTAAGCCAACAGCCATCTTTAAAAGACTACTAATTCTTGACTTTTTATACACTTTTATAGCTATCATATATTTTAAAACTATCAGAGTGGTCATCAGAAAAATACACACAAACTGTTAATATTTTTGAATGAAAGTCTGAATGTGAAATTCTGACATAAAAGCAAACATCAGCAACATCTGACTGCTGAAGATCACAGATTTAGAAACACTGCAGAGATAAAAGCAGGAAACTTCCCATTGCCTGAATGACTCTAATCAACGAGGTGTTTCGTAGATGGGTTGTGTAACGGCAGCTAAGGATACGTTCCTGCTTGAGTCTTCAGATGCAGGCGAAAGTGATGCTCATCTATGTACTCAGACTTCATGGTGTGAATGATCCGACATCTTACAGCTAGAGGCCTTCTGTGAAGAACCCGGAGAGGTGTCTTCTGGTCAAGTTTTAATTCCTATTACAAGAGGTAACAAAATAAATGAGGAAGGAAATATGCAACATACTGCACAGATTGAGATTAACTCATATGGATCATTAGCCAATCACAACTTTTTCATATTGTGTTATGGGAGTTGAGTAATCTTTTCAAGGAAAGACTAATTTTTTTTCATGTTTATCGAAGGACACCCATCTCAAAGGCTATATGAGAAGGCCTCATATGAACACAAACTCATGGAATCACAAATACAGAGGAATAACCTTGAAATCTCCATGGTCGTTTGCTGGAATAACTCCAGGATTTAAAACCTCACTGAGAGCCTCAGGCAATCAAAAATAAAATAAAAATCCCACCCACAAAATGCTTTGTCTAAACTACAGCCAACCCTCTCAAAAGAATAGTGAGGGGGGAAAAAAAAAAAAAAAACAACTGAAATGAGATGAGATCTCATAACAGACTTTTAAAAAGATCATTCCCTACCCTCATCCCCTTCCCCAAATAAGATGCAGCAGTCTGAAAGGCAACCTTTCAGGAAGTGGGTAGGCATGCTTAAAAAAAAAGGGGGGGGGGGGGGGGGAACGGTTTTAAAAAGTGTTTCCCCGAGGACGACA
>VXAL01002495.1:104509-118833 GCA_013399475.1 Chauna torquata
GACGAGATAGGAAAAGATGAAAACAAAGAGGGGGGGGGGGGGGGAGGAACAGTTTACAACAGTTGTCTCCCTGAACTGTAGTGGTTCAAGTCCTCAATTTGAGGATGATTTCATGGCCAAGACCCATAGGCAACAGTGCAACAACAAAAACTGGAGACATTCCACCACCAGCACTGTCTCTGACCAGCATTTGGAGGAAGTTCTCATTGACACAGCATGCTCATTACACTGAGCGCTTGGTTAGGCCTTTTTGCACTATTTTCCATAGACCTTACAAACTCCTAATTGCTGCAGCTGTGGAAGAATAGCTTTAGAGCTTGCAGAAGACCGCCACCATTCCTTTCACTTAAGCAAAACAATCTAAGGCAAAGAGAGGGGTGTGGGTGCCAGACTTCCCTCTCTCCCATTCACTGCTTTTTATTATTTGGTCTACTGGAAGGTCAACATTATACAAAAACTTGTAACAGGCTATTTGACAGACAGCTATAGTGCTAGCATGACAATGGTGAAGTAAGATATGTCCATGGGTGCATGTATATAAACTCTCCCCAAAGACACCAGGACAGGTACTATGTCAATTAGCAAAAAGAGCTGCAGGTACCTTGATATCATCTAGAAATGCAATATCTTCTTTCTGTATTGCTTCGTCTGTCCATATTAAGGCACTATAGGTCTTCGTCTTTTCCTCTTCACCTTCCTTCATACGACCAATTGCCTCTCTAAACAAAACAAATTAATTACTCACATAACATAAGCATAATTATATAACGCTGTGAGCAAGAATGCCTGCAAAACTCCCAAAGCATTACTTTGAAATCTCTTGCCAGCATTGATAAATACTGACCTGGTGACAAGCTGCAAATCTCGAACCTGTATTTTGTCTGAAGAGTTATTAATTGCCTGTTATATTTAAAAAAGAATCAGTTAGCAAACCTGCTCAGTTAGAGAAGAAACACATGCTTTACGAGTTCCATGAGGTGCAAATGATTTACCTGCTGAAGTCCCTTCATTTCCTCAGCAGTAAAATGTATTCTACGAGGATTCACAAGCTCAATTGCAAAGGGCCTTCCTGGCAACATGCACAGTCATAAAACATAAAAACATGTTGTTCTAAATTAACGTTTGAATTTATGCAGTAAGGTTGGAAGGTGTGAAGATTGTCTGCTGCTATGCAAACAGGGATAGGAACTTGCGGGTTTAGGGACGTAGTATCAGATGGAAGGAGAGAAACAAGGGACTTTTTTGGCTACTAAACCCCAGTATCAGCAGTAAGTGCAAATTATGACTTCCCAGAAGACATCTTGTACAAGTCTGTGCTAATTAAAAAATAAAATAAGAAAAAAAGTTAATTAGCTTATTTTCTGTCACCTACAGCAATGCCCAGGTGCAAGATGGTGTTAAATCCCGCTCCCTCAGCTAAACATCTGTTGCAATAGCTGCACTTTCTGTGCTAAGGGCCAGGGATGATCCCCAGTATAAGCAATGCCAAGAACTACACTACAAATCAGACAGCAACTGGAACGCACTGTTGTTAGTTTTCACTTTTTCTTTCCCCCTCCTCCTTCGGCTATAGTAGATTCAGCATATTCTCCAATACTGACCTTTAGAAAGGAGCCAAGTTCAAAAAGAAAATAAGGCTTCCCCACTCCCCAGTGACAGTGAACCAAAGCACAAGGACCCAACACAAAACAAGACAGGGATCTGTCTGACATAAAAAGTTTTAAAATAGGAAGAGAATAAAACAAAATATTCCTAACAAGCTGTGCTTTTCCATGCATCTATGCAGCCAAGGACACTGAAAAACCTTTCCTTTTTCAGTTCTTTTTATGAAACTGTTAAGTCTTTGGGAGTAAATACATAAATATCACTAAAATGTTGCCAGCATAAAATTTCAAAGCACGTCTAGTCACACACTTATGCACTTAGCATTCAGCAAGATCTATGAGGGTAGCTTCAGTTAACCATTCTGTTTGTTTCTGTGCTTCACAAGGGATGTTCCGAGCCTTACCATTGCCTAGTGTTCTTACATCCACATCTTCTCTTCCAGAGGAAGAAAAATTAAAGCCTATAACAGATTTGAACAAGGGAAATGAGATTTTATTTTACATTTTTAATACTCTCCACAGCTTTTAAAAGGTGAGATATTCTAAACTTGTTTGCAAATATACTTCAAGTAGTTATCTTTATAAAATGAAGCCTGTGCTGTACTTGAACAAATCAGGGGATAGTTACTGTTTATTCCTTCAGGCTCACAAATTTCTTGAAGAGTACTCCAAATTCTTTGGCCAAACTAAGCTGTCTTCCTTCAAAACACAACTTTTTATCCTAAACGTACCCAATGGTTTCCAAAGATTTCAGAGAAATTTCTGCTAGTCATACACGCCTGGGCCGAAGAGGAAGAAAATTCAAGTCCAATCTGAAAGATAACCTCTGTGTATTCTTTTTTTTTTGTCTTTCAAGCTACAAAGATGTATTGTTGGGTATTTAGTTTCCTCCATCATACCCCTTCCACCTTTAAGCTTTGCCTGAAGGAGGAATGGGGGAACAAACCCTGCACTAGAGAGTAACTTTGCAGCTCTACTCCAAAGGGTCTCTGAAAAACTGTTTCACTTTTTTTTCCCCCGTAGGGAACATACAAGAGCACATAAAGATTTTCTCTGTTTTTGTTATCCCTCACTTCTCTGATCCTGTTATGGCAACTAAATAACAGTGAGAAAATTTTTCCAAGGTCACGAAGGCTTATTTGTGCCACACCGTCAGAGTTTTCTCAGTTGGGACTCTCCTTGTACAAAACATGCTCCAGACCCTTAATCATCTTCACGGCCCTTTGCTGGACTCAATTCAGCACATCCATGTCTTTCTCGTACTGGGGAGCCCAGAACTGGACCCAGTACTCCAGATGTGTCTTACCACAGCTGCGAAAAGGGGAAAGATCACCTCCCTCGACCTGCCAGCAATGGTCTTCCTATGTGTTTCTATAGCTTTTCAACATTACTTATATGCATTTCTGGTAGTCACCTGTGGTAATTCTGCAAGCTGAAATCAGGCGTTACATAGTACCTAGCCTGAAGACATAGTTTGAGGATATTTCTAGTGTTCAGACTAACATACCAACTTGGGGGAGGGAGGAAAGGAGGGGAAAACAGCCGTTTTTTCCAAACTAGTATTTAATGCAATTTTTCCTTGGGCCTTCCATGTCTCTAATTCCAAGTCTAGTAGATGACAAATGATAGGCAATGATTATTTCATCTGGATAATCTCTGGACACGCATTTATCTTATGGAACTCTATGCACTGCAGAAAATAAATTAATCAAGGTAAGAAACATGAAGGGGTTGAAGACTAGGCAGATATTATCGAATGCTGATGGCAAAAACCTCCTAGTTAGGAGTCATCTAATGAATTACCAACTGTTGCAAAGTATGGCTACACGAAAATACTACCACATAAAAGCATAATATTTGCATCATCAGATCAACTGAGGAGATATTTTAGAAGGATAAAAGATACTGCATAAAATAATCTAATTACTCACAGGTCATAGCTAAAAAATTTTACAGGCTTTGACTTGGAAGTGCACGAGAGGGATAAAGAAACGTAGTGTTTTCCATTACACTGTTGTATTAAGTAGCTACTAAGAAAAAATATTCCAGTAATAATGAAAAATATATATGGTAAAAGATCTCCTTGATACTTACTGTCTGCTTTGAATTCCGCCATTAGATGCTCTGAAATCAGTTCTTCCACTGAAGATTCCAGCTTCCGCTCCCCATCAATAATCCAGGGAGTCTGAGGTAAATTCCTTGAATATTTATTGTACCTTCCTGTAAAAAACAAGTATGTTACCTGTAATCATTCTAAAGTAATGGACAAAAGCTCCAGTATTCCATATCACAACACATTTAACTTCCATAGAAGCCTTGTTAAAACACACTTAACCTTGTTTTACAGCAAGAGCATTGCAGCAACTGTACAAAATTCATGCTCCTGGACCTACAAGTTTCCGTATCCCAGATGGCCAGCTTAAAGGTAGATTTGGAGAGCCTATTGCTGCAGTCAAACCTTCAAATACAACCACAGAAACAAAACCGTATGAAGACTGACACAACTAAGAAAGAAAAAACAGAGATCCAAGTACCCAGTCTGAGTCAATTTAATTCTGAATAGAGAAATTCCTTGAACCTGAGCGTGGTATTGAGCCAGTTTCCTCCATACCAAACTAGTGCTATACATATGCCTGTCCACCAATCTCTGTATGTCCTAAGTAAAGAAGCTTCTACACGCGCCAGTATCAAGTAGTTTAGGTTTCAATCCAAGTTCTGCAATAGTCTGAATGTTTAACAAAAGAAACCCAGACTAAAATGCTTTGGCTCGTTACTAGGAAAACCATGCTAGCAAAATGTCTCAATAATAAACTAGCACAAATTTCAAGAATCTTGGAGAGTTGCCACGTAAAAAAATTGCCATCCTCTGACTGATTCCAGTCATAGTCTCGTATTATGTCACATTGCATGCAATCTCCCCTGACACAAGGACTGCTACAACCAAGAACAAGTCTGACACGGATGACCAAGACGAGCTTTCTTATTGATAGGTTTCATATGAAGTGAAAATATGCACGAAACAGGGAACTCATTCAAAAAGAACGAGTAACCCCCCTGCACTAACAAGTTTCAAACTGAAACCTTGCATTTCTGAAATAAAAAAAGGAGTTCAAAGTAGCTATGCATATTGTACCTGTGTCTCTGTCATCTCCATTTTTTTGGCTTTCAGTATCATATTTTCCTATTTCTAACAACATTTCCTTCCTGCATTTTGATCTGCAGAAAAACCCACACAAACAAATGGGGAAACTGACTAATACTGTTTCACTGGGGCAAATAATGAAAGTACTATGAATAACCATTCAGAAGTTAGCTTCACACTGCTAAACTCTTGTTCCATAAAATGGAAATAGGAAAATAATACTTTTTTTCTTTCAGCTCCCCATTCTAATAATTTTAGCTTTTGATCTGAACAACAGTGGGTTAAAAAAAACAGGTATTTGTTGGTTTGACAGCTTCTCCTGAACCCTTAAAAAAAAAAAAAAGGGTTGTGTGGGGAAGGGACCAGTAAACACCAAATATAAGGTCAACAGGGCAATACAAACTCTGAAACTGTGCTTAAAAATTAAGATCCTGATCTCAATTAAACTGCTGTAATAGCAAAATAACTACACTGTATTCAAGAAATTCTTAAATTCTTCTGGATTTAGTTCTTCATAAATTAAAGACAACATAGGGTTTGTTTTTTTTTTGTTTGGAACAACTGAAAAAAAAGAATATCCATTCCAATCTATAAACTATAAATCACAAAAACAAATTCACATGCAGAAAGCTGACTCTCTATCTCTTTCTCCATACAGATGGATTCTCATAAAACCATCCAACAAAGCAACCTAAAATAAAAGTGTGTTTGGAAAAGGCTAAAAGACACTGGATATCTTGGGTTCATGAAAATGTACATTTAACTGCCTAATTAGTAATTAAAAATAAGAAACAGGTATGTATAGAACACCGACTAGCTTGCCAATGAGAACATTCAATTTCACATATTTTCTTTTCATTTGATGTTTTCCTTTATTCAGGATTTTTACTATCCTTTTAAACATAGTATGTTGGCTTACAATTGTATTTTTTTTAATAATCTGTGTATATTTAAATAAGTGGTTGTTTATACACAGGGCTGGGGAAGGGCAGATACTCTTGAAGGGTAGGCAGTGACAGAAAAGCTTGTAGAATCATCTCAACTCAGGGACATCAAATGTTGTTGCACTACCCATCTTACCCAATTATTCCAGACGGTATCTTGGTTTGGACAGGGGAACTGGAAAGAACTAAGATTTCTAAAATTTCGCTTTTATTAATTGCATTAAGATTGACAGTTTGGGCTGAAATAATATACAGATAAATCCAGATGGTGAACACCGCTGAATCCAAATCAAAATCCAAGCAAAGGAACAGCACTGCTGACAGATTATTTAGCGGGGAAGTGCCTTTCCCAAACCATGTACGTATCATGAGGGGCCATATTACAACTGTAGCATTTGCAGGGATAAGGGTTCTCCCAAGGACAGAGGAAGCAAGTCAAATATTATTTCTTCCCCTTTCAAAGTCCACTGCTGGATAGAGCTAGATTTAATTCTTTGCTCCTTATACATAATTACAGGAATCAACAGATAGCAAGAGTCTCCTGGGTCTTGCGGCAGTATTCTAAAGTTATGTTTAAGACAATACAACAGCAAATAAATGGATCACTTTACCAGCCACAAAAACTGCACCATTATTACACTGAATTTCCAGAGCAACACAAAGGTTCTTTGGTGAACTTGGGGGACATGGAAAATGCCTGTATAAGAAAAGATTGAGAAAGACTAGTAATACCAGAACATAACGGAGCATCACCATAGTAATAATGGCATGAAAGACAATGGCTTCAGTTACACAAAACACAGCTACAGTATAAACTCAGTATTCACATTAATAGCTAGAACACCAAGAAATGAATAAACATTAAGCAAATTAAGAACAGTGCATTGCAAAATATAATTTAGTCAGTCTGTCATCCAACATTAGCGATGTGTAACACTCCAAAGTGTGCTAATAAGATTACCATACAGCAGCCATAGAAATAAGGAAACCAAGTACTGCATGAAAACTAGCTTCAGGATCTATTACTAAATCTTTGCTGTGAATCCAAGAAAAGAGCTGCTGAGACTTAGTGCAACTAAACATAGTGAACTACAGAGAAAATGTTTATTGATGTCTTCCCACCACTTGTGTTTGTTGTTGTTGTTTTGTGTTTTTTGTTGTTGTTGTTTTTTCTTTTTTTACACCATATTACAGTACTTGGTGTTTTCTTAAAACTCAACTCCTAACATTTTGGAAATATGGGAAAAATGTCATTCTTGTAAAGAGAAGTTTGCCTTACAAACTCTAAGGTTCAAAATACTGGTAGAAGTTCTTCCATGATTTCTAAATCTCTCCTGTGGTTTTGGGGATGCACATAAAGATTTTTGAATGTATGTGACTGGCAATACTACAATAAACTGTTTCACTTCCAATTATTCTAAACCCCATGCCAGCCCAGAGACCTGCAGTGACGTACTGCTGGAAGCACAGAGGAGAACTGCAGCTCTCTGATCCACAGTTTCTCTTCTGGGATAACAAACCAATGAAGCACTTTTACTAACAGGAAGAAGACCATCATTTGCATCATGTCCAGTTTTCCATCTTCTGTGGCTTAATTCAAGCATTTTAACATTAACTAAAAAAAAAATCTGGAACGATATTTTATTACCAGAAGCCTAGAAAACACAACACATTTTAACTAATAAATTAGCAGAATTTAAACAAAGTTCTTTTATAGACATCTTACCACTGCTTACCCGCCTAATATTTTCCTCCCCATCCTAATTCTATACAAAAGAACAATACTAAGAACTAGTTTCAGTATATACTTACTTGAGAAAATCCTCTTCTTTTATCTTCTCTAAGGCTTTCATAACTGCCATTCTAGTGAAAACAGACTGCACAGTGAAATAAAAAAATGAGTCAAGAAGAGAAGTTAAGAAAGGATATGCCTAAAAAAGAAAAAAACCCTAAAGCATACACACCATACACTTCTCACAATACAGTTTTTTCACTCGTGTTTTGTTTTCTTATACCTCCAACCAACCCTGTATCAGCAGGAGCTCACCGTGACCTTAAACCTAACTTTAACAGGGCAACAAAGAGCAACATGTAATTCTGCCTAAATATATCCAACTAACTTTACTCACAACATGAAAGCAATACAATTAGTGCAGCTGACAGATCAGAACGTGATTATTGTTGTACATTTAAATGCTCAGGGTTTTATCTGTTGGGTCTTGAAATCCTCCAGGGATAGAGCCTGCACACGCTCTCTGGGGGTAGCCTGCTCCACTGTCTGACTGTCCTCTGGTAAAGCTTTTTCTTTTATCTATCTGCTCTGAACCTCCCATTTCAACTTACGGCCACTGTCTCTCATTCTGCTACCATGCACTATGGTGAAGAGCCTGGATCCCTCAATAACCTCTCTGTTGGTACTACAGGGGCTTCTGTTGGGTCTGCCCGGAAGCCTTCTCTTCTCCAGGCTGAACAAGCCCAGGTTCCTCAGTCTCTTCTCATAGGGCACATGCTCTAACCCTGAACATCCTAGTGGCCCTGTGCTGAATTCCCAACTTACTGATGTCTTTTTTGTATTGAGGGTCTAAACCTGGATGTGGTCTCCACACTGCTGAGGAGGATTATCCTGCCCCTTGATCTACATGCTACACTCCTGTTAATACAGCCCAGGGAGCTGTTGGCCTCTGCTGCTGCCAGAAAATGCTGTTCTTGCTCAGCTTGTTGTCTGCTGCCACCACCCCCAGGGCATCTTCAGTAAAGCTGCTTCCCAACCTGGCAGTCTCCAGTCCGCGTTGCTGCCAGAGTTTATTCCTTTCCAAGTGTCAGACTACGTATTTGATGCTGCTGAATTTCATATGCTTCCCATCCGCCCGTTCCTTCAGCCTGCCTAGGTCACTCTGAATGGCAGCTCTGCCCTCAGGTGTATCTACTGGCCCTTCCAATTTGTTGTCATCAGCAAATTTGATGAGAATGGACCCCACAGCCGCCTCCAAGTTTTCGACAAAGATGCTAAATAGGAGTGAAAAACAGTGAAAAATACCGGATCACTGTTCAGGACAATTCAAGTTCTTGCTCTAACACGGACATCCTGGATGCCTTCAGGAAAGCTACTCCTTCTCTGCCTAAGCATAAACTAGAGATAAAAGCACTTTCCTTCCTCATAGGACAGATGAGCTGGAAAATCCTTAAACTACCAGTAGGTTTAAATAAGTATCTACAGTAGATGACAAATTTCTACTCAAAATCCAGCTTTTATACTACTTCTGATTAACACAGCCCTTGATGCTAGCTTCAAGCACAGCTTCTTTGTAAAGATGAGCCTCTGACGGCTCTTCAGAGGCTGTATTTCTTCCTTTAGATTCCCCTACATCTTGTTGCCTGTGTGGTTTCAACAGCCAGGCCCTGCTGGTTTAGCTCCTTATGGGGGATTTCCCCCTTTTAAAGGAGAGCAATGCAGCAAGCAGTGAGTTATGACAATACAATACTTCTAAAAAAAGACTTGCGTTTATTCGTCAGGCGGAGTACAGCAGGCAGAACTCCAGGGTCAGACTGCCTCCACCAAATGTCGGTAGACTGTTCACCAGAAATGACAAAAGGCCTCGCACAGGCTTCTGATAGCAGTTACCTGTTCTCCCTCTGATCACACCCACTGCCCTACTCATATCAGTTTATCTCCAACTGTTTTTTTATTCTTACGCACCCTCTTTTCTCTCAATGATTGTGTGTGCACTCAGCGTCTGCAACAAGTGGCAAGGTCCCTTTTCTTTCTTGCCCTGCTCCAGAAGCAGACAGGATAAAACCATCCTGGATGCACTGTGTCTTTCATTCAGATCAGAGGACATGAAAACTGTAGTGTGATCATTCTCTTTCAGCTGCAGTCTGCTCTTCACAATGTGACTTATCTGAGCTGTTTCACCCACAGAGAGCTTGAGGATCATATTTTATGCTACTTTTAATGCATTAGAATCAAATTCTTTTATCTTAAGGGAGGTATTTACAGAGAACATTCCTAAAAGTATTCCTTTGGACAATCTGGAAAATGAACAAGCTAAAGAAAAGCACCAAGCTCATAGTTTTCCTAAGCAGAGAAATGTTAAGCGAATAAAAGGAGATGACTATGTTCATAAAACTGAAAACTCTGAGAGATTTCTGATGAAGGAAAAACAGACATTAAACACTGACTGAATACCCAGATAAGTTCTTCATTGTAGCTACTGCTGAGAAATTTTGAATGTCAGGAAAGAAATATGACAATGATGAGCTCCTCCTACCTGTTTGTTCTTTGCTGGCTTGAAACAATCTGGACAGGCTGTGGCTCTAAATACAGAAATGAAAATTAGCTCTTACAAAAAAGCAACAAACAAAACAAAACAAAACAAAAAACAGAGACAGATAGACCTATATGCACAGCATGAAAACAGTCTTTGCACCAATTTGCCTAGTATCTCACTTCCACAGCTTAGCACGGAGCAGATTTTTAAATCAACTTTATCCTAAACCACTTAACTTTAGTAGTAAACTTTATCCTTTCACCTAAATGGAAGAAGATGTGTATTGTTTGATCTACAGACAAATCACAGACAAAGCTGTATAAGCCTGTTTTGCTCTGACCAATAAAAATGCATCTCAGTTTTGAGATGGAATGGAAAAAGCACATAAGGAGTTTATCTTTCAGTCCTTTTCAATCCTTCTCAGTAAAGGTTTTGATTAATGTTTAAGGCCTCTGCAAGGTATGCTGACATCTTGAAATCTATACTTGCTGTTCTTAGACAATGCACATTGAATTAGACATATCCAAATTGGAGACTCAAATTGCTGCTTCTGGATAGGAAAATTCAACATAGTACAGAAAAAAGTAACCCCAGGTGTTTGATACCATTTGTGCTTTGCCCCTTCAGAAGGAAACTATTGGTTGTTTCACAAAAGTGAAAGCCAAGTCAGTGAAACATTTTTTCTGAGTACTGTAGAGGAAGTTGCTGTTCCTATTAGCAGATTTCTGTGTATGCAGTTAGAGATGATTTCTAGCCTACAACATAGTTTATCAATTCTTGCCAGTGCTTTTCAACACACTACTGTAGATTATATAAAGTAGGTCTGACCTGTTGCAGTTTCTATACAAAAACTTTCCTGGCCAGTTTGTGACACAAAGCATTGCAAATCCCCTCTTCTAGAACTTAAATATAAATCTCCAAATATAAACAAACAAAAGCCAATTCAATCTTCCACATCAAACCAAGGGTCACTTTACACACCTACCTCCACATAATTGTGTCAGAACAGCTTGAGAGAGGAGAAATTGCAGGTGCCATACTTGGAAATCCGATCCAAAAGCACACCTGGAGTCAGGGGGACTTCTCCAGGCTGAGTCAAGGTCTTACTTGGCTTCCACATGACCGTCATTACTAAAGCTCTGACAATTGCCAAATTTCTATATTTACATCAAAACTAAAACACTGCCCCAGAATATGCCCAGAGCCAACCTTCCACCTATGGAGAACGCCTTGACACCTGAGAAACTACCATGTAATTAAGTTAGGTAATATGCTGTTATTTCAATTGCTGTTTAAGTATGCTACAAAGAGAAGGCAAATGAAGGGATATTATCAAGACACATAGAATAGACCTGAGTAGCTGGAATGTGGAATGTAACTTCTTTACAATTTTCCCTTCTACAGGTATTCCTCTTGGAGCACCAACATTGGCACCATAGCATGCTTGGCATCAACATTTTTGAAAGGTCACAAAAAGGTACTGGAAGGATGAGCTGAAAATAAGAGCTGCCAGGTTTCAGAGGAAGGAAGAACGTTACAGGAAACAAGAACTGATCAAGTAAAATTAAGTAAATAAGAACACAATTATGTTGGATCCAGAAACTTCTGAGTTTTTACAGGAATGCAGGTAGAATTGTAGTTTGGCCCTGCTACTTTCTCTGTCTTTTGCCCAGTCTTGGAGACGCTGGAAAGGAAAGAAATTCAGCAAATGGTGACAATAATTTCTTCTTAATACCAGGTCTGTCACTGAGCATGCATTCCCTCACCCCACCCCCCAACCCAATACATATGAAGGATGCAGTTGTTGAAAACCAAGAAGGTGGCAGATCAGGCATGCACAAATTGCCAGAAGGGATAAAACCAGGTAAATCAGTAAAGTCTGCAAAGAAAATCTGTAGTCTCCAGCGATGAAGTCACTATGCAACACAGAAGTCAGAAATTCTATGGGGAGCCTCTTTCTATGCTAGGACTTAACTTGCAGTAGGAGCACAAGTGATGAAGCTGAATGAAACTCAAGTTTTCCAGGAAGCATCAGCAAACAGGAAGAGTGAACCTAATTATCCAGAATATACTACTGCTAGATTTTGAGAAATCAGATTAAATGGTAGCTAAATTCACAGAAATATTTTGCTTCTTTGCATTAAAGGATTTATGCAGCAGATGCTCTATTGCACCAGGACAAAGATTGTGTGCAGTGGCCAGGGAACTTGTTTCTTTTAATCAATCAGCTAATTTGGATTAACTCACTTCTAAACCTTCCCTCCTATCCATGAGCAGGATGAGAGCAGGAAAACCTAGGCATGACCTCAAAAGATTTCCCCACCCTTAACTATGTGATTTGAATTTATTTTTTTGAAAAGATACAGCTATATTGAAGAGGGTAATGAGTTTGAAAAGGGCTGAAATTCAACAACTTATCTGAATGTTCTCCTTCCGGTTCAAATTAAAATTCTGGATGACTTTGTTTATTGGCTTTAAAGCACAGAACTAACCAGACAGAGATGGCGTAACTTTAAGCTTTGCAGCTCTATCTGAATATGAGGAAGTTTAAATGCAGGGCCCATTGGAGTTTATAAATACTGCACATTCTCATCTGTAGCAAATCCAAATCAACAAAGTTGCACAATATTTAGATAAAGATCTTTTGTTATTTATATCAAAACTTACAGGAAATGGCACTCCTCATCTGTTTCTGGGTGAGCAAAGACCACGCTAACTTCAAACAAACTCTAAATTTAAAAAAAAAAAAAGGGTGGGGGAGGAAATACTTTGTTAAACAAAACAGGAGGATATTCTCAAGCATACTTATTTTAACGCTAGGAAAACAGTAAAGAGGTAGACAAAAGAGAAAGTAATCCACTTATTCTACAACGTAATCTAAAGAAAGACATTAAAACTTGTGCCATAATAGCATTTGCATTTCTGAAGTACCCAAAGACGATCTCAGAGCACTTCAAAAACATTAGTGACCTACACATCATAGATACCGACCCCATTTTGCACAGGGGGAATTGAGTCAGAGACGGTATATGCTCAAAGCCTATTACGGTCACTAAACTTAAAACACCTTCTGGGAGAGCAGTGCATAGCATGGAATAAAGATAAAAACCCTGTAGTAGTCACCACTGTAGAATTTTGTCAGGGGCTTCGTTTGCAATGACTGGATGGCCTTGGGGCAAAGAAAGGCAACATGTCCTAGTGGATTGACAGCTAGACTAGAAACTCTAGCGTAATCTCAATTCTACCCCCAATTCCCTCTTTGGCCTTGGGCAAACAACACTCATTACTTCTGTTATTCAGATACCAGTGTACCTCAAGAGGGCTATTGAAAAGATTGGCTAATATTCAAGTGGCTTGTAGATAAAGAGTACCAGACAAGTAACTTTTATGGTACAATGGTGTCTGAAGTGGCTCAGTGCCTAAGTGTTGTAGAGCTTTTGCTAACTCAGTATGTAAGAAGTTTGTTTCGTCTTGGATCATCTTCAGGATAACTGAGTGATTCTCTCTTCACTAAGACAAAAGGGATGCTTTCAGTTAGCACTCCTGGGAAAAGACAATCTGTAATTACTATGGAAGTTGACAAATCAACTTAAAGACTAAGTGAGTCTAGTCCTGCGGTCAGTCCTAGGGCTGATGACAAGTAAAAACTACAGACTGCTTTGTCCTCAGCAGAATATTTAGCCACGTTTGCAGAGATTTTACAGTCAAGATGATGGTGTTCCTGAATTTGCCTGACAACATCTGAATGTCACATCCAGTCAACATATTTCAGAGACATTTTAGGAATGTTAGTCAGAATCTGAAAGCTGAAAATATGGTTTGAACATTCCTATTGCCTGTTCACTAGCACTGCAGGTTCCTACGTGCCTGTCTCTATCAGTCATTAAAGTGAACAAGGACCAGTCTTCCCTCCGTTAGTATGTTTCAGAAATATATTCTATCCATACTATTTAACTTGCTAATAAACTGAACAATTTATCTCACGGAACAGTACCACTGTTGGCAGTAATAGGAGAGCAAAGAAGGAATACATAAGCATTACTTAGCCTCCAAACAACAAAGATCCTGGAAAATGAAAAAACTGGAAAAGTCTCACTGGTAAAAGGAGGGTGGCAGCCCAATAGCAAGAGATTTAGCAGAAGACTACAGTGCTCCCAGTATATGCAGTGATTTCTGTGTACAAAAATGAAGATTGGACCCCCTGGTATTGAGACTTGGAGATCTCCGGTTAAAAGATCTCCCTCCTTCCTTCCCCCTACAGTGAACATAAGAGCAGTGCGACTTGTTTATCTGATAATGAGAAATATATATATATTTTTTTTATTTTTCTATCTATCTCTATACACACTTGCAAAAAAAAAAAAAA
>VXAL01002496.1:13814-52370 GCA_013399475.1 Chauna torquata
GGTTGAATTACACAATCTTTGACCTTCCTCCCAGACCTATATTCCTATAAATCTCAGTGCCAATATTGCTATTATTTCAGGAAAGCTTTTATTTAATTCCTTGAACTGCCTTTTCTCCTAAGTTCTTTATATTTACTTTTCTATGCCGCACTTTCACTCTACACAAGCACAGGTCTCTTTGCTTCTAGTAGAGTTTGTAGACTGCTCTGCAACATCACGTGCAGCATGTGAGAAAGGTGATGGGCACTCACTAATCACAGCCACAAGGTTTCCAAGCCAGTGACTTAAACCCATCTTAGGAACTGTAACAAAACATGAGCTTTGCTCTCCTTTTGCCAGCACAGGAGACCTGTAATTTATTGTCCAAGTAATTCATGTATCGTCTCACTTGATGACAAAAGTCTTGTCTTTTGTTTTATGAGCGCCAACATTAAGCTTTATGAGCTTCTTTTCTCCTTTTCCAAGAGAAAGGAAATGTTCATCTCTCCTCTGGAAGAACTGATCACAAATAGTGATGCCACAAAATACACACACTAATCTACATTTTTATTCTGATCACAAATATTGAGTAAGCTCTTTCAAAGGTTTCATAGAAGTTTTAATTAAAATCAAGCAAGTAATGGTGTTTTTCATTTTGACTGTCATAATGAGGACCAGTTTGTTGCTGTTTTTACAGCCTGAATAGCCATCTTAAGGTCAAGTTCCATGACATATCGTTTGCCTGAGTGTCTCACAAATAAAAGCAGCAAAATATGAATTTGATCCCCTTACCTCTTTCCTTCTTATTTTTCACCCCATCAAAACTATAGAACTCTGGGAAATGATGACAATAAAATATCAGAGAGGCCTCTGTTAAGTATTAGATAACACATTACAGGCTGTAAATCCTGGAAGGCTTTAGCATTTAAACATCTATTTATCATCTGCTAGAATTCAAGAAAGAATTTGGCATAAAATCTTATATTTTAAAACTCAAAGGACATTATCATGACAAAAATAATATATTTCTTTTTAAAAGCCCTTCTGTGGAGTATTAAGGCACTCTGCAATAGCAATATATGAAAATGTTTGTATTTTACTCTTTTTATCTCAAAATTGCTGAGGTCAATAACACTAGTGAGAGCACTTTCACACTTACTTGTTCTCAGATAATAACACAACTGAATTTTATTTCAGCTGAACACTAAAACACTGCTTTAACTGAAATCAAATGACTTTTTGACACACTTTGGTGCTTTGAGGGCTGTTTTTTTTTTTTTTTTTCCTGGATATACATTATAAGCAGATTGCAGAACTTCCTCATATCATTTGATCATTACTGCTGTTGATATTTACACTCAAAAAGAAAATATTCCTATGATTAAATATTACTGAGACAGAGCAATTTAAGATAAAATGAATAATAAAGGTGCAATGCTTAAATCAACACTAAGCATTCAAAGCATTGGCAAATGGCATTTCAAACACTACAAGTCTTTCTTTTTTAAATACTTTTAATGTTTGTAGTCCTGTAACTGATTAAATTGTGCTAAAAGACATTCAAAGGCTTATTGTTCTTTTCAATCTCTTTTTGCTTTCTCATTTTCAATGGAGAACAAAATTTAAGCTTAAATACCGGTTTTGTAACTAAAAAGCAGAAGAAGTTCCCTCTTTCAACCATGTCTTTCAGGTTGGAATATTTGTACTGCAAGATTTAGCCCAAGCCCACTTCATCATTAGCATAGGAAGATTACTAAAATTATTAAAAACCTAAATGGACTGCATGTTTCTTATGCAAGATACTTATAAGATCTGTAAAATGACCAAAATATTCTACTTTCAGCGGAGCCTGACAGCCCAACCTATTTGAGTCTTTGCAAATCACCGCCTTAATCTTTCAGTTTCCAAGTGAAATGGCCACCTATCTCGAAAGAGTGTGTATATGAAAATAAGTTAAGCATTACAAAATTCATCATATTGGGTACATTAAAAATATTTCCAATTGCCTTTGATTATTTCTGTTTCCTACCTGACGCCATGTGTTCCCACAGTCAGATGTGATGTACATTTCTTCTTTATACTCAACCAGCTGGGATCCCAGGTTACCTGTCACAAAAGAGAAGGAAACAAGAGTGGCACCCAATCAGCAATAGAGATTGGATCCAGTCCTCACACCAGTCAAAGCGAGAACTAAACTCAGATGACCAGTAGGCTTACTTATTCTACTATCAACAGATAAAGCCTCTATATATGCACCCTTTTAATTTTTATTTATTTATTTTTTAACATTGCTAGCTGTCAATAGGTGGAAGCAATGAGGTTTAATTCTAATACTCCAACACAGAGGCCAAACCAACATTTTAGTTTTGTTCCTGCATGCTTAAAAAATTTGATAAAAGAACATGTATTTAAGATACAAGCATGAAATGCACATGAACTCAGAAGCCATACCTTAATCACATTATGTAAAATTATTCATCTTGAACTTGAATTGTTAAAATAAAAAATGTTTTATCTGTAAGACTTCCATCTGGAATGGTAGAAAAATCCAGAATCTAGATAAATATGTAACACTGAAAAGGGGGTTGGGATCTGAAAAGCTCTGTAAATGTGAATCTAAAGCAGAATTACTTGATTTAGTTAAATATTCACCAGGAAGCCATGGAATATTTTGACAAACAGCACTGAAGAGCTATGGAATATTTTGACAAACAGCACTGAAGAGCAGCAGCTAGCAAACAGAAGTCTTGAAACAAACTTGTGGAAAAAGATCCTAGAAGATGCATAGCAAGATCTCCATCTTTTAACATGTGGTGTTTCAAGCAGCAAACTATTAAATCACCAGATAGTTTACAGTGTTCTACTGAAGAACCAATCATAGTACGACAGTCCTTCTAAATGATGTCCTTCAGGGGATTTTCACTTAAACATATGGTTTTTGCATGCTTTTGCAGTAAAAAGAAAGACAAAAGTTATCAGATTCTCTTAAGCAGAAGAGATGAGGAAAACGCGAGATTAGAATAGCATATGAAATTTCACTTGTGTGTTATATAAATAGATGTTTTTATCACCAAAACAGATCTGTTTAGGCAGAGTGTGGTCATTAGTGCTGAAAAGTTCCGGAGAGGAATGACTGTGCACGCTGCTCAAAATACACACTCTATTTGGACCATCAAGACTGCATGTACTCCATTGCTTAAAGGTTTAATTATGTTATGTAACCCTACATGCAGCCTAGATAAGCTTATGTTACTCTTTATGTAGGATCAAAGAATCTATAGGAAGTATTCCATTTCTTTCAACTGCATCCATCATTTCAGAAGATGCCACTACTCCTTCTTGTTTTTTTTCCTCTTTCCGTCCAACTCCATGCTCTCATTTATCAAGTAGTTCAGGACAGATTTAGTTGGTTGTGTCAATCTAAAAATAAGACCATATTCCTGTAGGCCATTAGGAAATTTGATAAGGTTGTTACAGTATGAATGAAGGTGGTGGGGACTGAATACACACTTAAGAACCAGGCTTGTATGGATGAAGTATATATAAAACCAGTAAGGTTAAAAATGTGCCAAAACCAGCTTAGACTCAAAGTGCAGGGATAACCCTCATGACGGCTATTGGATGTGACAGCAGTTGCACGAAGTGGGAAGGAAACAGAAACTGGTAATTGTGGAGCAAACAGCCCCTATTCCTTCCCTGCAAACATCATTGTCTTCAAAAATGGCCCACCACTAAGTAAGCAACGAGGCCATGAGGCCTCACCAGGGAGACAGGAGATCTCACCTTCCCACCACTGTTTCTGCTGACTTGGTCCATGCAGCCAGGCTGGGAAGGGCAACCATATGGCTTCACAACAAAGTTATTGCTTTTACATAAGGGTGTCTAGTTTTAAGAAAGTCCCCTGTGATACCAGCAATCAAAATGAAACCTCAGTGATAGAAATGACAGTAAGTTGCAACCACATCATCAGTGTTAAGGGCAAAGGACCATAGGCCTAACACAAGAGTTTTGCTATGTTTTTAATAAACAGATTTAGCTTTGGGCTTTATTCTGTCCAGTAGTCCTTAGGAAATTATATCTTTTGGTTACAGCTGTGTTGCATTCATTTAGGCAGACCTTCCAGTATAAGAGAAAAAAGAAAAAAACCAAAAACTATTAAACACTATTAAGTCCTGAATACTATCAAATGAGACAGATCCAAAATGAAAGCTTCACATTTGAATACAGCTATATTTTCTCCAAATCTCAAGTTTACTTAAAACTATTTGGTTTATGGCTATTTTCAACTTATTATCCCTTTGAAACTCAAAAACCCATATGAGCAAAGATCAGGAAGCTTGATCTGATTTTCCTTTGCTCTTTTTCTATTCTTATTTTCATTACTGTTCTTACTGTCCTTTATACAATTTTCACTTGTATATGTTCCTGTATATGTGATTCTGCAATTACAGAACTTTTTCTTTGGGATACCTGGAGATCAAAATTATTTTCTTGCTACAATGCAAAGTATTGCTTTCAGTCTACACCTTTCTTTGCACAGATACCTTTAATGAATGCACTGTTAGTTTTGCTCTTGGATAAATGCCAATTATTCTGTTTTACCTTTTATTGAACTCTACTGACATGAGTAGATCTTTATTTTGAGAAGTGCTATGGAGTTGCACTTTAAAACGTGCAGTGGTAAATTGCCTTAGTTAATGGAGAATTAGTCTGTAAACTAAATATCATCAACTTCTGCTTCATTAGAAAGCCTTTTACATCCAGCTGATACACTAATGACAAAGATATTAGCACCAGCTTTGTAATTGCAGCTCCATAACAAGACAGATATGACTTCTCCTAGCTTTGTTTTTACCTTTATTGCCTTTTTTGGTAAACGAACAAAAGGAGTTGGAGTCAGTTGTACTTACAGAGAAATACCATTCTGTCAAAAACCACAACTGATGACTAACTTGGCATGGAGGTTGGTGTACTGCTTTGGGAGAAAGCACTGCTCTTTGACCTTTGAAAGTAGTCCATCCACAGGTCAAGGGCAAAAAAGCCAGAGATAGTGTCTGCAGGGACTTCTGATCACTGATGTAATTCTCTGTGCATTAATGAAGGCTGTAATTTCCACTACTTCCAGATTTTTTTTAGTAGAAGCAGTTCTATTACTTAATTTTGCAAACCTTATAAAGTCAAGTCTACAAGTCAAGTCCGCAAGCACGTAAGAAAACCTTTCTATTTATTTGCAATTTGCTATGTGAGTACTATACATGGGTACTCGTTAAAAACCAGTGTCAGTGGATTGAGAAGGAAAAAGCAGGAGAGACAGCAAGCAGGAAACCTGCATCATGAATGGAGACAAGTCTTTCAAAGAACTTAGTGGACTCACCACAGTTTTGTTTTCAAATCTTTCTATTCAATCTATGTCACAAAAGAGTTATGAGTTTTCCATATTTGAAGTTACATTGTTTTAGCTTTATATATATATATATATTCTAATAAAATGCAACTTCAAAGATACAGGACATTGTTATTTTTGAGTGCACAATTTTACTTCAGGGCTCTAGCTACCTTACAGTGTGTTATGTTACTGAATTAAGTCAGCTATTTTACTGAATTAAGTCAGCTAACTAGACAAAACATATGTAATAGCACCTTATAAACTCCTTTGCAACAGCTCCAATTCACTTCATATGAAACGCAAAAAAAATCCTGACATTAATAACATTATAAACAAATGACTGCACAGTCGCACAAGCACTCAGAAAACACAGCTGAAGCCTAAAAGTTTCTGTGCTGTACCTGAGTGGAATTATGAACCATATTTGTGGTAAGTGTGGCAGCCAATAACTCATATGCACAACTGACATCACAATCAAGTGATACAGAAGGTGAGAAATCACCAAATTATGCTCAGCCCTAAGACTCCCTAAGACTAGAAGCCAACACTTCAAAGACATCAAATGTCTTCCTCCAAAAAGAGCAGTTTATATGTACCGTTCTGCAACCCACCACATCTTGATGTGTTCCAATAGTAACACAACCCACAAACATCACAGCAAGTTGGCTGTCTGGTGAATCAAGCCAAAATCTATGCTCTTTATTGTAGCTGTAAAAATTTAAAGTAACTCCTCAAGTGTGCCACTACAACACAGAAACCTTTTTATCATTTTATTGAGTCTGTCTTAGATCTCAAAATCTATCTGTGGTAACAAGTAAAGGTAACGCAAATCAAGTTCATACTGAAAAATTCTTGCATCTGGTATAGGTAACCAACTGAAGATTATATTAGCCAGAGCTATAAATGGTATCATTTTAACTTTTTTTTTTTTTTTTAATCTAAATGGCCTGAAAACTCCTCTGACACATGACATGGTGTTTTGCCACCTAGTTTTAAAAAGTTTTGTCTGTAATACAGAATTTTCTCCAGCCTAGGTTATTTTATATCCTTTCTGCAGCTAAATGACAAAATAGGAAAGAAGACCCTTCAATTACTGAGAGTGTGTGTTTCAGCTTTGCTTTCTGCATTTCTCATCTAATTTTAAATATATTGTTGTTCAAGGCATTGTTAGAGCCCCATCTTTTATCTCTAGTAAACAGGTGGCATTATTGCAAACTGCACACATACATTAAATAAGGGAACGCCAGAGATGGTCCTGCAGTCTTGAGGCCAATTGGCATCACCCGCCCATGTTCATACCACATAGCACTTAGCCCCAGGTCTCCCCAGGTGGTGCTGCCATGTCAAGATGTGTTTTTGTGTTTTTTTTTTTTTTTTTAATTTTAGTTCTAATTACCTAAAATAACATGAGGGTTATGTTATAGCCATGAAAATGGTGCTACCATGTCATGAAACTGGAGATGCTTGTGGCATGACCCCGGTCACGATGGATGTGTCTGAGGGTAGAAAGCCAAAGTATGACAGTTTTTTTGGGCTGTGTAGGTGAGGACAGCTAAACCTGGTAGTTTTTTTTCCATACAACTTATCAGAAACAACCCTGTGTGTGTGCTTTCTCCCAAACCACAGCCAGGGGTAGAAAAAATACTTGCACTATTCTTAACCACCTCCTCAAAAACTTCTGCTGCCAACAGAGCCAGGATACTGTGCTAGTGACTCTTGGTCTGAGCCAGTATGGCTCTTCTGTTGTTGTGCTCTGACACCTTGTTTGCTAAATTTAGGAAACAAAAGGAAACATTTTGGTAAGAATTTCAGATTTTTTTGATTAAGCACAGCCTTCTTTCATTTCCAGTATTTGCATTCTTAAAAACCTTCTCAAACTGTGCTTTGGGATACAGTAAATCTTCACTCTTATGCTTTCAGTTTACCTCTCCTCAGTAAAGGGCTAGGTAGGGTAAACGGATGAAATTACGTTCCATCCCTGCAGGGGTGACAGGTCTGAAAGCTAGAGTACGGGGGCACCAACTACTGTCCCACGTATTTCTCCAAGCTGTTCATAACTTTGCACATGCCAGAGTAGCAGTTGGTAGCACAGCGATCTGATTTCTGAAAGAAAACAATGCATTTTAATGATGACCACTGGACAGCCAAGCTCTCTGGAAATGTTATGAAAACACATACAGACCTCAAAAGAGTTAGCTAATTTCAAGTTTTTTCATTGCTCAGCCATTTTGGCAGGTTACTACTCGGTCACACAAATATGGGAGATTAATTTCATTTACAATTTACTGTTAATATACACGTTTTTACCACTGCTTATCACTGCATTTAGCCATATTTTTACATGATTTTAGGTATGTTTACTGTGAGAGGAAATAATCCCCATATGCAACACTTTGCTAATCCTTCAAACATGGAAAATCTTTTCCAGCTACTTAAATTTAGCATACAGGCAGATATCTACTCCAAAAAGAGAAATGCACCTTTTCTACGTTGCCTGTTAATTAATACAGCTGTAACATCTTTTCAGTCAATGAACAAGCTAAAAATTCATGGTTTGTAAACTACTAGTCAGTGTAGAACAAGCACGTGACCAATTTGTGTTTCAATGTCCCAGACAGGCTGTTTTTGCTTGGCAAACTGAGCTGAGGGAGCGATTCACACAGAGACAGGGAACATGCTGACATGAGAAAAATCTTCAGGAACTGCAGGATCTTCACTCTGAAGAGCACTGGGAAATGCTCTGTCACCTCCCTGTTATCTCATCCTTTTTGTAGTGGCAGCTTGGTATGCTATTTTCGTGAAAAACTATAAATTTATCACGATGTATGCAATGTATTTGGGCCAGACACGACAAAAAGTAAACAAAACTTTCCAGCACTTCCTCAATTCACTTGAATGTGCAAAATTTACTGCTTGCCTGCCTTGCCATCTGGATTGGAAGCTAAACAGAGAATTATAGCAAACTAGCACCTGAAAAGTCTACACTTCTCTAAACATTTTTCATAGAAAAGTCTTTCACAAGTTTATAGTAAAAAATTTACACATCAATTGACACACATTTCATAGCTGATACTGTGAAAAAAAAAAAAAAAAGCTGCTGCCAAGATTAAAATGCATAAAAATCAAATATAAATTTGAAATCCTATTACATTTCTTAAAGGGAGCAAACCAGTTATTTGAAAGACTGCTTTAATACGTCTGCACAATTTATATATATGTATTTATAAGCTACAAATATACATTCCTCAGAACTATTTATGCAACTTTAATAGGGTGCAATTTTTACTTGTAAATGAGAGTTTAAAAAGATGCAATTTTAACATCCTATTATTGCATTTTTCCCAAATGCTCTAGGCATTAATGCTGTTTGCCATTTCATTATTCTTTTAAGTTAAAACAATATTCAGTAGTCTCTGTGCTCTGATTTTCAAGCACAGTATAAAAACTATCCTTAAGTCTCAGGTTAGATTTGCAACTGTCACAAGCAGTTGTGTAACACAACTGTGTTATATAGTTTCTATAATGTAGCAATACTCCACAAGGTTGTTTTTTATTTACTTTTTTAATTTTATTTTTATTTATTTATTTATTTTTGTTTTGGCCTTTTGATAATAACCACACTGCTTTTATGGTTAGAAACTGTTTCCAGTTCTTATCCAGTTGCTTACACCATACATTCATTAAGCATCTCTTTACTGTCATTTGTTTCTACAGCATGGTTACTCTTTCAGGAAAAAATCATATTCTTTATTGTCCTTTATTTTTCTCAGCTAATGAGGTCCTCCATGTAAATAGAATCTCTAATTCCATCAACTGCCAAGTAGTCCTTCTTAGCACCTGCTCATTGGTCCTGAAAATTGATGATCAGAATTGTACACACTGTTATTAGTACAGTATTTTACCAGAGTATTAATATTTCCCTCTCTCCGTTGGCAATTATTTACTTACTTCACCCTCAGAATACATTTCCCTTTTCCACAGCACAATGCACTGATGGTTTGTAGTCACGCTGTGATCAGCTGACATTCCTGGATCTTTATTATCATCTGCTATTTCCAGATGATGTGCTCTCACTAAATCTAACAGTAAAATTGCAATAGTGTGTGATGTGGCTCAAATAATCTGATTCCTGTATGTGCTAAGAAACTAGTTGATTTGCATGTGATTATCAATGTTAAGAATCAGGCCAGAAGAAATGCAAGCTCATTGTATGTAAAGTATTTCTGATAAGAAGGGTAAGTTTACAAGGATATCAGGTTTGCCAGATAAGACTGAAGATGTGCACTGAATCTAGATGGCCTGAGCATCCAAATAATACAAATACAAGTCAAAATCTGAGCTAAGTCAGGTCATCTGTCTACAAGGGGCATGCAATTGCTCTTTAAGATTTTTAAGAAGACTCAAAACTGAAGTCCTTCTGCTCTGTTTACAACTACATGACTTTCTACCAGAGAAGGATGTACTGCTCTATTCATGCAAATTTTTTTTCTTACTTTCACACCATCCGTCCCATCTTTTTAGCCAGCTGCTACAAGTGGTGGTACCTCTACCATTTCAATGCCATTATAAGTTGCTCAACAACCAATTCAAACTTAACACATTGGTCCAGTTCTCAGTGATGCCTGGATGTCATTAAAAAGGCTCCCCTCATGTTCATGTTGAGGAAAGCTGTTGACAACTTTACCTACCAGGCACAGTAAGGCAATTTCACAGTGATAAAATATCATAGAATCATAGAATCATTTAGGTTGGAAAAGACCCTTAAGATCATCAAGTCCAACAATTACCTGACACTACCGAGTCCATCACTAAAGCATATCCCTAAGTGCTACATCCACACATCTCTCAAATACCTCCAGGGATGGGGACTCCACCACCTCCTTGGGCAGCCTGTTCCAATGCCTAACCACCCCTTCCATGAATAAATTCTTCCTAACATCTAATTTAAACCTCCCCTGGTGCAAATTAAGGCCATTTCCTTGTGTCCTATTACTTGTCACCTGAGAAAAGAGACCAACACCTACCTTGCTATAACCTCCGTTCAGGTAGTTATAGAGAGTGATGAGGTCTCCCCTCAGCTTTTTTGCCAGAGTAAACCCCAGTTCCCTCAGCTGCTCCTCATATGTCTTGTTTTCTAGTAACTCCTTTCTAGGAAGCAATTAAGGGCAAAATACTCTTCTCCAACCTGCCATCCCTGATATCTCAGAGCTGTGCACTTAAAAAATACACACAAAACCCAACCAAATGAAAACAAACCAAAATCTCAAAAAGTATCAATTCACCACATCAGATTATAATGCAAGGACAGAGAAAAACGAAATGGAAGTAACAGACTCATTAATCAAACCACATTACTTAATTTGCTTGTAGAAAGCATGCAGGTTCAATGTGATGAGGCTAAAAGTAAGAACCTACATTAGAATAGGAGTACCTTTATATAAAAAGAAAATACTTGAGATGGAAGTTATTTTTTGAAATATTGGAATGTATTAAATGTGAATTAAACACCTACTTAGATACTTTCTAGAAATGTATCTACAAAGGCACTGTATAATTTCTTAGTCTCATCTTTGTCAATAAAAACATAGCAGCATTTCCCCAGGTAGGTCTGCATCCAGTAAAATATTTTAAACTCCATTTACACTAAGGGAACACTTGAAATCTTCAGTTATATTGAAGTAAGAGCAGCTGTCATTCTCATTTGACAACAAATATGCTTGCCTTGAAATTCTTAGGAAATTTTCAATTTAGTAACCCTTTTATAAGACACTATTGTAAGCTAAGTTACAAACCATTATTGATTAAAAACAGATATATTTTTAGGAAAAGAGAAGTAGTACACGTGTGTATTTCACCTAAACTTAATCTAGAACATCAGAACAAAATCACGTGATTTAAAAAGCTCTTAGAACAGGTAGCATTTCAAGAATTTTGAAACAGAGAAACAGAAAATCAAATGAAATGAATAGATGAACCACAAGGGCACAAAGTAAAACAGACTTGTGTGAATTTTTTTTTTTTTTGTAGTGAGTAGTCAATAAAAGAAATTCCATTGGAATATTAAATTCCACTTCACAGTAACAAGGTCCCATATGTATAGTATAATGAGGCAAACACAACCAGCATTGTTTGTAGCACTGAGACACACTTGCCTCTTTCACTTCATCTCTCTTTAGGTGGAAAGGTATTAACAAATACTACAAGACAAATTATCTGTATGTAAGCTTGAAGAACAAAGGCTTGGCCACTGTTTAGATTAATTTATTGGATTTACTGGGCTATTCATGATGCTGGAGGAGATGGTAAGGCTCTTCATTTCCAGACAAGAGTGCAGGACCAGTCCTTCAGTCACCATCACTGTTTCACACTGTGCTATTGGGGAAGGAGATACCGCAGAGCACAGAGAAGCATGAGGTATGCAGGCAACTGTTACAGATCTGTCCTAGAGCTCTTGGGACTTCAATTATCTTTTACTAAGTTGTTTGATCAAGGGATCCCACAAAGGAATATTCTGCAGGAAAGTCTTATTGTGATAATGTTTGCAGCATGGTAAATGTTACAACCCAAAACACTGGATCTACAAACGACTCCTGCCACATTTCAGGTCTTACAAAATAATTTCATGCATTTACCTGCCCCCATGATGAGCCCTGGTGCAGTATCCTTTGTATGGACTGTTCCTGACACATATGGATTGTCTGCCCAGCGGAGGTGGAGGTGAAGGTAGCAATCAGGCTTGTGGGGGAAGAACACAAATGTTAAAAAAACACAGTTAACAATTATGTTCATACGATAATGAAAGCCCACTCAGAGAGCAGCCTCAGCTACGTATGTCTTTATAGAGGAAGAGAATGGTTGTTTCCCATGGAACCAAAGTCCAGACTAAAATACTAAGCTAAACTATCTAACAAGAATCTCTGATGCTGTCTCCATAGTCTGCCACTATTTCAGCAAAAAGATTTGTGAACTCACAGAAGTCAGCATGAAATTATTATGTAAAAAAATCCTTGTGACAGAACTGCTTAAAACTCTAACTAGCAGCAACAGCAACAATCATTATATGTTTGTTGGTCCCAGGTAAGTAGTTAAAATGATGATTACAAGAAAACAAATAAGCAAATTTGTACTGAAATTTCTCTTTTAGAAAAAGAAATTATATGAAAAATAGCTTAATGACTTTTGGATGATCATCGTCTCTCCTTGCTCAGCAACTTACTGTTTCTTGCTCTTTTTACAGTGGCATTTGGAAGTCGTTATTGCTGTCAGTGAAGTTCACAGCAATCTGGCCATGAGCTCCACCAGGAGCAAGCTGCCAGCACTGCCTAGTTGCTGCTTCCACTGATCTCAGAGAGCTCAGAATCAAGCCCTGCAGGCTTCAACCAGGTAGCACAGCCTTGAATTCTTCAAAAGGGAACCAGCATCTCCAGCCTTCCCTTTCTATGTGGAGAAGGGTCAAATCTCTGCCAGTGGCAAGACTGAAAGCATTTATTTTGCCCAGCAGTGCAGAGCTTGGAGTCCCCAGGAGCAGAGAGTCAGTGAGAAAAATACAAGGCTTTTCAGTACAGCCTAACAAACAACAAAATATTATGGGTAGCTGGGACACCTAAGCAAATGGAAATAATATCATCTTGCAAAAAGAAAGGATTATTTGATGCAATTAACTGTGATGTTTATTTCCAAGCAGCTGTCAAGAGTTGCCTTTAACAGGATTATCTTGGTTTAAGATGAAACAAAAATATGAAAGATGGAAACAGAAAAGGTATTGGTAAGATGTGTTTGACTGACAATATGCTCCTTATATCCAGACAACTTACTGTTGTCAAGATCATTCAGAACGGAGTTGTATGGTCAGCACACAAGATAGAATGTCATCTTTGTGTCAAACTAAGCTCTAAAATAAGAAATGCAGTGCTACAGACAGAGTCATGACTCACTCTACAAGACGACTGGACTAACAGCTTGCAAAACCAGTGCTCGTGTCATGCAAGTAGATTTGTCTATTAGCTTAGCTGGAAAACTCAGCACTAAGCTCTTGGGCTGCCTGCACTACTGCGCGTCCCACCCATACAAATAATCCTTGTGCACTTTAGACAGAGGATAGGACCACTTACAGGTTTGCAGTTTGTTGGTTTGCCATTCATATCAATGTCTGGAGGGTTTAGAAAATCCCAGTCACGGCCTTTGTTGTAGGTTATGAGTGTTGTAACTTTCCCATCAATCTTCTGGTTGGCCAGAAAGACTCCTTTTACACCTCTGACCTGAAACATAAATGAGAAAGTGTTAATGACCAGCACATACACATTTTTTTCAGCAAGGGTTATTGCTGATTGGCTGCTGTTTTGTGGCTCTGAACTGTGTGCCTCTGGTAGTTTCTCCACTGGGAAACTGAATCACACCTTGGAAAAAAAAAAAGAATTAAGAGGAAAGGGAGAAAGTAGTGCCTTGCTCTACACTACTGGTGTGTTCCTAATACATTTCTGCATCTNCTCTAAAACATTATTCTGCAAATTTATTAAGTAATTTATAACTGCAACCTGACTTTTACACTGCAGTCATATGACCCACATCACATAAATATTTCACACATTGGTTAAAAGAACAAAATGTAATAAAATATCCTTTAAAATAACACTGAATTAAGAAGTACAGTTACCTATTGCAGTAAATAAGCGCAGACAGATCTTCTGGGGAAGAAACAGAGAGGACTGAAATATCATCTCAAGCATCTGAAATGCTTCCAGACCCAGCCTACCTCCACACACTCCCTCCACAGGTTTAACCTCTGAAAAAAGAGGTTACAGGCCTTCTCTTTTCCTGGGCACACTTAGTTGTTTTATTTCAAAATGAACTGTATTAGAAAACTATTACAACTCAGAGTGTCAAAGTTAATGTGAATCATATTTTAGAAGCACCCTTGGGAGTATTTGCACCTTAATGTGTTTAGTTCTGGCCCTAGCATCATTCCTGATCTTAAGGGACTTACTTTCTATTTAATAATAATAAAAAAAAAATCAACAGAAAATTGAACTGCAAAAACAAAAAAAAAACAAAATTCCAGATGAATCTTACTGTGGGTTCTTTCATCTTGTAATTCCCACTATGGTGACAAGTTACACTGGCATATCTCTCCTTTGTTTGTAAGCACCCTGGGTCTACTGGTGAATTACACTGGTTTTAATGCCAGTTTGGCTCTTAGGAAGACAACACAGAATCAGGCCCAACTGTTCACCCTACCTAGTGGCAGCTTCTGCATCCTTTCCCGTCCATGATTGTTAGTACTACCACACAGGCAAAATCCAAACCAACACAATAACACCCTTAATGTATAGCACATCTTCTATTATAGGATGTTCAATATAATAGCTATGCTAAAAAATATTCTTAGTTGTACCATACCTGCTGCAACTCTGAGTTATCAACCAGGCTTTTGTCTTTGCTTACAAGCAAAAAACAATGACAGAGACAGTAGATGGGTTCGTGTACGTACTGCAGGCCATTGAAAGTACGGCAGAATGAATGCATTTACACCAATTTACACCAGATAAAGTCTGGTGCTAGGGATTTGTACAGTTATGTTATTACAGAACAAAGTATACTCAAGCTCTTTGGTACTTTGCATGATCAGTATAAGGTGATTAAAAGGAGACAGTTAAGATACATAAATATCCTAGGACCTGTTCAGTCCAGCACCCTGATATCTCCACAAGAAGTGACAACCAAAAATTTTGACTGGCCAAAACCTGGGATTTTTTCAACAATAAGACACTTATATGACAATAATTTTGCCAAGCACAGGTCTGATACCTTCGCTGGGTAAAACACAGTGACTCCAGAGGGGAATATTCTGGCTATAATGACTTCCAGTGCTCTGTTTTCTACAGATTTAATTTGAGTCATATAGATAAACGTAAAGTGCAAGTGCATCAGTCATGGTGAGCAGTACATATTTTTTCCCTTTTGATACAAGGATGTCAATATTTTTAAAATCAAAGAAGACTTAACATTGATGTTAATGTGGTAATATCTTTGTGATAGTTACGAGACTGCATATTCTGATATTTACATTATATTTTAATATTCCATCCAATGGCATGAGGTAAGATCTTGCATTGAATTTGAAGGTTTCCTTAAGAGTGCCCCTGTTTACCTTGCAATTATTTACAAGGCTTTTTGAATTTTTGAAAAATTCTTGAAAATGTGTATCAACTCATATACCATTTCCAGCACAGTAGAGCTCTCCAGTTTGCCTGTGTAACAACACTGAAGCACTCATTTCAACTAAATGCTCAAGATAGCCAGTTCTCAGCATAAGCAGGAATATTTGTTTCTTGCTGACATGATTCAGTCTTGGACTTATTGTTTACTTTTTATCAGAAATACTTAGTTTCCTTTTTTCTTTTTCTTTTTTTCTTTTTTCCCCCCAACTACAAGTTATTAACTCCCTTTGACATTCATTTTAGAAAAGGTCTGCATTTAGGTTGAAGAGAAGACATCCATACCAACAATATGATACCTATCATTCACAAATACATCTTGATTTTTTAAGGAACTGACTGAAATCTACAGAGAGTAAAAATATTCTGCTGGTTAGAGTAATAGCCTAGAACTCTGAAATATATTTAAGACTAGAGAATTAAATTTTCTAGACATTTTACTATCCTCTCATTTTACAACTCTCTGATGAGCTTTTTCTTCCTTAAACCCCATGCATGTGTGGTTGGCTTACTTATCCAGGATACTGGAAGCTGAGCATCACCTCCCAGCCAAACATAACAGTAAAGTACCTGGCAGTGCAGGTGATAAAGGGAAGGAGAAGGAAAAAATAAAGAACCTGCATTCTTTACTTTCAAAGCTATTTCAGCTTGCTGGGGATTTATTACTTATTCCACCTTCTGAAGACAGCACAGACATGAATATGACTGAAATGCCTAGCAGTTCAAATGTACTGGGGAAGGTAGACTTGGCTTTCAATTTCTGTGCATGTATTTTCTGCAGTGAACACTATTAAATATTTAAACAATAACTAGATCAGGGACTGCAACTGAGGTTTCCCTCTTCATTTGTGGATGGCAAAAACAGTGATGCATCATGAATATTTTTGTTTCTTCTCTCATTCTTGTTTAATGAATATTCAATCATTCCACATAATCATTCAGTGAGAGTCAGACTGAAAATGTTTTCCATTCTTACTCCCATCTCTAACCTAACCAAGTGGCTAGGGTAACCTCTCCTCTCCAGAATATGGGAGATACAAGTTTGAATCATATCAGGCACAGAAAGGTCATGAAAAAATTTATTCCAGTGTCCCAGTTAACTACTCTCACTGCTGCTCTAAGAGATAAAAGCTGACCAGCACTTCAGCAGCTCTATTTTGAAAGAAAGGCATAACCCTGCTTGAAATAATCAAAGAGTTTCCAGGCATCTATCTTCAGAGACAGTTCAGAAGTATGATATTTGGAGAAGTATATTAGTCCAAAAAAAAAAAAAAATCATTAAAAAAAGTATAAAAATTACAGTGCATAAAAACAGCAGCTTTAAAAACACTCCTCTTCCTGTATAGCATTTTCTATTGTATTTGTCTTGTGACCTATGTAAATTCACACTTGATTCTTTCTGTAAATATTTTAAGTGTTGTATGTCATATTTGCCTTCTAGATTCATTTGTGATGGCAAGGCACCCAAATTCTTCTGCACTTTCTACTCCTTGACTCATTTCCCTAGTCTAAAATTGGGAGATTAGTATCTTTCTATGAAGAAGGGAAAAAAGTCACACAGCAAATAAGGTGCTATGCAAAAGAGGACATTTAAACATTAGGGAGTGTTCAGCTACTTTGATGAACAGTCCAGTAGTTACCTAAGATACAAAAGTAGTAGCTACCTAGAGTAGTTACCCAAGGCAGGAAATTAAAAAATGTCTTTCCTTTGGCTTTCATTGGATTTTTGGATTAGTTCTCAGAGCACCTGTTTTTCAAAACAGTTCAGGGGTTAGTGGTTCCCCAGTATTTTTAGAAAAGCCCTTTGTACCTTATAAAACTATTTCGTAAACAGTTTTGCTGCTGTGGCTGTGTATTCAGTGACACATTAATTACTGCACTCTATGATTTTCTTCTACTAACAGTTGAATAATATTCTATACTAGTTCGTACCAAGAGACAGTGTTCAGATGGTCCCACAGTGTTTATTAGCAGGAGCTACTGAAATAAAAAATACTCCCATATAACATAAGTTTGTGATTAAAATTTAAATTTGTCTTTTAGGAAAGAAAGTAAGTACAAAGAATGTATATTGCAACTTGTGTAGCTCTTACTCATATAGAGGCATAACAGGATCCAATCTAGATGTCTGTTTTCAAACACGCCTGTGTCAAATTTGTGACTGGTTCATGTTGGCAGCACTTGATACAAATTTCAAGGGCATGCTGCTTTTGTATAGTCACTTAATACTTTGCCTTTCCTTTTTTTTCAGTCTCTGACACAAATATTTGGCAATTATTCCCCATTCACATTTGCAACGTGAGCAGAAATGAAATATGGTACAAGAGATAAAGTGTATAAAAGAAAATGAATGCAAACAAGTAAAAGAGTTTACAGCAGATGTACAAGTAAAAGATGAAGTGAAGTCAGCAAAAGATAATGAAGACCAGCAGTGCAAATTTTAAGGAGAATTACACAGTGGTGGAAATTGTCAACCATCAAGGATTGTCTCTCTGTTGCATTGAAGATTCCTGTTGCCAAGTTGGGATATATGCATTAAAATGTGCGGGGGTGGGGGGAAGACTAAAAAAATCTATCCTAAGGACTGCAGTATTTCTTATCTTTATTATCTATACAGTGTAAGTAATATATACATGTAGATATGATTAGATGATCACTTTCAGTAAAAAAGAAGAACATTATTTATTTATAGTACAAGCTATCTGAAAGCTGTAGGTTTCTTATTGTAAGCAAATAAAATTGTCCTCCTACAATACAGCTCTAAAGACATGGAATTGTCTTTCAATTACTCTTTATCATTTGCACATTTTCTTTTTAATGCAACCCTACAAATTAATCCAGTGTACACAATAATCTAGGATATCTCCCTTTTGTGCATTATCAAATATACCCTCAGTAACACTGTGAAATCCTTAAATTATCAGTGAGACTGAATTAAGTAACTCATAGACAAAAGGACAGTGAGGGAAGGTATCACTGTACAAGTTATCTGAAATTACATGCTTTAGGTGATGCAAGGAGAAGAGATAGTACCTGACTCCCTTTTAGCTTTGCATCCTGCAGGGGAGACCAGGAGCAAAGAGCTGCAAAATAATACTCTCAATAAATCACCCTGTGGGAATGTGGCTACACATGTAAGCTTCACTCATTAAGAATCTCCATTTCTAAATAGGGACAGCATAGAAAATAATCTGTGCCTACATTGGTAATTAGTAAATGTTTTACTACAGCCATTTGAAAAGAAAAAGCTAAACAAAGATGACGGAGATAAAGAGAAAAAAAAAAAAAAAAGAAAAGCACTATCATTTTCCCACACCAAGAAGAGCCTAATTAGAGCCATTTAACACCTCTGTAAGTGTACGACTTGTATCCAGAATTACTACAGACCTTTTCCACAAGAAGCCTGGTATACTTTGAAAGCCTTTTTTTTTTTTTTTAAACTAACACGGGGCAAGTTAGAGTTTAACAGTGGCCAAACCGGGTGGGTCAGACCAAAGGTTGATGTAGTTTAATATCCTGATAATGGCCAGTCCTACATGCTATAAGAAAGAACAAAAACAGGCTGAATGTACACCTTATTACTTTTAATAAGGTCAGCTGTAGCAGGAACAGAATTGATGACTGTTTGCATCTTCAAAAACACTATATTCTTTAGTCATTTACTTTGCCAAGTGCACTAATGTTAAGATCCAAAATAGAATCGTTTACAGAATAGTGTCTCACAGCAAATACTGCTGGCACAAGACACCTACCAAAAGCAAGTGGATTTGCTGTCCAATATTTAATTTAGTTGGTTCTTCATTTGTTAGAGCTGATGCAGAACCTAGCACAGGGCTCACAGGTTTATTATTTATTTATTTATTATTTAATGCTTTGCTGGCTTTAAATTTTGTCCTACTCTAAGTCAGGAAGTGTACCACCAAGTCACCTAGAAGAAAAAAGCTCTACTTAGACAGCTACATAACTTCTTACTTCAATAATAAATTGTGCTGTGAGCTTCACTATCTTACAGAAACCCTCGACCAATTCTGGTCTTGCACATCCTTGTAACCCCACACCAACAATCTAGTTCTTAGAGCCTATAGCACACTAGCAGGGAAGGACGTATACACATAAATAGAAATGATGCACTATCAATAAGAAAGAAATCCTAGTCTCTTTTACATTAAAGATAACTGTGAAAATATACTAACATAAAATTATATTCCTAATCAAAATAAAAGAATTAAAACTCCACCCAGACTACAGACATTGGAAGAGATAAAAGCCTACCTCCAGAATATCTATCAGGACATTCTCTTCTGGTTGCTTTGTGCTCCGGACATTCTCCAGCAGGATAGAGTAGTAAACACCTTGTGGGTCAGACTGGTACAGGTTGTACGTGTCTGTCTGGTACCATTCCTGAACAGCCACAAATACCTGGTTTTCATCTGTGCTGATTATCTGTAAATCCTGTATAAAAATAATGTACAAATGACTCATTTTTCCGTCATTTCTACTATGCAAACAATAAGCCTGCCAGAAGAGCTGAATACCAGAAGGTTGTGTGTGTGTGTATAAAATGCACCTGGAAGCTAGGTGACAGTAATCTCCCAGTCCAATACTAACCAGCATGCTGCATCCCACCACTCCAAGGTGGTCAGGCACTGCCTTCTGGCTACAGGTTATCAGAGGGAGTGTAAACCAGCTTAGTGAAGAACAAAAATCATAATTGTGTGAAAGTCACAGTCTGCTTTGGCTTTCACAGGAATACTTGAACAAAAATTTATACTTACTGGGTTTCAACATTAAAAAAAAATGCTACCAAATCTTGCAATGTCATTTGGGTCCACAAGTGAAAAGGAAAAAAGAAAAGTGAATAATTTTCCAAGATCCGGATGAGAGTCAATTGAAAACCTGCATGCTCTGTAACACCTTAAACAAAGCTAACCTAAAAAAATAATCCACAGGTACTCAAAGAAGTAAGAACTATTTCATCCAGGATAATCGATAACATAGCACAAAGAAGATTTGATATAGTTTCCAGCAGTTACATAGAGGAACTAGTATGTATTATGCACACAGTCAACGTATATTATAGTACATAATGCTAATCTATCTGCCTATGTAGAAAGATTCACTCAAATACTCAACAGCAATAACACGATAGTCAACATTCTACATTCATTTCTTAAGAATTTCATGTGTGGATATTGCAACAGATTTCTTTCAGTTTCTCCAGCTCCTTCACTCCAAACTTCTCAGACAAAAAAAAAACAAAAAACAAACAAAACAAACAAACAAAAAAACATACACCTGGGGAAAATAATTTAACACCAGCATTAAACAGAACAAATAAATCAGGAAGTTGCAACACTGAGCTAAACTTAGGAAACAAGAAAGGACATGAGTTTGCAATTGGATATGACAGCAGAAAGGCACATGTTGGGACTACATGTGAAAAGACATCTAGTCATGGAGACAGGAAGCTTGTAAACTCTTTATGACCTTCTTGGTAGTTATTAGGGATAGTGTACACAGTTCTGGTCACCTTATTACTGAAAAAATAACTAAGGTGATGGAGTGAATATGAAATAAAGCTATCAAAACTGTCAAGACAACATGAGTTTGGGAAAAATCAGCTTTAAAAAAAAATCAACAAAACTTCATAGAACCCTTTCTTATAGAGAAATATAACAAATTCTGTAAGAATCAAGTTAACACTAAAGAAAATGTGAGCATGTGCAACACTGAATACTTGGCAAAACATGGCAGTCACACTTCAGGCAAGATGCATGACGTGATTGAGGCACTTAGATTCAAAACAAAAGCATTAATAGAAACAAAAGAGTGCACCGGAAAGATTTTTAATATGAACAAAAGAT
Organism: Chauna torquata; assembly: GCA_013399475.1. Classification (NCBI taxonomy): domain Eukaryota; kingdom Metazoa; phylum Chordata; class Aves; order Anseriformes; family Anhimidae; genus Chauna; species Chauna torquata. Next base: position 35,258 of record VXAL01002496.1, read on the forward strand.
GGTTACTTGCTAACTAACCATGTAGTTAAATTTAAAGTATTTTTTTTAAATATCTGACACATCACAACACAAAAGAACCTAACTGCAATTTTCTATCAATGACAGCTCTCAAAGCTGTTCTCAAAGTCTTTCATGTCAAACTTTGTACTAAAGTAGATTTTTGTTTAGCATCCCATTAGTGGATCTCTTTTTTCTTGTACTAAAAAATTATTCAGAAGCAGAGACTCTGGCAGAACTTTGATTCTTTCCATCTGAGTACTAAATAGTAACCAATCTGATGCAGGAATGCCAGTAAAACACTTCAACTGATCCCAATGGGTTCTTTAAAAAGCCTCTTACATGTACAGATTGCTTCATCTCCTGCCTTAAACCACATCTAATACTGAAGTCACCTTTTCTTTTACAATGTGAGAAAAGTTGCCCTGATTGTCCAATAAGTGTGGATAGAAGTGAAGCAGAGTCAAACAAAAGAGCAAAAACCCAACACTTTTCTTCTTTTTTCCACATGAAAACCTCTAAAAAAAAAATCCTAATTCTTCTGTGATACCAGGGCTGGCAGCAAAATTATCATTTACATTATTGTACTAAAATATCTATACAGCGCCATAATCAAATGCAGAACTCCACTGAACGTAGATAAGGTCCCTTCCTTGACCCAGGTACTGGTGGGGTGGCAGTGGTTGCACGGGTGGCACTTGCTGGCAGAGGGGACAGCAGATGGGACAGGCTTAGTTGCCGTTCTCATATCTCAGGCTGAGGTACGAGCTGCAGAGCCAGTGAAAGCAACATACAAAAAGCCAAAATGTGTGGTGCAGAACAGGAAGATTAATTGTGGAAAGACTGGAGGGGCTGGGTGAAAGAGTGGTTGGACTGGAGTATTTCACTGCAACAAATGGAGTTCTCTCTTGGCTGTGACTGTTACCAAGAAAGAGGTTTATACACTCAGCCTGTTTGATGCCATTTTTTTTCTGAGGCAAGAACTTAAAAGATCCTGGTTTTAGCAAGTGAAATTGCCTTTCCACTGCCTTGAAGTTTGTTCTTTTCATTTAGTGTTTACACTTTCAGATTTCCAGTTCAGACTTACTGCTATCTCTTTTGCAGTGATTTCTTTTTCCCTCAGGAAGCAAAACAGTCCTTCAGTTATACTACCTTGCACTAATCCTGCACAACACTTTCTGCCCACAGTCATGATATAATCCTCTAGGAAAATTAATTGACAAAGTAAGGAAAATTGCAAATTTCATGTCTGATTCTTAAATATCCTTTAAAATCCTGAATGGCATGGGCTGTTTAAAATCTAGCTGCAACAAATCTGTACTGTCATGTCACTCTTCTACTATTCCTATTTCTGGAAAGCTGAATTTAAAAAGAAGAAGAAATTGATTAACGAATACAACAGCCATGTTTTCAGTGTGCCAAGTCCAACCCATCAGCCCAACTGCCCACTGCTCAACAGACGACACGCACATGATGATGGGATGTCAGCAAATACTGCTAGACAGAACTTACTGTCGCTAAAGAGTTAACTAGTAACGACATCTGAGAAAGAGGAAATATTTTGATACAAGGAATGGAAGTTTTTATCGCTTTACCTAATTCATGGCCACAGATACTACCTTAGGCTGTAATCTCAGCAGATCCTATAAGCAAAGCATTCCTTCTGTGATGATTTCATGCTTGGACTGTTGCAATTGCCTTCTTGCTGGACACTGTGTTTTCTCTCTCCACTTTCTGCAGGCTATTCAAAGTCCTGCTGATCACGTAATTTTCCTGTAATTGTGCTATTCACACATGATTTATTCAAATTCATTTATAAAGATCTTCTTTATTGATGTTACAGCACTTCAGGATTTAGAGCATTTCTTATTGTCACTACTGAGATTTTTGTTTATCTCCAGGCTGCTTTTTTAAATACATTCAGTATTTGAGCTCTTGTGCTTTCCTTTCATTTCCTTGCTCAAATGAGATTTCATTGCTCAAGTGAGAGAGTCTGTGCACTTTCAGGTGTCCAAAGGCAGGATCTTTCTCTGGGTTTGTCATACCATTGCATTGCTTCCTCTATGGCACGTTCATTTCTCCATAGACATCCTTTCTCCTATACCTACCACTTTACTTTTGCTCTGTTCAGTTTGTTTTGCCTCTTCTGATCTTCCATGTCTTGCTGACCCAAACTCTCACTTTTCTCCCTCTCTTTTTTACCTTTGCAAAGCTCAGCAATAGCAATTCATATGAGAAATAAATTGTCATTCCCAAATACAACATCCTAAGGCCAGTGAGCCAATTTTCTTTCTGCTTTATCTCATCTTTTTAGGTTGAAAGCTCTTGTGCTGCTCTGAGAATACTTTCAGTACTGCTAGCTGTACTATCCCAAGCACCATGAGACTTCTTGGTTCTGTTTGCTAAGGTGCTTCTTGTGCACTATGTTCTGTGAATTCCATTGCCATAATGTTTCCTTCATCCTCCTCTCTTTAATGGATAATGCAATACCACACTAACCACAGATGTCCATATGTTCATCACTAAAAATCTGTGGAAGTACTTATAGGTCCAAAACAGTGGAACATGCCAGGGCCAGAGATAGGCTTACAGTGCAACCAAAGAAGCCTACAAAGTGCTATAAAATCTACTATGCAAGCAAGTTCACATAGTCATTTCTCTATGGATGGATGAAAGTAGACACAAAACATCCTTCAAATAATGTAAACTGCCACCCCAAGGAGCACTGAGTAAATTATCTTCTATGTCTGCTTGGAATTAAGTAGTGGGTATAAATTACAGCTAAGGAGATTTGGGTTAGACAACAGAAAATCCTTCCATAGCAGGGCCTGGTTATACACACTGAGGATAAATTGTTCAGGAAGGTAAAGTACGCTTCATTCTTGGGTTTTGGTAAGAGTAGATTAGACAAGCATCTGTCAGGATTGGTTTAGATGATCATGCTTTGGAAAAGGACCTCTCAAGATCCTTTCCATGTCTATTGTCTATGATCCTGTGAAAATGCGAAAAATAAAAACACACCTTATTGAGATTACTTGAAATGCTACACATACAAATAGGAATATTATTAAAAAGACAATGTTTGTTTTTTGTTTTGTCCAAAAGCATAAACAGTTTAGAGTCAGGGGTTTTTGGAGCTGAGGATAGGAGGGAGGAATGCAAGAAGTTTAGAGGAGGAAGGGAAGATAAATGCTTTGTTTTCACTGTATACAGCCCCATACCATCTACATTTAGTAACTTACCTGACTATAAACCTGCTAGTGCCTTCTAGAATTTTATATTCAAGAAACACTCCGTATAGTTTCTTATATTTCTAACTGATAAGAAAACATGTGACACAAACAAATAGGATTACACCCTGAAGACAGAAGGATATAAAAGATGACAAGGATCATAGAGCAAGACAGTGCTCCCTTGTATAAAATGTGCAGATGACATAGGAAATACCATCAAATGGAAACACTGTAGGTAAAATTCAGAATAGTCGGTATAGCGCTACACAGACAGGACTGTGGCACTTCAATCACAAAGGAAAATTCAAAAGAAACTCAAAATTCCCTTTTTTCAAATGTTATAATTCTCAATCCAATGTCAGAATATCACCCTTTGCCCTGCAAACGTTTAATGCTTAGGCTGGGCAACACATTAACCTGAGCAAGTGAAAAATTAAACAGAGAATCATGAGGAGTAAATTTATCACAAGTGCAACAGATGTAAGCACTCAAAACTGTGTAGTCTCAGCCTTGACCTCCAGATGCACCACATTTATACCCTGTAATCTCTTAAGTACAATCAAGGTAACTGGATGGCACATATCCCAGAGATAATCTCCCTAATCTTCCTTGCCTGGCCAAGTAAAATGGTGTGAGGAGAGAAATCAATAACAAGCTATACTGTGAAGAAAAGAAGAGTTCCTTGAATCCACCTTAAAGGGATTTGTATGACATGGGAGCCATTCAGACTGATGGCTGCTACAGCACAGGTTCACTTGCTGGTGCCATGACACCTCCTGGGAAAGGAATAATTCTACTGCATCAAATACCATCATTATCTGTATTTCTATTTTATTTCTCTTTATTTTATGTTCGACAGCCACTCCAATGGCCTTTCAGAAGGATGGAGAGGCAGTCCTGCTGCACCTGCATGCTGCGTTTCTGCCTAGCACAGAGGAGCAAGCCTCCCCTGAGCGATAGATAGTAGAGGTGGTGCAGGGGCTACCCATGTAGAGAAACAATTCTGGGTAGGCTAAGAGGTTGCTAAATGAGCTCTCACAGTCTCACTACTTAGTAATCCAACCATCTTGCAGCCACAACCTCAAGAAAATTTTGCCTGCCGACAAAAAGACCGCATGAATCTTTTCTGCCACTTCTATTGTTAATGAATGGACCCATTTAAGGAATACTTGAAAAAGTAATTATAAGACGGAGCTTGACAGAGGAGAGAACACATGCTTCAACAGACTGAAAGTTATTTAGGGAGAAAGAGAAAAACTGTTCAAAAAAGTTTACTCTTGATAGCATTATATCTATTACTGAATGACACAGAAAAGTTTGGAAGAAAACCTGTGGTTAACATAGTGATGTATGTCTCAGACTGAGGCAAGGAAGACTTGGGCCTATTTAGTGCCCCTTAGGGCACTAGGTGTTAATCAAAAAAAAGAATATATGGAGTTGGTAAAAAGCATGTATAGGACATTCATATTACCACGAATACATTGAAGACATTCACTTTTGTCTAAGGTAATATGATTTTTTTTTTCTTCTTTTATTTTTATTTGTCCCCTGTACTCTCTTTTATCTCGGTTACCTGAAAAATCTCATTTTAGTGCCTATTTCACAAGATAAAAAAGACATACAGAGATCGAGATAGATTAAATAAGCTTTTTCCATCTCATATCTTCTCAGAACTAAATATTTTACTTTCTGAATTGAAGTAGGATATAACAGACAATATAGACACTCCGTTATTAAGTTTTTGTAGCTGGCATGAACAAATGCAGACTCAATGAATGCCTTGTATCAGTTCATAAAAGGAGATCATTATCAATGCAGTTTATTTGCCAGAGGTGGGAAAGGGACTTAGAATAATTAAATTCTTCCAAATTGCAACAGTAAAACTAACATGACTTGGAGCAGATTTAGTTTGGTAAGGATCTTTCGTTAACGCGTTTTTCGCTTAAACTGAAGAATGAACTAGTTCCCAGATTTACTGTTAGTGACATTAAGGCACACCTTAACATCCCAAATAAGGACCAGAAAGCAAAGCACTCCTCCTTCTCCAAACCACACTCCTACAGGCGGGGGCAATCATTGCTGCAGGAACTTTTGTGCAATACAGTGGGATGACTGTCTGATGGGGCTACGCCCAGCACCCTTTAGCAGAACTGCTCTTCCAGAGGTAGTGGCTGAAACCCGGTTCTGGACTGAAAACAGTCCAACAGGGATTACTGCATCTTCCTGGCTCTCTCTGGATCCCCAGCAACACATTTGCATGGACATCCAGCCATCTCATGGCACAAATGCAATCGTTGCAATCTTGCCTTGATTTTGGTATTCATCTCCTATGGGTTACTCACTTCTGATCTAGCTTTAGCAGCAGAGAACAAGAAATCTTGGTAAAACAGAATATAGTTTAAAGCCAAAATTTATAGTTTTAAATCAATAGCTACAAATTTCCTCTCCTGTTCTGAGGAGCATAGAGGCAGCCTTGGACATTGATCTCCCCAACCTGTGACCATTCTGTCTGGCAGCAGTCAGCACATGACTCCTGCTGAGTACAGGAGACAGCTGAGTGATTCAATATATGTCACTATCAAACATGCTACAGAAAATCTCTCAACAGCAGGGAAAAGAGCTAAAAAAAATCAGAATTCTCTTCATTAGATGGCCCCTAACGGCTCTGTTCTGTACATACATGTAGCTATGGTGTGTTACAAAAAGGCGATCTAAAGCACACTGTGGAGCTGGAGCCTAAAAGAAACAACAAATAAAATGAAGCTTAGGACTTGTAAAGCTTGGCTGGCAGCTGCTTTTATCAGCTTTTGACTCGTGAGTAAGGAGGCCTTGAGATATGTCCTTTTAATCCTCTACCATTTTTTTGGGGGGGTGAGGGGGGTGGGCTGTATTTGGACAAATACAAATGCAAATGCAAATATAATATAAAAAAAAGGAATCTTTTTTTTTACAGATTTTCAACCTCTTCATATCGAAAGGAAAACATGAGACATCAACAACATTTTTTAATTACTAGGTTTGAGAATGCTCATTCTATCTCCATATTTAAAATCACTGTGAAACGCATCTGGGCTGCAAAAGAGTAATATCTGAAGAGCCCATCACTATTCCCTCAGGCTAGAGCCTGGGGCTCCAGGAGGGCTCTTCTGATCTTGTCAGACAGATCCTTGACCAGCCTGTAGTATCTTCTGACTTGTCTACAGTTTTCCCTTCCCTGCACACAACCACTGCTCCATCCCTGGCCAGGGACATGCAGCACTGCAGGGACCAGTTGGAAAGAGATTTTTTGAAGCCTCATTCCATTCTTCTGAGAAAAATGACATATAGCCTATTGTAGTCCTGCTTCATCTCCTGGTTAGGCAGAATCTAATACTGAAAAACCCTGAAACTCAGTTCTTTGAAAAGCTATTGTTTTTAACCAAACTTTAACAATTTTCCTTGTGAAAATATTTCATTTTCTTTATCTCCTACCACCATAAAAGTAGCAGCTTCACTGTCATGTGTCCTAGATGTACTGTTGATGTGTCAGTGTCTTTGCTGATATCCTGCTTCTTTGCAAAATTTCACCAGTAATTTGCTGATATTTATCTTCTCTCTTTTGTTCAAATTGGACTGAAACATACATTTCTACTGCACTGTGATGGTTCCCACTGAAATACAATGGGATGAAAAATTTCAGAGCTGTGTTCTTATTTTCTGTAGTATCTAAAATTTCTACTATAATGTAAAGAGAGCAAATCACTTTAAAAAACAGATCTTTTACAGAAGGCGTTAAAATCACTCACATCTACCGCTGTTCTAATGGATGTCTGGCTTCCAGGCCCTCTTAGTGAAATTTTCAGCTCTGTATTGTGCAGAGACCAAAGAAACTTCTCTTGAAGGCATCATCAAAATGCTAAGAGGATACAGTTTATTTCGTTCCACTCATTGGGTACTGCCTCAACTAGGAACAACACAAAAACATCCTTTTCCAAACGACACAGTCATCCTGTTCGTAGCTAGCTACCGACTCTATCCAAAATGAAACCATTAGCTTCTAATTTATTTATTCAGTCAAGCCTGGAGTTAATCTGCTTAGAAGGAAAAAAAAAAAAAAAGACGACAAATAAACAAAACCCACATTTTCTAAGACAAAGAATTCAGCATGCAACACTATTTCAAACAATCCAGACTACATACAACAGAAACACCAGTGAGCTATGACTGACACTTTTTGAATATGTCAGAAATGCACTCTGAGATCATATGCCCAGTAAACTTAGCATCCTTTGCAGATGGATTCTAAGGCTAAAAGTGGTGATTAGATCCCTTTGTTCACTCTTTGTTGTCTTTCCAACTAGAGAATTTCCAACTATTATTTCTGCACAACTTATGAGACGCAGGAGGAGCAAATATCCTATGTATGGTTAGAACAAATCCCCCAGAAAGGCACTCAGTTATGATTTGAAAACTTCAAAACCTAGAATATCTGTCACTGTCCTTGGCACTTTTTCAGATAATTCATCACCAACACTATTAAGAAGTTGAGCTGAGTTTCTAATTTGGATGAGTCTAGCTTCAGTTCCCATCCACGTTTCTCTTTCTCTACTAAAGCACTTGTAAGACTCTTAAGCATTTTCTCCCCCTTAAGGAGGCTTGTTCACTATAATCAAATTGCCTCTTGATCTTCCTTTTTGTAAAACAAATTATACTTTTTTTTAAGGCTATTTTTTCACTCAGATCACTGCACTGATCTTATTCATAAGGTGACCCCATGAACATTACAAAAGTCATAGTGGACTGCAGAAGAGTGGTGGAAATGAATGACTGGAGGGGACTTCTTAAACTGGTTTTGCTGCCAAGGAAAGCTCCATGGGACAGTTATCTAAATCCCCAACTGTGTGGCTTGTCTCTGGCCCTCCAATACTATTTGCTGCTGTTCTTCACAGTGATGCAAGCTCACCTGTTACAAACATGGACGCCTACATGAACTAGACAATAGTCTTATTTAGTTCTTGAATTCTGACAGCCTCCATCCATTTATTAAGATGTATCTAATAGCTAGAAATGAACCCAAATAACATGCCCTTTATTAATATAGTGTATGGCAAATATTGATATTTAAATCAGAGGCATGTGTCATGACAGAGGTATAGTATGCATCCAACTTGTTATAAAGAATTCACTGTCCTGAATGCCTGAAGTATTCATCCACACGGAATACGAACTACTGTCCATAATCATAACACACTGTGCGATTCTCATAGACTTGAGTTAGTACATCCGCCTCCTTTGTGATGGCAGTATCAGGAAGGACAAACAGCACTGCCTTGTCCAAATGTAGTAGATTACTGGGAGAATGAAACTCCAGTGGAAAGGTACAGATTCCTGCATGGGCCATCCAGAAGCGCAGGAAGAAACGCCCAGCTCTTTTATACAAGATTTCTACCCTTCCATTTCCTAACAACTGTTTTGGAACACAAGTTAAATAGTCAACACTTGCACTACTGTGCTGACACTTCTTCAGGAATTTTGGCAAAACATTCATGACTAAGGGAATTTTACCTGATATAATTTATTGATAATTAACACACACTTTTAGTTACTGATTTGGGTATTGAGTAAAAAAAAAAAACAACATAAACACTTAAACACTTCGGTAAACACCCTTCTTCCCCCATATGCAGACTGAGCTCAACTAAACATCTCTTCTCCCCCCTTCCTTGCCTCAACTTCCTTGTTTCCACTTTGTGTTAATTCAGTCCCTCCCTACCACTTCAGAGAGGCAAAGGGCTGTGCAGGAGGTTGGAGTCATCTGCCAGAGGGTTTCCTTCCTTTTCTTTCCTTGCTTAGCCCTTGCTTTCCTCCCTTGCTCCTGCCTTCTTCTTTTCTTCTGCCCTGGTGTGGGTCACCCATAAGCTGCAGTCACCTGGGGGTCCCTGCCCCAGCAGGAGTTGCTTGCGGGCTGTAATCCCTCAGGGTGTCCACATTTGGAACATTTTAACGTCTACATCTGGATATTCTCTTGTTGTTTTCCTAATTACAAATTCCCCCAAGAAAGCATAAAGGGTACACTGAAGGCCTTAAAACATTGAAATAATTATGTGGAAGGGTTCATATATTTACCTGTCCCTGGCTATCCATTTCTTCTCAAAATAAATAAATAAACCAATAAATAGTCATCTGCATAATGCTACTGGGAACAGAGCCAAATTTCAGATTCTTGTCCAAATAATATCTGATAATTTGATTTGAGGGTTTTGTTAATATGCTATATTTAAAAGCAGAAGTCTTCAGACCATCACTTAGTTTAAAAAAAAAAAAAATGCTAAAGCAGCATTTAACAAATTCTTTGCTTTTTAAGAATAACAACAAAACAAGGAAATACAGTATACTACATTGTCCTTCAATACTTGGGCAGTGAATTAAACCAGTGCATTTCAAGACGTGCAACAATGATAAGTCCTAGTTCTCTAATCAGTAAAGTGACAGCACATGAAGAGGGAGGGACATCATGAGGTTTGGAGAAAAATTTTCAGCTGGGAGCAGGGTGAACTGGGAGGCCAGACTAGGTTACTTGGGTTTTATCCACTGGGTCTTTAAAACCTCCAAGCCATTTTTCTTCAGGATTCTAGATGCCCTCTAACTATACATAAAAACACGAAACATATTGTGTGCAGCACAAGATTTCAATTGCATCATTCAGACTGTATGTAAATATCTGTCTGTGCTTTATTGCTAATTTACTGTGCAAATATAGAAACTTTTTCACTATAAAAATATGCTAGACAAAAGGATCCTCACAAAAAACTCTGCCATTCTGTTAAGTAATTAAAGTCCATATTGGGATTCCTTAATGAAATAGAGCCCCATCCACTGCTAAAATTCTTTTATATTGCTATTCATGTTTATACCAGAAAGCATCATGTGGAATTAAGCTGTAATTGATTCTTGAAAGAACACTTGCTCAATATCATTATATTGCCATTGAGTGTGTAGCACCACTTCATGGAAGCAAAGCTCAGAAACTATTGTGGTAAATGATGATATATAAGCTTTGTTCTTGCCCTGTATGGTTTATAAGCTACTGCTTTCCTAGAATAAACATAAAAACAGTAGGGTAAGAATATACCACAAATGGGATTCAGAAATCCATTACAAGGAGAAATTATGATCTCAAAATAATGAAGTTTAAAAAAGAAAAGAGCAAAGCTAGTTTAGGTAGAAAGAGAAGAAGAAAAATACAGAAGTAGAAAGAAAGAAGTGTATACTTACTTTTGGCAACGCGTATTTTGGCAACTTCATCTGTACAAAGCCATTTCGACGGTAAGATACATAATACTTGGTCCGATTTGCTGATGTTGTCTATACAAAAGAAAAACAGAACCCTGTGATAGTTGATAGTTTATGTTAAACGTAAAGAGTCTCCAATGGAGTATTTTTTTTTTAAACCTGCAATATTTCTACATAGATATTCCTTCTATTGCATAGGATTAATTTGCACAGTGTGCTCCTAAAAGAATAAATCAAAAGTCATGCGAAAACAGACTCCAAGTAGACTCAAACTCCCCTCTCCCTTTTTAGGAAGACGAAAGTGATTTACTTCCCTCTTTTTGTCAGTTCAGCTGCCTTAGGTGATACCTGAGACTTCAGCATCTCACTGACCTCAGCCTTTTTTGATATCTCTGTACACTGCCCCCCCATCGGCCTCCCACATTTCTGCCCTTTTGTAGAAACCTGGGCAGCAGCATCCTCCAGACAGGAGGCAGGGAGGTGGCACACTGGCTGTGAACACCAGATACCTCAAGGGCAAGTGGGTCTCCAACAGCACTATCCAAAGCAGTGCATAAAGACTGAGTAAGTCATGCTAACACTATAGAAAGCATTCACTATATTTGACTAATATTTTCTATACAGGATAAAAGATTTCCCAGTGCAAGATGCTGACATGCAGCATGGAAGATAATGATGCAATTCCCAATTCATTGGTCAGTCAGTTTGAAAACCAGTTACATGTCCTGAAGACATAATTCTACACTTAAATAGAGTGGTAAAACATATTTCAACTGCTTTCATGCATGGAACTGAAGACAGAATAGGTTTTATGTAATATACCTGGGGTATTACGACGATTTTCACCAAAGAAAGCAAACAGAAATGCACATTGAAAGGAATGCCAGTGTATGACTATTATCCATTAGCATCTTTCTTCCCTTTGTAATAGGCAATACAGACGTAATGTTAAGACTTTTACATGAAGTCCCCAAAATCAATGGAAATATTGTTCTGAAGTACCGAAAGAAAGATTCACAACAAACACCATTGAAAATACTCAGCAGCATTCTAGGTTTTTCTAGTCAGAGACGTAATGCCAAAATCCCATCTGACAAAGTCATTGCCATTGTCACCGCGAAAAAATTTCTTATGGCAGTTTTTCACTTCCTCTACAAGTATGGATCCTGTCTAGTTCAAGTACTTGATGAAATTTTGCTTAGACAGAAAAATAAAGAAGGAGATGCCAATTTAACAGGTTAACATAAACACATCTTTATTCAGTTTTTCTACTTCAACTTCCTGTACAAGTCATATCAGAGCAAAGGAAAGAAGCAAATGGAAAAAGCTGATGGCTAAATGAAAGGTAGCAATTCAATGTCATTTATGAAAGAAAGCCCTAAAAAATAATTTAATTCAGGGAAGATACACGTCAAAAAAAGATTCACTGTGACTTCCATAATACTAAAAGGAGATTAAAAAAAAATCAAGGTTTTGTAGTTAATTACTAGGTAAAGCTCCTATTTAAATCAAATGGTGTTTGCCACAATGAGCACAGTATTTGGCAGTAGGCCATCACATACCTAAAGAGTACGCCTTTATAAAAGGAACCTGATTTGGAGAACAAATCCTGAAGCAAGTAAACTTGACCTTTCCTGGTAAAAAATAGAGTTGATACATGACAGCATGTCCATCTGCCTGAATATTTTAAAAATATCAAAGTATTTAACGCTGTAATCATTTTTACTTTTTCTTTAAACCAGTCTCCTTTTTTTGTGGTAGAAAGAATGTGATGCCCTTTAGGAATGTGATTTTTTAAGTGATGGATTAAAGCAAAAAGCTCACCATTTATTTAATTAGTGCTAAATATCAGTCTTATCCATCTTACAATAGCCTTCTTGTTCATTATGCAGTTGTTTTATGTCACTCATTTTAAAGGACTAGAGATGATGCAAGGCAGCAGAGAATTGGAGTTTAAGCGGCTAGTTGTGTCAAGCCCCACTGACGTTAAAGGCTGGCCTGTGCTTACAAACAGTGTCAAAACTTAAATCCTCCTGCTAAAATCTCCTCTGAAACTGTGGCTGACAGTGCAAACTGAGGAAAAGCAATGGGCATTATAAAGCTCCTGATCTTCATGGATATAGACATACTAAAGAAATTGGGTTGAGAATTTCCTCTAAGTTGTAAAAGTCTGCGAGTGGGGACAGGATTAGCACTGCAGACTGCAACGCTCTAATTCACAGCCACCAGGTTAGGGTGGGTGAGTGATGCCAGTGGCAATATGACAGTCTCAAACTCTCCTCTTTCCGCACAGATGAGTCTGAGCCACCTTCTTTCTGGCAGATATTGCTATGATATCAAGAGCGGTCCGTGGTCTGATTCTAACTTGCATAGCAATATTTTAGCCTGGCTAAAAAATGAATTTTCATGTGGTTTCAGAGGTATGCTATTTCTCAGATGCACAGCTGCTGTATTGTTTCACTGGAAAAACCAAAAGCAGTGTCCTGCATCACGTCTCAAAGGTGGCTGCACTTCAGATGCGACTAAAGGATCCCAGAGATATCTTCTATCCCTCAGTAATATAGATCTGGCTAACTGTAAACCAACTAAGCAATAAGAGAGATTTGCAGTACATACTGTGATTTACTGCAGTAAGTCTGAAAAGAAAAGACTAGAGATGTTTCCCCTTTATGTGGGAACTAGAGAATGTTTTCTCTTTATGTTTATATCTCTTCTGCTAGCATTAACAGGTCTCAAATCTACTGAGACTACGTTACCAACGGCACAGTTTTGCAAAAGCAGTTGTCTGTTACTTCATGTGTACGTTTCCAAGTTGGACTTGCATTTCCTGTTTGCCCATGCCTGGTATGAGATAGAATAACAACAGCTCCAGATGCAATTATACAAGATGTCTGGCAACACAAAAATGCTTGAAGAGGAAGCAGCCTTGCTGAGCGCAGCAGTCTGGAACTATACTTGGTGAGATGCACTTCTCACCATCTAGAAACCGTGAAATGGATTTTAGAGCAAGTCTGGTGGGAGCCACAGATAATAATAGCTTTGAGCAAAATGGGTGCCATGCATGCTAGACCTGAGCCAAAAAATACCCACTCAAATTCAAAAATTCTTTTCAAAATCCATTTTGCTGTTTCTTTATGATGCTAAATGTTCTAAGCTGTGTGGTTCATTGAAACTGCTGTGCTAACCAAGAGGAGTGCAGATCTTTTGTCTCTTTATCAATTTACAAATCCTTTTGGAAGAAACAGCCACAAGAGAGGAAGGTTGCAAAAAAAAAAGCCAATCTAATGTACACCAAGGCAGTGGTGTGGAGAGCTATCCATTGCCATAATACTGCCTTTCTGCAAGAGTCAATAAACAGACGAGCCTTCCAACAAGCAAATCATGTCAAAGTAAGGGAAATATCACAGCCATTCACTGAGGAAAGTACGCACAACCTCCCTAGGAAAATCATAAAAAACAGGCAGGACATAACCTTTGTTTGAGAAGTTTGCAGCTCTGACAGATTCAAATCACAACCAGTCCCAAGCACATGAAATGATATTTTCAGCTATGCCTAAGCTGCACTTGGTTGGTGCCATAAGGCTGACAGAGCTGCAGCCCAAGTTTGTGTATGTAGGTCTTTTAGTTTGGAAATTAAATAACCCCAGTGTAATTTGGACCATCACAAGTTACTCCCAAGCTATGGCCATTCCACACTTTTGCTTCCTAAGCACAGTCATATAACTTCTTTCCCAGTAACACCTCTTCACAGGAGAATCCGTATGAAGAAGTTGAGCCACTACTCTGCTAGTGGCTTTCTTCTTCTCAGGGAACCTTTTCATGCAATGGAAATACCTAAAGGACCTACAAGACATTGTAACCCCCAGAGGGTTGCATTCTGCCTAACATACAATGGTATTCAGAAAAAGTAATTTGGAACCACATACTCCGCTTGAAACTTTCAGTCTAATTAAAGATAGGTCAGAGATGAATCAAAATCGACTGGATACATATGCAACTGACTGCACAAATTAAAGATATTAAAGATGCTTTTGACTGATAAAAGACCGCTTTGTTCCACATAAAAATTCATAAATTATCATTCATACTCTGGAACAATTTCCTCCATCCTCCTAAATTACAGTGTTGTTGTACTAACTAAAATTGTGTTTCTGAATTTTAAAATGGTCTGTCTCCCCAGAAAGTGGCATTACCTGAAGAAATATGTAGTCATCCTGCACAGTCAGGGAATCCCGATCAGTGCCACCAGCAAACTGGACTGTCATTGTCTTATCAGAACAATTTTGAATCTGGCAAGTGATGTAGCAATAACCTGAGGGAAGAGAGACAGAAACATATAAGAGGATTTTCAAGGTAAAAAGAAGCAAGCAGCATAAAACATTATTTATGTAGGGAAAGCGCTGCCTTTGCCAGTCGAGTTACTTGTAAAATTACTATACTAAGCCCTCATACAAGAGTTTTTCAATCTCTAGTGTACTGAGAATACATTAACTGCTTACAGTTGAGATCATTCATGGGAGGTAGCCTGTTATTATCCAAATTTTGCTGGTCCAGAGAGATTAGGGATTAGATGAATGAGACATTCATAGGTAGGGATAATAGAAGGAGCCTCTTTTGTCACTTAACCTATGCACAGAGCTAAATTACTCATTTGGAGAAGTAGCAACCTTACACAACATAACAGAAATCAATAGATCAGCCCCAATATAAAATTGTGATGAGGGAGAAGAGAATCAGACTCAGTTTAATAGACAGTGTATGGAATTTTAAAGGCTATTTTCAAAGCCCTGTAGAAAAATTAATACAGAATATTGGAACTGCTCTGCTGGGGGCAGGACTTCTATACTAAGTGTTAATATCTTGCTGAAAAAGCCTGCACTGATTTGTATCAGTGGAGGCTATGGCCTCTCTTCCTGTCCAGTTAGGCATGGGCAAGGAATATCCTCTGTGCCCAGGCTGTTAGGAGAGAGCATCGCTGCATCTTTGATGCAATCTACTCTTATCAAACAGTGAGAGGAGAGCCAATATCATATCTTACACCAGCTGCAGCCCAACAGCCTTCTCCTAGATTCCAGCCCTTGTACAGCTCTCCCTTCACCACAAGCCTTTGAGCACAAACTATGACTTTCCCAAGTGCAGTGAGAAAACGGTTACGTGAACAATCCAGTGTTCAGAACACTAATGTTCCCATGCTCCAGATACAGTGTGAAAGAGCAAACCATGCACCCCCACATATGTCCTTCATTACTTTTGCAGTGTGATAGGAAATGCATTCCATACTTTATGGCTTTTTTGTTAGAAAAGGCTAAACCAGTGTGCTAAATACAAATATTTGTTTTAAAATCTGGATCTGTTTAAAAGACAGCTAGAGTCAATCCAAGTTCTCTTGCTTATTTCCAAATCATCGTCACAAGAATATTTGATCAAGCACAGCAATACACCATCAAAAGTCTTGCAGCAATTCATAATTCACAGGACAAACATTATAGTTCTTTACCAGACAGGTAGTACAAAGATGGTGTTTCCCCTAAAATCAATGGCAATGCTTGTATTAACCTTAAGTCCACAAGTTGGTTAATTGAGAACCCAGCTAGGAGATAAATATTTCATAAGCTTTTTTCTTTTTCTGCTGTTTTTGTTAAATTAAAATAAAATAAAATCCATCCAGCTCCTAAACAAACTTCTTACACTGTCTCTACACAGAGCAGTTGATGGGGCTGTGGAGGGGTCACCAAGTCTGAGAGATCTCACTGATAAAAGATTTAGGAAATTTGTCATCCAGATTTTAACTTGGTAACCTTGGTTGATTTCTTTTTTACAGGACTTAAATGACAAAAAGCTACTGGATCAGGGAAAGCCAAACTGTGCATCCTTTACAACTAATTTATCAGACTGCACAGGAACTTATATGACCTGATTCAAGGAATTAAATCATCTTTCAAGAGTGCAATTGGCAACAAGAAACTATACAAACTTTTGAAATCACGGTGACTCTTTACTACAGCACAACCTGAATGCTAATCTGCTTTTTCATTTATTTTGCTTTTGAAGTCCCAAAGTGTACTGGGTGCTGTAACATGAGCAAATTCTGGGAGACAGTGGTTAGTTCAGTAGGACTGACATATGCAACAATTCATTTTAACAGACAGTTACCCAGCACTAACACTACATTGCCAGTTTTATTTGCAAATCAGGAAAAAATGTTCAATGTTTAACTGCCAGAACAAATTGCACTATTAATGGACATTTTCAACAGAGCATAGCATCTTGACGTCAATTCGTCTTAGAGTGGAAAACAAGTAAATTTTAAATTATACTATATTTTTATACAACAGGACAGCTTTACTGACTACAGATAAACAGAGCAAGAATCTGACTTGCACTTCTGACTAAAAATAATCCAAAAAGTACCCTCTAAAGCAAAGAGAAATGACTATACACTAGGGAATCAGTTGATAACATTTTCATTTGCATACCTCCACTGGGTTCCTGGATTTCCATATGAACTAAATCAGGGTCTCCGTCAACTCCAGCAACAGCCCTAAGAACATAATATAATCAAATTATGCAGTGCCAGCTACAGAATTGTAATTATGTAGATGGAAGAATAG
>VXAL01002497.1:1477-12289 GCA_013399475.1 Chauna torquata
AAGAACATTTTTCCAATTTGTTGAGATCTTTTTGAATTCTAGACTTCTCTTCCAGAGTGCCTGCAGCCCCTCCCAGCCTGAAGTTGTCTGCAGATTTCATAAGCAAACTCTCAGTTCCTCCATCCAAGGTTTTAATGAAAATATTGAATGAACTCAGGACAGAGCTCCGTGGAACTCTACTCAATGTGAAAACTTTCCAGTCTGACAGTTAACTATTGATAGCTGCTGTGATGACCTGATCATCTTACTTTATATGGACTAAATTATCTTATTTTAGAGCAACTATGAGAGTCTGACCAGTGCAGGAAGAATTATTGAGCAGATAGAGTGAGGAGGATACTAGTCTAAAATTTTACAGAGATGTGAAAAAAGTTTTAACAAGGAACACTTGTTGTTATTTATAACGATCTTCTGTAATTCTTGTTTTACATCTCTAAGGTGTCTTACTTGCATTACAGTTAAAAATGAGATGCCATTGAACCAGCTTATATTTTATGCATTTGAACACTGTATAGACTATAAAAATGATAGCCAGACTTTTTTAATTTATAACTCCTTCATTGGTGGGTGCAGCTCTGCTGAGAACAATGTGTTTTTAGCCAATGGCTCTCCTTTAATTGTTCTAACAGACCTATCTCCTGCACCACAGGTTACAATTCACACAGGTCACATAGAAGATGGCAACAGGACTATGCATGAGGAACTGCACTATTTTGATAGACTGATCCCAGCTTAGCCAAAATCTTTACCTGACTTTCTAACTCATAAGGATCTCTCTCTGCCTTGTTATATTTTGACAAGCTGGAGGATGTTGGATGGACACAAAAAAGCCTGACTGAAAGTCATTCGGGACACAGCCCCAGAAGGCAATACTTACATTAATCCCAAAGTTCAGTGCTGCTACCCTGTCCTACCCAATCTAACAGTCCACTCAGAATGGCAGAATTTTGAACTTCAAAACTTTTATCAAGATGCACAGAAAAGGTCCACAGGCAAAAGCAACTCAGGCAACTGAATTTTTTGAGCATATTTTCCTCTGTGAGGTTTTTGTTCCCCCTTGGAGAGAGTATGGCCAAACCAGACTGATCAGGATTCAGACTAATNTGGGAACTGAGATAACTATCTGCAAATGGGCTTAGGTGTTGCAATGCTGAAAGCAGCAAGGCACTTGCAAGGCTTCTGGATTGCAGACAGGAATTTGCTGCTCTGAAGTGCCTAAACAGTGTGTGGGGAACATCAAGCATCTCCAAATAGGATGGACAAGAGCTATTATACTGAATAAGAGAGCTGCCTAAGATAGCAATTAGGAAATGCTAAAGAGAAATGTATACATAAACTCCAACTCCTAGAGTTTTGACACCTAATTACAGGCTCAGGGTAAGAACTCAAAGTCTCTTCAAAGTATCTATGTCAGAACTGCAGTTCGGATCTGGAGCTCTCTTTCAAGAGCTCATCCTATCCTGCAGATGAGAACATGGAGATGCAGATTTGATGCCCTCCTCAACCAAGTGGTTGCAGTGGTTTGGGATGGTCACCTGCAGTACAGGTCCCCAGGACTGTATGGGCCTGGAAATCTTAGTAATTAAAACCTGCACTTCCAAAGGTTTGCTTCCTAAATGTTTTGTGGCTCACACTCTTAGACCAACATTAAGGCCTCAGGAAACTTACATTAGTGCCAGTGGCACTGACGTAATTTGATGTTGCTGGGCCTGTGTGACTAGCCCAAGGCCACACAGCACAATCTAGAAAGGACTTGAACTGTGTGTTATAAGTCCAGCAACAGTGCCCCATCCTGTCTGATGTCCGTTAATATCAGATAGGTCTTTCTGGGAACACTGTAAAAGCCATCACATACACAACTCCTCCAAAGTCAGCACTGTAGCTGCAAGGGACTGCCTCCAGCCAGATAGTGTCCCAGTCCATACGGCACCAGGCTTTCCTCCAGCAATGGAAACAACTGGAGGAATCTCACAGGCATCATCATGTGCAATTGCTCTCCTCCAATGGGGTTGGTTGGCTTCCAGATGCTTTCCACTATAAGACATATTGACTGAATAGCAAAACGTACATACATGAAACACAATGGTGAATAATATCAGTGCAGTTCATGCAGCACCAATTAATGTGAACACGGAATCCACAACACATGGCTTCATGTTGGCTATAGACAGGCACGCCTCTGGAAGCTCATATTGGTGATTTATCTCCAGGTAATTCCCTTCCTTAATTACCAATATGAAGTACAGTAAGACATATGCGAAAGTACTTCTCATGACCAAACAGATAGCTGGTGGCTACATGAAGGTTAAAACTCCTGTTGGCTAATTGCCTCAATTTAATACTGTTAGCAGATGCATTTATAGTTTTAAAACCCTTTTTATGATGTCTAAGTAATTGCATCAATTTGGCAACCCTCTACTTAATTTTAAACAGCTTTAACAGAATGCCTACAGTTGAAAACAATCCTTGTCAATGCTACATAAATTGGCTCATTTTAACTGCTTTTTTTTGTGAAAGGGGGCAATTTGAACAATTACTCTGCATTGAAAACAGCTTTTGTCACTGCTAAATTGAGTCACTTGAATTGTTATTTACATGTACTATAAAATTTTATTTACTGTCAAAGGACTTTTCTTGAAATTGAATTTTCATTGTAACTCTTAGATTTTGTTTAGAGTGAAATAGTTCATTTATTGCCTTTTATTATGCACTTCTAGTTGGCAGCAAAGTGATTAGAAACATTTTTTTTTAAATAAAATGAATCTCCGCCCAGCACAATTCAGGTAAAAATCATTACCATTACTCATTTCCAGTAGTAAAAGGACATTATTTGAAAGGTGCGAGAGTCACTGATTGAGTTTTCATCATCTTCCATCTCAAAGCCCAGCTTCCCTCAGCACTTTGTAGCCATTTCCAGTAGGCAACCTTTATATTCACTGTTTTTGACAGGTTTTTGTTATTGATGGAACTGCCAGGGTAGCTGTAGATTCAGCAATTAATCCCAGACAAGATGCAAAATATCCACTGCTCATTAGTGACTAGCTAATCCATTAGAAAAGACACCCCCAACAGCATTGACATCAGTTGTGTCACTGATACCTTTCATCTTCACAGATTAATTCAAGTGGTTGTCAGAAGTGCCAGCTTGACAGCTTTGGTGTCCAAAGTCCTATTTGACCAGAAAGCAATATGACACAGGATGTTTTCCCTGCATTACCTTTTCAGCCTGCTTCGTGGACCAGAGGAGAGCTCAGCCTACATGAAGGGTTTATCCTCTGACCGCTTGCAAGGTCCTCTGACAGAAGGAATCAGCTCATGTCAGTCATGGGGTGGCTGTGCACATGGACATGCCCGAGCTAGAAATGGACATCTGTCTGATGAGTAGCAATTTTGTCTGACCTTGGGGCTGGAGCTGAACTGATAATTCACAAAGTGAAAGGTCTTAATAAAGAGAGGGACTGCGGTAGTTATTTGACATTTTAAAATACCAAGTAGCCCTCCACATTAATGCGAAATGATCATACTCGGTCCAGTGAATGAGCCTGGATTTCATTTGAATTTCAACACCCGCTACAAAGTGGACTTTTTCGCTTGTACTGGAAGACAATGGGAAGAAACCTTGATTGGCATGTGGGTGGATTTACTGACCTCTTTAGATTCCCTTCAATCTGATTTTCTCTGACAATTCTTCAGATTATTCTACCTCCGTGCTTTGTAATGAATACTGTTTCTCACAATTTATCCTCCATCCTAGGAGTGCTTTATCTCCTCTACCTTGAATGCGCTATGAGCTCACTCAGCGCATACCTGCTCCACCTCTTCTGCTTCTGGTGGCTGGTTTATTGGTTTGTTTCCAGCCTGGACATTTCTTGCAGATCCACACGCTATTTCAGTGATTTTCTGATCACACACGCATTCTTTTCGCTCATATTATAGGTGCAGCTTGTGGAGGGTATTGTCAAGGTTCTTTGTCCTAATCTTCTTGAGGCTGCTGTCTCAGGGTTTTTCTGCAAATTAAGTACAGATCTCTGTTTGTTTTCTTCGATGCTGTGGTATGAATGATTCTCTTGTGCTAATGGCAGAACTGTCACAGGCAGAAGAATCTGTTGTGTTTACTCAACAGCAGCAGCAGCAAATTGCTGTTATTCTGGACAGTTTTACATTTCTTTAATGCCATTATCTGCTTTGCTACCAGAATCCCAAATGTTTTTTGTCTTGGTTCCAAGGATTTCTTTGACCTTCTTTGACTTTTTTTCTGTGTTTTTGCAACCGTGGCAGCAGAATAACCAGATGTCATCTCTTCCTTTCAGTTTAAAAAACTACAGCCTTTTCCTCCGCCTGCCTATGCTGTCTCACTATCCAGGCATTCTGAGACAGGTATGTTTAATTTTTACAAAAGAATGAATTACTCTGCACTTTTGGGCATTTTTCAATGAGTCAGACCGAGTCAGGGTTCTTTTTTTGGAATCTGTATTTACTACAAGATCACAACTCAGTCTTAAACTGTATTATATGTATTAAAAAATGTTCTCTTCATCGCCTCCCATTGAAACCACCCTACACCAAATAGCAAAGCTAGTTGGAATGTTAAACCAGTCCATTAATTCTGAGTCCTTAAAATGTTTTGCAGTTCCAGAGTTCTCCTAATTTGCTGAAAAACTTGTGCATATTTCTGAAGCCTTCCTAAACATCACGAATATGCTCTCATTTTAAGCCCATCAAGTAGCCCACCTGCGTGTCTGAAGAATATAGATTCACAGTACATACTCTTTAAGAAGTATTAGTCTCAGCCAGTAGATGATTAGCATCACAGCTGTACTCTGGTGTTAGACAGCGGGCCATCTCTGGGGGATGATAAACTAGTCTACAACTTCCAAAATGTGGAAAGTGTTTGTATTTCATACGAGAATAGAAGTAAATCTTTAGCATATTTTGATAAAAATGGAATTGCATTGAACTATCCCTTGAAGTGGGAAAAAAAAATCTTCAAAACCTGCTAGGCCTAGTCACATAGACATAATACTCTTTCGAATATTTCTTTTCTTTTACTTCCCAGGTCACTTTCAACCAGGGAAGCTATGGAAATAAAATATTTCTCACATCTCTTCCCCTAATGCCCAAATCACCAAGTGCAGAATCTCTGAGAAAAATTTTTAAATGCACTTCTACACTTCCATAAAACATTTTGGCTTAAGTGAAGTGTACTTTGGAGATATTCTACCCAGAAAAATGTTCTGAACTGCTTTGCTCACCTGGTACACCCAGTACTGGAGCTCATTCAAGTAGGGAAGCTTACCTTCCTTCTTCAAATGATCAATATTATCCCTGAAACTCAAGAAAGTCCCCTAACCACTCTGGTCCTAATTATCAGATCCCTTGTATCATGCCTTCTGCTCCTAACCAAGCACTTAAAAAAGGTATTGATGCTCCTGTATTCAAATCTAATAATCTGTGTATGTGTTTGGCCCTATCTGGACTCAGACAGGGCAAGACACTCACAGGTTTGGTAGCACTGGAGGATTATCTGTGGCTTTCCGCAGATGTTGTGCAGACATCCCTTTCCATCCTCCTGGCCTTCTGCACTGTTAATGTTATCAACACTAGGATACTGCTGCCTGGCATGAGAAAGATGACCAGACTGAGCCATCACAGGCTATTCCCAGCAGAGTGTAGATAAAGATCCTCTAAAAATAGTATGTGCTTGTGTAAATAAAGATTGAACCATGATGTACTTGAACAACTGTGGGTGCAGAGATATACTTGACACTATCCACTTGGGAGTGCTTAGTTTTGCAGCTTAACACAGTCAGAGTATTGTTTTGTTTTACATGATTAGATCTAATTTGGATGAGACTTCTGAAGGTTTTTTATATCTTTAGTGAAGTGGTGTTTCAGTTTTTTAGCATCAATTTCAGCCTTGGCATTTAAGCACAGAGCCCTTGTCAGACTCATGAGGCTGCATTTCAAAAAGCAGAGAGCTGAGAGATGGGAAATGAAAGACTGTGATTATTGAATGGCTTCTCCATGAGCATTTTCATTGGTAGCATCTATATTTGAAAGCCACTTTAGTCAAACAGGTAATCTAAGAATGTGCTGGAAAACTCAGGTAGGGACTGTAAAGACCAAAGTAAAGGGCAAAGAAGCTACAGGAAAAGAAGTCCTCTCTCTGTCCTTGTCATAGCCTACTTAAATGGTAAATGCTTTTACATCTGCATGAATGGATTTTAATTAAATGTATTCATAAATAGAATACCGAGATGACACATCTTGTTGCAAATACAATCTGTCAGCAAACAGCATCTGGAAGAGATGGTGCTCTGTCAGCTAAAGCAGATAGAGGAAGCTTCAGCTCTTTCCCATGTGAAGACAAGAAGAGTGCTACCTCTGCTTGCTGAAGGTGATCTATATGGTCCCTTATTTCTTCAGGTTACACTGAAGGACCGAATCTCTGATTAGAACCAGGCTGGCTGCACTGGATTCCAGTAACAAATTTCTGATACCACATGTTAATAAATACTCTAAGAAATTGTCCATCCATCAGCACCCATCAGCTGAGGTGGGAAGCTTATCTTCCCATCATCATTTGCTAGAGATTTCTTCATAGTGACTAAAAGAAGATGCAGATATATGTCAACAATAAAATAAGGTGGACATCTGGTGTGGGCCTACTTGCGTTTTAGCATCATGGACACCTGTTAAAGAATAGGATCATTCTGAATAATAAATTTGAGCAAATGAAGAGATGGCACACAAGAAGGACTGGCTATGTGCCAGTACCATCACTGACTGCCACACTGTGTACACACAGCCACCTGCCATGCATGATGGGGGTGTTTTAAGCTGTGCCAAAAGCAACCTATTTTCAATATTTTATTTTTTTTCATTCTTTCATGCAATAATATTTTTCCGGCTGACTGCTTTAAATCATCTCAAACATGTAATGCCTAACACTGCAGGTCATTCACTGTTAAGCACAAGTGGCTGTAGCTGTTCACCTCAGTACCTGGTTTGATCTTTTTTGTGTACAAAGCTAAGCAATGAATAGTGACATGAACATTTTCAAGATTATTTTGGCAATAAAACAACTGCACCTTTTGGTAGGTGTATTTAATTAACACAAAGTGACACAGGCAGTAGGTATACGTTTTCCAGAAGAGAGTTATTTACTAGGTACGTCAGCTGTTACATGTTACACTAAGTTTGAGTGGAAGTTGTCTAGACTGAGCATTGTATTCCTCAATTCATTAAGACCAAGCAACGCCCTTCCTAAAGCCTGGCTACCTTTCTTCCGAAGAGAAGACAGAGAGTTTGTTCATGTTCAGTGCTTTCACCTCTTAAGAATAGTCACTCTCTCCTAAACCCTCTGGGGCTTTCCTCAACTTCCCAACTTATTTGAATGTTTTTCCTAACAAAACAAAACAAAGCAAAACAAAAAAAAAAAAAAGGAAATTTGAACACTCCGTACATGCAAGTCTTGAAAAGATTGCTGTATGTATTTGAAAGCATGCACAGACTAATGAAGGCCAAAGCCAAATACATAGGGAAGGGATGGGAGATCCCATTCTGCTATCAGTGTCAGGAGAGAGATAAAACTTAATCCCACACATTGTGATCTCTTTTAATGAAGAGATCTCTTTCTTAACCGGTGTAATGTTTGACCCTTAGCCCTTTACTAGCCTTTTATTATCCATCAGTAGTGTGACTAAGTATCTGTAACATTATCATGAGTCTTCAATACTTCCAGCTGACTTTTCTCTGTCTCAGAAAGAACATATTCTTAAATAAAAAGAAGCAGAAAAAAAGCAAAACCAGGAATCTTGAGCACTATTTCGTGAGGGTGGTTATGCGTAGTTATGTTGCATCATCCTTGCTGTGCAGCACAGTGCAATTTAGTGCTAGAGTAAAATACAGGAGTATGTGCTGCAACTTTAATATATGTTACTGCTTGGGCCCTGCGTCGCAGAGATACTGACCACATGAAAGTACTGAATTGAACTACAAATGCAGTATTTATGAAAACTAAGCCGCAGAATGTGTATGCATATTTCCAGTTATCTAGTCATATCCCTAGGGAACTGGTATCCTTTTATATTCTTTGTTCATCTGGTGAGCTGCCAATTAGGATTCCGGTTCCTATCAGAAATTGCTAAATGGCATATGTGATGTTTCTCATGAAAAAGATTTCAGCAAATACAGCTTGAATAGGGAGGTTCCTTTCCACAAATTTTACATTTCACCAATAGCCATAGATTCAAAACCATATTCCTGTTATGTTTCATTAAGACACAGAAAAGATGTAGTTGGACAAAAGTGTTTTGGGCATTGGGATTAATAGGAAGATGCAGCCCACTGAAGTTGGGGGTGTGTGGAGGTTCCGTCTCAGCTGGAGACATCAGTGTGATAGGAGGCACCTCATTTTCTTAATGTATACAAAACTACACAACCTCCATGCAAGGTGCTGTCATTTCCTGTCCATTTCACAGGTGGAGAATGTAAGCACAGTGACCGTTAATTGGATTACACCCCAGCCCGAGTCTCTGTCCAAACTAAGTTCGTCCTACAATCAAACAACAGTCCTTTCAACTGTAACTCAACCTGTGCAGAAAACATACCCAGCCTCCTTAAACACACAATGCAGAGAACAAGACAGCTCTGAACACCTCCTGAGAGCAATTTAGAGAGCATAAATTAGGAGTCTACATCTCTCGACTTCTCAGTGTAGATAAAGAATCAAAAAGTGTCACTTGTCCCCACGCAGATGAGCGGGCAACCATCTACAGCCGATCAACAGCAAGCACCAAGCAGGGATCCTTAGCCATTTGCTGACCACGCAAACTGAAGCAGTGCTGCTGCCCATCATCCTGCACGGCTGCCTACTGGCCAGGAACTCTTGCTGGGCGCATGCAGGCCCTGAATCCAGGCTGCCCCCAGCCAGAGAAAGTTTCTGCCTGAGCTCCCCAACCTGAGGAGGGTACCTACATATTGGAAGATGAGGCACTCGTGGTGGGAACGCTTCTCCATCCCCCTGCCCAGTCTAGACCTCCAGAAAACTGGGAACTGGGCTTGAGCTGGGAGAATGGCAGCTTGAGAGAGTCTGACTTTTACCTAGAGGATTACACTCTCACTAGAAGATGGTAAAGTCGTGTAATATCTTGTACTCTTTGAGTTATTTCTGGTTTTGTCCTATCAATGTAAAATGCATAGACTCTCTTATGCATAGTTATGACTGACCTGCAAGCATAGTCATGAAGCTACCTCATACATCCAATTGGTTCTGCCTGATCGTTGGAAGACATGACTTTCCTTGACACATAACAATAATTCATTGGTTGTATGTTTGTAGTAGCAGGGTCTGTGTATGTAAATAAGATCTCTAACATTTTTAATAAGCTCCATTGCAGATAAAAAATAAAATCAAATAACAAAAATCTTAACAATAAATTGTATTCAAGTACTAATTTTAGAATAAGTCATGTTGTTCATTGACAATGCACAAGAAAGAAGAGAGGTAGAATTAAAAACCAAATTATTTCTTAGAATACATGCATCTCTAAAATGGGATGTATCTCATATCAGATATTATTGTTGTCTTTGAGTTTGGATAAATTTTGCTTTATAGTGGCTTCAGACTGGAAAAAATATAGTTAATTATAGAATATTAATACCTGTAAGGGAGTCAAAATCTATTTAAGACAGTTCCTTAAGATGCTGAGGTCCTAACTTTGAAGGGACTAAGGTATCCATGTAAAAGAGTTAGGTTATTTAGATGTGTAAAGCTGAGCATTTGTTTAAGTCTTTGTGCTACTAGAATAGTGGTGTTTCTCAGATCAGTTTAATCTCAAGTGCATGAAATATTACTCTTTCTAACCAATCAAGAAAAAAAAATACTAAAATATAAAAGTCATTGGAACAAGAACCTAAAAATGTAATTGCAGCTTTCCCTTACATATGTTCTTTTTGGCTTTTAAAACAAAAGCACCCATACAGTGCACTACATACAAACTTTCATAGATCTGAGGAGCCTTCTTCCACCGTAGTGGTCATGTTCTGCTCTGTTGACTGCAAAGTTGTGCCTAGAACCAACAGGAAAGATGTGATCTCCAGAAAACTGAATCCAGTTGGTGAATGATAGGCCTCTGTTGTAGAACAGCACAACCAATAATGGCATAATGATCTGACTGCACCAGAGAAACCTTGGCTCTGCAAGCACAGGTGGATGGCCAGTCACTACTAAAAAGAAAAGTTGCAAGGTAAAACTTCCTGGGCAAATCTTGAACTGCAGTTGGAAAGGAATCTGGTTGCTTTTCATAGCAAAGTAAGTATATTTAATCTTTGGGGTTATCGTATATATTTAGAAGCCTACAGAATGGCAAAAACTTACCAGAGAGCCTGCCTGATTTCTTTATTGATACAAAAATGTAGTGATGACTTACTAGCTACTTGATTAATATAATAAGACTGGAGAATTTCATTTACCCTCATAGAACTTTGATGATTCTAGATTCGTTTACAGAATTAATGGCAAAACTGAATTTTTTGCATACCTTTTTGAAACGAGAGTTATTCACTCTTGCAACGTTAACTTAATGTCACAGACTTCTCAGAGAAGAGAGAAAAGTTAATTTTTCACTCACAGGACTTAAAAATACTATATTCTCTCTGTTGATACTTCATTACCAGTTCACCTGGTGTACTGGGTTTACATGGTAAAGGTTTGGTAGCAGGGGAGACACAGGGGTGGCTTCTGTGAGAAGATTCCAGAAGCTGCCCCATGTCAGATCAGAGCCAGCTCCAGCCGTCTCCAAAAGGGAC
>VXAL01002497.1:12495-57996 GCA_013399475.1 Chauna torquata
GGCCGGAGCTGCAGCCCGTGGAGAGGAGCCCACGCAGGAGCAGGTGATCCGGTGGGAGCTGCCACCCGTGGGGGACCCATGCTGGAGCAGTTTGCTCCTGAAGGATGGACCCCGTGGTACGGACCCATATTGGAGCAGCTCTTGAAGAGCTGCAGCCTGTGGGAAGCCCACACAAGATCTGTTCGGGAAGGACGGCATCCCGTGGGAGGGACCCCACGCTGGAGCAGGGGCAGAGGGTGACCACGAAGGAGCGGCGGAGACGAAGCGATATGGGCTGACCGCAGCCCCCCATTCCCCGTTCCCCTGTGCTGCGCGGGGGGAGGAGGTAGAAGAGGGTGGATGGGGGGAAGGTGTTTTTAGTTTGCTTTTAGTTTCTCACTGCTCTAGTTCACTAGTGATAGTAATAAATTATATTAACCTCCCTATGTTGAGTCTGTTTTGCCCGTGACGATAATTAGTGAGCAACCTTCTTGTCCTTATCTCAGCCCTTGAGCCCTTGTCCA
Source organism: Chauna torquata (assembly GCA_013399475.1). Lineage (NCBI taxonomy): Eukaryota > Metazoa > Chordata > Aves > Anseriformes > Anhimidae > Chauna > Chauna torquata. Next base: position 12,999 of record VXAL01002497.1, read on the forward strand.
TTGTATTTTCTCCCCCTGTTCCTTTGAGGAGGGGGAGTGAGAGAGCGGTTGTGGTGGAGTTTAGCTGCTCAGCTGGGTAAAACCACCACTCTTGGGCCAATGATTTTTGTTGTAGCATAACCTTGGTTGTGGCTGAGGGGTGTCCCTGCTTGTCCCTCTGCCAGCTTGCAGAGGGAAGGATGGACATCCACCTTCCAGCCATCAGCAGAGGTTGGAGCAACTCCAGTGGACACAAGTGGGTGGACCTGAGCTGACTGGTTACTCTCCTCAGTCACCACTGACCCTGAACTGGTTGGAAATAATAAAAGGAAGGCTGTGTTTTATAATGATTTATTATTTAGAATTACAACATATGGCATGTTCATATTTTGGAGTTCAGAAAGGGTTGGTTTATACTTTGTATTTATGTGGCTCTTTCTTCCTTGGTTTCAAAATGAAGGATAACAGAAGTGACCTAGATTTTGAAAACAAACAAACAAACAAAACAAACAAACTAACAAACAAACCACACAGAGAAACAGTGGTATATACGGTATTTGCCGGATTGTATTTCAGGTAACTGGAAACCCAGGAAGGATCAAATCCTATCTGCTAACCTTAATTGTTCTATAAAATATCTTTCCATAATGTTGTATTTCATGAGTTAATTCTAAATAGCAGCTAAACATGAGGCTCCACTTCCACACATGCATTCTGATGCGTAGATTCAGGAAAAAGGGGGCCAGAGTCTACTTAAATATAAGTCAAATTTTCAGTAGTATTTCTGGCACTGATAGACTGATTATATCTCATAGCCTGATCACTCGATATATCCACCAGAAGAATTTTTTTTCCCAGTTAATTAGCTGCAGAAAACAGGAAATATATTTTTAATATATATGAAAGAATAACCAAAGATGTTTCCCAGATGGAAGCTTCTCAAATTCTCTGATGTCTCTTAGTTATTGGCAACTTGTCCATTTTCCATTTTAGAACAATTTCACATCTTCCCACTCACAGCAAAGAATTGATCTCTTTTTGACACAGATTATTAAAGATGTTGTGGATGAAGTCCTGGCCTTATTGAAGTCAGCAGGCATTTCGCCAGTGATTTGAGCAGAGTCAGGATATTACCTGGCTGTCTGTAATGCCTGGAGCTTTATAGTAAAATTAAACATGATCATTTTTCCCATCAAAGATAAATCTGCTCCCCTACTCAACATTCTAGTCTTTGGACAATACAGTGGCTTAGCTTTTGCGATAAAGTTCCCTGTAACAGAAAGAGAGAGGTGTACAGGTTTTTAAGGGCCCTCCCACAAGACACCGTTTTTTTGTGGAGTTTAACTTACAAGGTGTCACTGAATTTAGGGAAATCACTGAACAGTTATATAGTTATTCGATCACAGTATAATGCTGGGTTTCATTACATCTTCTTGAGAATCTTAGCAACTGAGAAGATTATAAGCAGTTGGAAAGGTATTAGAATTCAAATCTACAAAAATTGTTCACCTGTCTCCCTATCGTTCTTACTTACCACTTTGAGTTTTAATATTTTTCTCTGGTTTCTTGAAACAATACATTGGAAGAATATATTTGATATATGTACTGGTCTCCCAAAATGTAATAATGACATAGTTGTCATTATTATTCCTAATAATACATATTTTTATTTCTTTTCTGATAAAAAACATAAAGGGATGCAAAAACTTTTGGATTGTAGGAGGGATTGCCAAGCAGAGGAAACTGGAAAACACTTGACTAGAAAGACAATAGTCTTAAAACAGCTTAATTCCCTCCCTCTTTCAGTCTCTTAATAAAACAATGTACCCCAGGGGAAGACCTGTAGATAGAGACATTGAGGGCAGGCTCCCATAACCACATAACTTTCAGGACCAAGTATTTGGTATTTATCTCCATGATATTAACATCTGTGAACCTAGCTCAGGGTCCTAACTATGCTAGACACCATACATGCAGAAAGCAGAGTACTAGTGTTATCCTACAGTATAAGGCTGAATGGCTGCTTGGAATGGTAACCAGGACACATTATTCAGTACTGGAAGGGCTGTTTATCCCCACTAGCATCTCATACATATTTCCGTGGCCATACTCAGAAGCGACTATTGCACATGCACGGATAAATCATCCTATTCACTCCATCTGTGTGGGCAGACAGTTGCTGCTATGCCATATGTTCAAAGACTCTGACTAGACTTCGCTGTGCATGTAATATAACCATCCTGTGCACATCTAGGTACCTGTCTGGGATGATGGAGACCCCTCCGGAAGTATTGTGCCCATGGCCTCCGAAGTCCTGAACATAGTCCTGACAGCTATTCAGAAAATTTATAGCTGTCTGTGCATAATCAAGAGAAAAAAAAAAAGTGAGATGTTGGGGTAGAAATAATAAAAAAAAAAAGGCAATGGAATTTAACAGAAAACTGAATCTTTGTCCAACTTGTTTCCAATTAAAGTATGTCAATTCTAGCATGATATAATGGAAGGAGGGAGTGTTGTTAGCTTGAATACATGAGTGATTATAGTCTGCAGAATGGCAGTAAAGAAGATACCCAACACTTTATATTTGTGTTTATCCAAAACAGGATTGAGGTATTCTAAATAAACAATTCACTGCTTTGTCTGAAACTGCACACGCAGAGACAGTATTGATCCATGCCAAACCTGTGGGCATTTTCATTCCATTATGCCTGGAGCACCAGCAGGTTCTGTCTGATACCTGCTCTGTAAAGTGTGTCTCACGATCACTTACATCCTACGCCAAACTTCGTGAGTTTTGCATCACGCTGCAAAAAAAAGTCAGCTCTATTGAAAGCTATTCCTTTTCCCTTTCTTTGGGTATTACCTGATTTTGCAAGAAGGAACTACTTGCATTTTATGAAGGTGTTTGCTAAAAGCCACCATTCTAAGATTATGTATAAAAAGAATCTAATATTTTCAAGGAACTGTGAAGAACTAACTATAAGTCCCCTGTTTTCACAGCTCTTATGCAATTCAGTTCAGGTAGGAATAGAATTTCCGTGGAATACAAGGAGTTCAACTGTTTCTATGTTTCTCCCAAATGTTACATACAGGGCTATGGAGTGCTGGTTCCTGCTCTTTTCACTGAAGAGACAGCATTTCTGCAAACTTCCTGCTCTATCGAGTAACCACGGGTGACAATGGACATAGCATGTGCCCTAACAAACTACCAAGCAGAGCCCAGTAAAGCCTACAGAATGAATAAATAAATAAATAAATAAATAAATAAATAAATAAATAAATAAAAGTAGCCCCAAGCCTTACAAGAGATTTATGTTGTTTTAAATAGATTTATCTTGTTACAATACCTGAAATGCAGCTCAGGCTCTTTAATAAGCACAAAGGCAGTGGCAAATCTCACAGTTAATCTCAGGGTAGAGTGATGAAGGTACATCAGCTGGTGGCAAACAGAACAAGTCAATGATTCTGGAAAACCAATTCATCTTTCTGTAACTCGACCCTCCTAGCTTGCAAATATATAGCTGTAGTATCTATCCTCAAAGCTGATTGCATTATCAAGAGCAGGATGAAGTCTGTTTTATGTAACTACTGAATCTTGGCAGGCAAAAATATATCTAAACATCTTAGTATATTTTTCTCCTCCTGAAAGGAGAACAGGGCACAAATAGCAGTGCTTACTGCTTTTGGTGTAGAGCATTTATCAGAATTTCTTCGGATTAAGTTTTGCTGCATGTTTGTGAAATATTCAGCTTCTAATAGAGAGTTGAAAAGAAAATGATTTTAACAAGCAATAAAGCTAGCAATTCATTGACTCACAAAGCAAATTTCATTTCACTGTGACTGCAAAATAATATCTGCTAAGTTTTCTTTGATCCTTTGTCTCTAAGTGCAACCCCAGCTAGAGCAAATGAATGATAAAAGATGTCTTTGGTACATATCCCCTTGTTACCCCAAAGCTATCTATTTCAGTAATATCCCGACCATCAGCTTAATAAACACAGCAGGACACAAATGTCTCTAGGTTCCAATGAAAATAAGTTTCTCCAACAGACAGAAAAGATTTCTGCTTGACTATATCAACTCCATGTTACATGCACATTAAAAGGATCATCATTTGTTGAAAAAGAGACTGAATCAAGTGGATAATATCAATGGGACTGTCAGATAACAACACCTAAGGTATAAATAACGGCTTATGCTGGGTTTTTGAAGCTTTCGAAACAAAATGATTATCTGATTATAAAAAGCATGTGCAATTTATGTACATTTTGGTTTAGTACTCTGCAGATTCTGCAGCCTTTTTCCTTGAGGTAGGCCTGCCAAGGATCCAGATAAATGTTATTCCACACACATAGATTGTTAATATTCCCGTTTTCAGGACGAAAGTCTGTGGGTTTTGGTAGATTCATAACTAAGACTTTTTCCTGTGGACTGGTAGGTTGATTTTTTTCTCACCCACTCAGTTTTAAGCAGAAGTCTTTGCAAAGAGAGTGTACAAAACTCCATAGAAGGGTTTGGATGCCTTAATGTAGACTGTGGCAACACGTGCTTACAACATTTTTCACATCCCCAAATCTTTTGCAAACAAACTCTTGAAGTTTATTCAATAATGGATTTCACAAGTCTTCTTGGACATCCAGTAGTGTGATTGCAAGAATGCCTTGAAAACTCTTGCTCTTTATGTGCATACCTCACACTCTGGTGTAGGTCAGTGAGCTTCCTGGCATGCTGTTGGTCACAGGAAGACACATCTATCTCTCAGACTCCCACACCAGTAATTTTCAAACCAGCCTGTACAGCCAATATGAAAATATGTCTATCACTCCAACACCCCCCACCCCCGAGCAATTCACTAGGGGTCAAGCAGTTGTTAATGTTCCCTACTTCAAAAGGTGGTAACATGCAGGGAAGGAACGGCTTGACGTTTGAAAGTGACCTTAAAAATAGCTTTATCTCATGTCAGGCTAAGGTGAAAGTAAATAAAAGTGTTTACTTGCTAAATGCAAAACAGACAGCACCACTTGCAAAATACAAATCCATGAATGTGCAGAAATGAAAAGAAATGAGCACATATTTACAACAGTTATCCCTGTCCTTGAGTATGCAGTTTAGCAAATTACCTAATTCTGGTATTTTTCACCACAACACTCCTTCATACCCTACTGTGAAATGCTCAAATTTCACGCTGAAGCTCATTAATACATTATACCTTGCATTTAAACAAAAAGTGCATCTACTACCATACCCTATATGCATGTGTGTGTGTGCATGCATGTATTTTTACATATGCATATATGGACCCAAGTCTGCTGCTTTAGATTGACAGCAGATAGGACAATAACCGATCACTTTGGAACAATAATGTTTGGGGTGAGCTGTCCCTGAACCCTGTCTTCAAGGACAAGGGGACAAAGGCCTGGTTTTCCTCAGTTCTTCTCCCTTTCCCTCCCTGCTGGTTAGTTCTTTTTCTCAATCAGACTCTGCTCAATATCATTATCTTCAGAGAAACCCACCATCCATCTCACTTCATCAAGTAAGCTGCCTGTTGCCAATTGCCTATCATCCTTGGGAAGCAGCTGATAGTACCATTCCCAAAAGGAAGGAAAAAGCTCGAGGATTAATTACTCTCCAGTTAAGTGCAGAGAACACATTTGCTGTGACATATTTATCATCTCACAGCATTCAAAAAGGCTAACATCTTGCACTCTAAATGAAAAGCCATGGGCTATTCTAAGAAGCTCGAATCTCATTTCAGAAGCAGTAGAGTGGGGATGATGGGGAGGAGCTGAAAGAAGGAAGGTGGAAGTAGAGAAAGGTAATTACAGTTTCTCAGCAGAGTTTTGTATACAACATGGTGGGATGGAAATGAAGGGCTTGATTCATGTTTTGTTCAAATGAATTTCTTTATTCTTTGCAAATGTCACAGTAGAACTGAGTCTTGTGGATAATCTAAAGCCATTGTCCTATTTTCATTAAAAACAGGAGGAATCTTCCCACTGATCTCCACAGACTTAGGCTGAAGCCTTAGAGCCTGTTTCTGCCCATATCTGTTGGATTTAAGTCTGGCAGCCAGAGGCTGGCAAGGGGGCAACCTGTGGCTCAGTCACTTCCCAGCCTGGTGTATCAACCTAGATTGCCACCCATGTCTGTTGAATATAATACCCAGGCAGTGATGCACGGCTACCGCCTTTCTACCATCTCTGAGGAGATTGACTCTGGCAGAGAGGTGGAGTGAAGAGCTGGGCCAAAGAGCTTCCTCAGTTGCAACAGCAACTGAAAAACATCAGTGGAGATCCTGAATGAGAGGCCAGGAAGATGCAGCCCCATGTGCCATTAGTGGAGCTCTGCATACAGGAGTGGCACAGGGGAAGGGCAGCAAGCAGTAATTGAAGCAGACAAATGAACATCATTAGTGAACAGTACAGAAAAAAAAAAAAAAGGAAGCCAGATGAAAGGGGTGAGAGAAACAGTCACATAAATCTTCACCCCCTTTGTGTATCACATGAATTTGCATGGTTGTTATTTTTGAGAGATTTTTTTTTTTTCCTGAGGTGTAATCTGTCAGTTATCATTAGTTCCTGGACCAGCGAGCCTCAGACGGTGTTGATGACCTCTAATTTCCCTCCCTGAAAGGTGAGATCTCTGCACTTCAGGTTTTACACAGCGTGTTTCTCTGTTTACATTATCAAATAGACCAGATTTGCTGCACTTGATGCAAAATAAGAAACTCAAGCCCCAAGCAATATAGATGTGACTCCACTACCTTCAGCGGAGTTTCACTGATTTATAACAGCTCGCCATCAAGCATCAAATTTTATTACCTTAAAAATTAATGGCAACGATTTTACTGTGCCCATTAAAAATCTTCTGTTAAAGACTTAAAGTACAACAATTAAATGTAATTAAAACTCTCCAATACAAATATCAATACATTTTGTTCTCTGCAGTGTAGAAATACTCTTGCCGTTCCCTAATGTTTCATCTCGTTTTAGACATTGATTTATTAGTTTACAGCTTCAGTAAATTGAGAAAACCTGATGCTCAGACTTCTTACACCTGACTTTTGAGCCTCATTTCTCCAATGTACTGTACAGTTATTTTGACAGTTATGCTAGGTTTAATTAGGAATCTGTTTTCCAAGAGTTCAAATACTGCTTTATTATTTTGTTAGTGTTTCCCTCTTTTCTGCTAAGTTCAGCATAGTCTGAGCTACAAGAGCTTGTTTTGGTACATGTAAGACCATGTGACAGCTTTGACTTAATTGTCAATGAAGACCAATTAATACATATCAGTAAGAAAACTCTTAGAAAAACAAAGTCCTTTTGAATGATAACACCTCCCCTCAATAAAACCTTCCTTGTTCCACAAATCCTTTAATTCTCCTTTTTCATAGAGTCATATAAACCCACTTGTATTTTGTGATGATCATATAGAGGCAAAAAGGGCTTTAATGACCCTAGTATAATTTGACTTCAAACAAATACTCATAAGGCACTTTTTAAGCAAAGAAATTACAAATGTGTATAGTATTAATTGCTAGATCTCTTTAGCAGTACCTTTAAAATGTAAGCTATAAATGTATTCCATGTTCTTTCTTCATTCCTATATCACAAAATATTTACAGAAAGAACAGTTGGTTCTGGCACTATAGATCTTTCTGTGGAAACTTTAAATATTGCTTTCCTGAAGAACTGAAGATACAAATCTACCTGAACTTATAGGCCATTCAGCTCTGATTTTTGTGTAATTGATGCAAATGAAGCATGTAATAGTGTTTTGTCAACTGCATGAAAAAATGGCTTTAGGACATTCTAGTTATAGGAGAGATGAGAATGAAGAGAATTTGATCAGTTAAAGAAGGTTAAGAACATGTTTGTTGATTTCATTCTTCCAATGCACAAAATACTTGCCATGTATACCTCCAAGCCTGAATGGTTACACTAACCTTACCTTTTGGCAGGTAAGATATCTTTACCTCCTAGATGACACAAGTAGACCTAGTGCATTAGCAGCTACATGGATGATATCTAAAACAGCCCATATGCATTTGTTAATGGTTGTGGGCAAAACATAAAGCACTTCTGGGTGTTAGGCACGTATTTGAGCATCTCTGTATTAACTGAAAAGTATCCCAAAATAGAGATTTTATGTTATATGCGTTTCTTTTTCATTTAGCATATTTAGAAGATAGGCAGCCACTGAACCTTAAGGTTGAAAGTCACAATTCATAAGGTCTCAGATGTTCAATACAGGTTGGGCCATAAGCGCTGAGAAAATCAGAGTGCAGGGAAGACTGTCAGAGTCAAAGAGGTAGGACTTGAGGTAATAAAAAGGTTAAAAGTCTCACTGCCTGGAATACCTTCCTTCCTTACAAGCAAAATTTACAAAATCAAACTCTCAGGTCCTGGATATAGAAGACAACACTCCTGAGTAGATCTCATCTAAGCAATGAAAATATATTTTCTTCATTTCACAGCAGACTTGCTTTACAGTGCCAGTAATTCACCTTTTTCAAAGATGTACCAGTTTTCTATAGCTAGTAAAACTTATTCATTGAACAAGCCATTTCTCCACTCCTCAGGAGGTCATCCAGCAAACTGGTGGGGTTTTCTGTGTAACACAAGGGAATAAACTGGCTGATAAACAGGTGCATGATAGAAGTTTCCCTCCTTTCTGTATGGAAGGTGAGGTTGTAGAAACACGGGAACATTTTATTAATGTGGCACTTCATTCAGTCTTCAGATTAATGCTTAGCCCCAGGATGATCAAGGCATCTTCCATCTGCTGTGTACCAAGCACCGAGGAAATGGGCAGAGTGATGGTTTGGGAGCTGAGCTTTGGAGTGCCAAGGAATGGGACTTTGATCTGATATGGCACATGGTGAAGGCTGTCAGATGTGGAGTGGTATCACAGGCTCTTAATCTGATATGGAAGCTTAATTTTGTGGCACAGTGTGTAAGAAATATTGAAATGTACCTGAACCATCTTGATACATTCTTTATGGAGCACTAACAGACCTCCACACAGCATGAGTATAGCAAAAATACTTACAGGTAATCTGCATTAATCTCTGCAGGAGGGCATGTTTTGCTCTTTTTTGCTTGTGGCTGATGACCTGACCTTCTAAAACACTGATTAATTTTGGCCTTATTCAAATAAGCAGGTAGCCAGCCAGTCATTTGCATGTACAACTGCATGCAGTGTACATGGATGTACAGTTGTACATCCAATAAAAGTAGCTGCATGTGTGTTTGGGGTTGTACATGGATCAAGACCTAGTGTGTGGCTTTAGGTTAAAAGTTTAAAATTAAAGTGTAAGTCTTCAAAACCCAATTTACTCCTCTCTTGAGACTGAAAGTGAAGGATCATTTTCCTGAAGGTCTCATTTTAGAAGAATACATTTACATATTGATGATGATGTCATGATGTCAATGAATCTTTTTTGTCTTTAATTGATATACATTCTGCCACATCATGCACTGATATATACCTTTCTATGCCAGCTTCTGAACTGAAGAGGCATCGGATCATCTTTTAGTTAGCCGGAAAGTTGAGTTTCTGGTTACAAAAGCAGCTCTTTATCCTACTCACGTAGAAGAGTACTTATCTACTCTACTTAATCTACTTATCTCTAGGGTTTCTGTGTTTCAACCTTAGTAGAAAGGGAAAGAAAAACAGATACACAGTATCTCTCCACAGGCTTAACTGCAGCTCAAATACAGCTCAACAGCATTTGTAGGAACCCTTTAAAACACTCCATTCAACACCTACTGCCATAAACTAGGAGGAGAAGAAACCAGCTGAAGGAAGGTGGAAGATGATGCTTATATGGTCACGACAGCCTTGGGATCTACTCTAGTTTCTTTTCACATTACAGGACAACCTCTCCATAGCATGTGGGGAGGGGAGAAACTTCCTTAGGGGTTCCTTGTAATGCTCTCAGTATTAGAGAGGACACTTATTCAAAACATGGAAGATCTTTTATACTTGAGCTCTGTAACAAGGTTCTTGGTCCAATATGGCTGTACCATGCAGCCTTCAAAACAAGTGACATGCTGCAAACTTGCATTCCTTGTCCTTTAATTGACAAATACCAGCAGTGCATGTGCCTGCTTTTACACTGAAGGATGGGTTAGGGAAATGTATTGACTTGTTTTCCACTTCAGTGAAAACACTTTCCACACAATCTGTAGATAACAATGAGCAAAGAGTCAGGCAATGCTGTTTAACAAACCCACTTACTTTAAGTGCACTTATCTGTAAATACCTTACTCCTGAAAAAGTATACTGCCTACATAGATGTATCATAATGCTTCAATTTTTGAAACTGGAAGGCAGATGAGCTACCTCTTTGGGGACCATTTTGTAAAATTATGTGCACTAGGTGCAATCTAGTCCACTCACTGTCAAAGAAAAAAAAAAAAAAAAAGCATTTTCTAAAGGCATATCTCTGAGCCCTAGGGATGAGTTGTCTCTGGCAGCAAGGATTAAGTATTCACAGATGACAGAAAAATCACCTCCCTCTTTCTTCAACTCATGAGTGCAAGCCTTCAACTCCATCACAGCGTATGCTGGACATGCAGCACAACCCATAACAACCAGAATCATCCAGAGCAGAAGTTCTCAAATGAGGGCTTAGGTGCCCAAACAAATATTTGAATGGTTACTAGGTCCCATACCTTGTCCACTCTATCATGGCCTCGGAGAGCCATTAGGAAAATCTTGCAGAGGCAGCTAATCCTTCTGAATGGTCTGTTCAATGCAAATACAAAAAGCACACACTGACTCAGCCTCCTCCAGAGGGGCAAGTCCACCAGCCCACACCCAGCTGCTGCAGGGCAGAGCCAGTACTGCTGAATGGTGCAGGACTGCCTCTCCAACCTCTTACAAGCTGTCTTTCTGCAAAATCTCAGGGACACAGGCACAGATCCCAGCCCCTTCCTTCAGCAGCTTGAGTGCGCTCCTATGCCAGCAACTTGTGCCTGCAAGCAGAAATTTGCTCAGCATCTACCAGAGCCAGTAGGCTCCTGCCAGTGTACCCCAGAATCTTTGAAGGGGAAAGTATAAATGTGTCCTGCTCTCTGAAGGCATTTGGGTAAGACAAATCCATAGGAGAAGTTCTGCACAGACACTGTACAGACTCAAGGCATGGACTGGCCTTGAAACCACAGTGCAGAAAACTAGCAGCCATATCTCACCCCCTTGCATGCTTTTGAGCTGTGAGGTTATGGCCTGAGCTAGGCGAAGTTTGTTATGTAGGCCTTGCAGGATCACTGTGTGCTTGCTACAGACCAGGCCGCCTCAGAGCAAGAGGCAGAAGAGCCTGGCTGGAGATGCCAGCCAAGGGTACAGCCTGTTCTGTTTCACAAGCTTCAAAACGTTTTGTGTCGCTATACACAATTCTTGTATTTGTTCCATCAGCCTGCTCGAAAGTCCCATGACAGCCAGTATGTACACCCTGTCCTAACGCGTAGAACAAACACACTCAATTTAGCATGCTGCTCAGGTGACTGAAGTACCAGTGTCTTACAAAATGGCTTATTCACAAACAAATTATGTATGTGTCACTGCTCTCTGCAATAAATGTAGAAAGTTTTATAGTGCATTCGATAAAAACCTTGACTTCGTTTTTTTTCATATCATTTAACTAAAATTTTATGTTCAGGATTGCTTTCTACAATACACAATGCAAATGGGAAAGAAATATGGGAAAAAATACATCTCTAGCAGAAAAAAAAGAATAAATAAAATGTGCCGGATGTAAAACAGATGGGTGGCACCTGGTGGCTCTGTATAGCCCTGGGTGACAATTACGCTATTCCTACACTTGGGGCAAGAAAGAAGGGACAGGAAACATGTCTCTGTCATTGTTGCACTCGTACTATTTTAGGGCTGCTGATGTTGTGGGGTCTGGCGTTATTGGCTGTGCCTGAACTGAAGGTTAGTCTTAGTTCCACAACTGTCCACATGCCCCAGCACTGCTCTCCTCCCATAGCCTGAAGGATGTCGTGCGTGTAGGTCAGATTATGATCATCTCGCGTGCCCAGGGCTCAGGGCTGCTAAGCACACACCATGGCACTTACACCCTTGCAGCAAAGCCAGAGCACAACAGCAGCCTTAGCTGCTCTGTCTAGCAGAGAGCTTCTCAGGAGTGCTGAGAAGCAGAAAGCAAACACAGTGTGGTCACACCACACATCTCCACACCCTCCCTTCTTTTGAAATACACCTAATGTGGGACCTATGCAAAGCACTACACCATATATTACTGTCGGAGCAAGGGGACACTTTCAAGTGGGCACTGAGACTCCTCTGACAAGAAAGTTTGCGACCTCTTCAAGTAGCTTTTCTGCAATACTATCTCCAGTGGTCTAGACCTCTGTAACACTTTATGGCCATATACAGTCTCAGAAATAGGATGTCAGAGTTGACAATCAGCTACAATTCATCCTTCCCGCAAGGCTATTGAGTGTGACAGTAAACACTCATCTTGAGCTGAACCCATTTTGAAAGATCACCTGAAGGCAAGTCGATGAAAAACACACAGGCTGTTTCAAATGGCAACAGTGAGACCAGTGCCTGTGCTGATTTGCCTTTGGTTCAGATACAAGGTCACACAGTAGGAGAAAAAAAAAAAAAATCAGCATGTGCAGTATAATGGAATGATTTTAATAACAAAATCACTCGTTCTCCCCTCTTATTCACAGAGATTCATTCAGCCAACCTGGAACCTAACCTTTTCCCTCCACAGGCTGTCTTTAGTCTACATTGGTACTTGCTAATATGCATACCACATACAGGAAGTTAACTTCTTCAGTCCCCTCACAAAGAAACACTACATGAAGCAAAGCAAGGGAAGGATAGGAGCACTGCTTTTCTCACAAGTGCTGGTTCCAATCAGCCAGCAATGAAGGATCTTGCGTCCACCCCCAGAAACTTCCTGCAGCAAAGGGGAAGGGAGGTCCAGATTAAGAAGCTATGCAGTAAGATTTGACATGGAGCTCCTACGTCAGAAACACAACCTCGTACACCATGTTAATAGGTCAGAAGGATGAGGCAGTACTGTCAGAAAGCACAACTACAGGAAGGATATTGAGACCAGTCGTACAGAAGTGGCTCTTCTTTTGTGTTTTATGCAAAATGACTACAATTCCAGTGCCTTTTGGAATTGCTGTACTACTTCAGAAGATCACAAGCAACAACAGTGTTCAAAATTTATCAGCTTACCCATCTAATGTTGGTTTTTCAGCATACACTATGTCACTAGATGGATTAGCCATCAGATTTTGAAAAGTCTTTTCCAATACCCCATTTCATAACATCCACTACTTATTTACAGAGCACTCAGCACTTAACGCAGTCAAATTATTTGCATGTCGCTACCAGAAAAATTAGTCCCTCTGGACACACTTCTGCAGGTAATACTGCAAACATTTACGAACAAGTGGTATACCCTGCCTGTTATGCTTAACAGCATTCCTGTGACACTCAAAAAAGATTTTATAAAGTCTGTTCAGCATTTGTTTCAAGCAGCTTATCAGAGCCGCTATCCAAAAAGCATCCTCAGACTGGACAAAAAATGTTACTATTTTTATAGTTCATGTATTTAATTACAAGAACTGCATAGGCTACTTATAACTTTTAATGCTTATAGCAGTCAGTTAATCTACCACATCTTTAGACCAGTATCGCAGAACTTCACCCTCCTAGATTTGCAAGTGTCATAGAATCATAGAATCATAGAAACACAAGATTGGAAAGGACCTACAAGATCATCTAGTCCAACCGTCATCCTATCACCAATACTACCCACTAAGCTACTAAATCATGTCTTGTAGCACCTTGTCCAGGCGCTTCTTGAACACCGCGAGGGTCGGTGGCTCCACCACCTCCCTGGTCAGGCTGTTCCAGTGCCTGACCACTCTCTGAGAGAAAAAGTTTTTCCTGATATCTAATCTAAATCTCCCCAGGCGCAACTTGCGGCCATTTCCTCGAGTCTTATCATTATTTACCTGAAAGAAGAGGCTGACCCCCTCCTCATCAACCTCCCTTAAGGAAGTTGTAGAGTGCAATGAGGTCTCCCCTGAGCCTCCTCTCCTCTTCTCCAGATGAAACAATCTCAGCTCCCTCAGCTGCTCCTTGAAACACTTGGCCACTAAGCATCTATCTTGCATAATTTTTAAGTCTATCTACTATTTGTTGACAAGAAATTTCCATGTGTAATAGAATTTCCAAACTCACAAAAGAATTCCCAACAGAGTGCTTCTAAGTGAAGCACTCAGAAGCAGGTATCTGTAAGATGTTAGCAATACATTAGAATTTAAAAAGTTCCTTTAATCTGTTTAAGAGAACTAATTCTACTTCAGAGCCCAGATATACTGGAAAATTCTGCAAGATTCAGGAGTGGAAGTAGTAGTCCAGAAGCACACTGAAAACTACTTCAAGCACAATAAAAATGCTAGGAAATATGTGAGTTTTGGGGGGCAACAATGTCAGTTGGTCCATATAGAAAAGATGCACATGCTCTATGTATTTCCCTCTCTGTTACAGAGAGAGAAACGAGAAACTTCCAGTGCAGCCCCAGACCTTCCTCTCCCAAGAGAGGACAAGATTGTCTAGAATTAACTTCATTTTTCAATTCCTAAAGAATACTCATATGAATCATTTACCTTTGTGACTGGAAAAACTAGATAACTACAGATTCATAACTTCAGAAATAACTTCTCACCAATTGGAGTATTTGAAAATGTTCTGATTAACAGCATTTTGTCAAACAAGCTTTTAATTGTGGCTTTAATTGATTATTGGTACTTAACTACTTGTGTTAATAGGAAAAACATTTAAGTGATATCTTCAAAAAAAAAAAAGCAGTCATGTTTCCACTGTGCAGTTTATTCAGTTTCAAATTAGAAAAAAATTAATAAATATTTGACAATTCACATGCATTAACTCAAATATTACAGCCCAAAAAGTACTGATTTCTTTCAGTCTTGTATTAAGGCGTTCAGGAATTTCATCTAGGCAGACAAATATCTGGATTTAAAAAAAAAAAGAAAAGAAAGAACCAA
This sequence comes from Chauna torquata, assembly GCA_013399475.1. Taxonomy (NCBI): domain Eukaryota; kingdom Metazoa; phylum Chordata; class Aves; order Anseriformes; family Anhimidae; genus Chauna; species Chauna torquata. The sequence continues at coordinate 28,043 of VXAL01002497.1, forward strand.
AATGGAGAGACAAGCTATAATTCAGTTTTATTTCTGTTAACAAATATGATCAAAGTGAGTCCTGGTAGTATGCAGTTGCATTCTTTATCTTTTCAGTTGTATATAGCTGATAGGAGTCAAAGTGATTGGGAAAGAAGAGTTATCTTCCGCAAGTTTTCTTCAACAGTGTCTTGATTTGGAGTGCTGAATAAGCCACTGCAATGTTATGTCTGCCAGGACAGATAAAACAAAAGGGAAAAACTCAACAGCCTGTTTGCAGAGCATAAAGGGACAACTGAGCACCATCAGTTTAATACAAATAAAAAAACAAACAAACCCAAAAACCATAGGCCTTCATTCACACCTAATTAAAAATTCAGCACTTAAGACTCCAGAGAGCTTTTTCTGTTTTTTTGTTTGTTTGTTTCTAAATTATGTGCATTTTGTATTCCTGAAATATGATTGACATCACGTTCTCTAAGCTACAGATGAAGAACTGTTGGAAAAGCAAAGATTTAAGATGACCATAAAATACTGCAAAATCCAGACTAGAATGAAATGCAGTATGAGAACAAAGGCAGAAATACATGACCAGAAGAAAAGAGAAGGGCAAACATCTGACAAGACATTAAGAAGCCATTTAAGTAGACTGTAGGAGTCCAAGGTCTCTGAAAGACATTGAACATTGGAGTTAAATTTGATAGATGAAATTGGTCCCCCTCCTGATACAACCTCATGTACTGCGCTGAAAACTGTAGCAGTTTACAAACTGATTCATGAGCACATTAGATGTTTTTGCCTCCAGGCAGTAACATCTGTCAGGAAGGTAGGAAGAATGTCAGGGGGCAGCAACAACTGTAGCCCTCAAATTTAAATTTGTTGTTGCATCTGAGCTAACTCCAAGTCAGCACTTCAGGAATATCCTGGCAGACCAAGCTAGGCACTGAGATTGCAGATAAAAGCATCCCACACTATCCAAAGCTAGTAACTACATACTAATCTTCCACAGTCTTTCAGGACACAGAAGCTGTCAGTCTTATACCTACGCCCCTTGATGAGACCTGTTAGTTAGGTTACAGTTTGCAATGAAAAATGACTCTCTCATTCAACTGCATTGACATCAATCAAAAATGCAGAGGAAGACAGCTCTCACTGTTCTCCTTAACAGCCTAGTAGTTTCATCACTTTAATAAGCTAAATACATTTTCATTACAGTTTTTCATCATAAATAATATTTGGCAGTCTTTTGATCTCCCCAGGTTCTTCCTCAACCTCTTTTCAGCTTCTCCAGGTGTTCCCCAATATACGGCACAGGAATGAACACAGTGCTCCAGTAATGCTCACACAGTTCTAAACACGTGATATACACCGTCCTATTTGTTATTTCTTTGTGCAAATATTCAGGAACCATTGTGCCCTTTCTGGGGGGAAGGTGCTTCAAGTATCTGGAAAATACTTGACTGATTCTCAACCAGGACTTGAGTCTTTCACCACTACTCTAAGACTTCCACAAGTAAGTGATTTACACTGCTCTGCATTAGTGATCATTCTTTTCATTATTTTCCCATTTGCAAATTTTAGCACACTTTTTTTGCATGCTTTTTTCCTGTGGGCTATTCATATAAATGAATGAGGATTAAAATCTATTTTCTCCAGGATACTTCCAGAAATGATGCTGCTTGTTACAATTTCAAGTTACAATACCACAGATCCTCCACCAGCCTTGCTGATTTGATGAGTATCAAACACTGCATTTATAAAACCTGATGGCCAAGATGGTACTTCAGTAGCTAGGGAATATTCTTCTGAGTTTTGAACAAACTAGTGCTTACTTAACTGGGAGTCGTGCAATTTCTGGAGCCACCCAGTTTCTGGAGTCCTACACCAGCAGTCTTCAAACTTGCTTACCCTGTATTCTACTTTCCTCATTTTAATCCTAGTTCAGGCCTGTCTCCACCTCTCTCTCCACCTGCCCCTCACTTACACAGACAGTCCTGACTATGTAGTCTTCCTCAGTACCTATATCCCTCAGTCTATTCTTCCCAAGTTTAATAGTACATTCTGTGTATTTTCCTCACTCAGAAATAATGGTTGCACCCCAAGCTCCAGCAAAACTAGGTCTGGTCACCTTCAAACCAATGTACTCAAACCCTCTAATCAATTCCCAAGAGAATATACGAGTGGCCTACCTGACACTGCCTAACACGTTCCTGCACTCAGCTGAAATCTTCCCAACTTTCTGAAGCCCAGGTGTCATAGCATAGTATCCTCACTACCCCCAATACCTGATCCTCCCTGCCTAGGATGAAAATTTCCTCTACTGCTGGGAGAAACTGGCTTTCCTCCCATTTCCACTCCCACTGTCTCTCACTCAGCTGAGTCCTACAGAGCTGCCTAACTCTTCTAACAAGCCTGGTTTCCTCAAGGAGCAGCTATAAATATCTACCCAGGCTGTATCCCTCCCAGCCAGCACCACCTGTCTTAGCAGTGTGCAAGGAAGAAGGGTGGCACAGAGGCAGCATGTCCCTCCCTAGCCAACTGCTACTGCTGGCACAGCCTACACTTCACCCCAAAAGACAGCGCTGGCCTGGTCCACCTTCCCTCCCACTCATTGCAGTGGCTCCAAGTGAGCTCGGCTTCCTCCACAGGGTACCCAAGGAAGGGAAGGGGAGAGCATGACAGAGGAAAGGGACAGGAAAGTGAAGAAAAGAAGAAAGAGAAAGAGAGAGAAGGGCAAAAAGAAAAGGCTAAACAGGAGACAACTTCATGAGGCTTTTTTAGGTCCTCATGAACTTTAGGATAAATTCAGTGTGTCTCCAGTAGGACAAAAGCACTAGTCATTCTGTTTGAGGATCACCACCATATTCACATGCATGTAAAGCCTGCTTACAAGGTAAAATCATGTACAGAGAAAAACATTTATCAAAATTTATTAGATATCACCTAATAATTGGAAGTTCCTCATATCCAGTTACTATTTTTTTTCCAAAGTAACAGTTTTTGCGAAGGATTCAGTTTCATTTTTAAACACACTTTTCTAAGGCCCCTGCCAAATCAATTTCATAACTTCTTGTGGAACTGAATCACTCTACAAGTGACTTTTTAAATTACACGTAATTCTATATTAAAAGGAATACTATTGAATGCAGTATTTTCAACAAAATCTTTCAAAGTAATTTGAGATTTTCAGTTGTATACCAGAGCTAGATATTCAAATCTCATGTTTTTAAATATCTGATCCAAAGTATACAGTGATGATGTTATAAGAAAAAGAAGCTTACCGATGTTATCCTTCTCTTTACAGGAAATAGAATAGCAACAGATTTCTCTGTCTTGAATAGCTGAAAGGTTTCTACATAACAAAAAAAATAAATCATTACATTGTGTTATAACTTCACAAAAACTGACAACAGAAATTTCCATTAAATTACATTTTTCCTGCCTTTTATTCAGTGGGTTAAATTCTATCCTCAGATACTCAATTTTTAAAATATGCTATGAAACATAAAAAAAAGTTTTCTAAATTAGAGATTTTAAGGTTATAAAGTCATTTCAAACATTCAAATTTCTCATTAAGTCAATGCAATAGTGAATAATAAAAAAGCAGAAATCCATGAGCTGGCAATAACATTCTGTACTGGCAGCTGAGTAACAGTGCTTTGTCTTAGTATTCACCTTTTACTCTTTTAACTTAGCATTCAATGTTTTTAGATCTATTAAATCTTGCAATCAAATAACAGTACTCAGCGTTAATATTCAGGAAGCTTATTATATCATACATAAAGATATCAGATCAGATTCCTACTGAAAGGATGCCTCTACAGTTAGGAAGACACTGCTTCTTAATTTACTTCTGTTTCATTATGGGAATTTCCCTATCCCCCCTCAGCAATTCTGAATGCTTTGCTATTTTTTTTATTTGTTTATCCTCACACAAGTAATAGAAACATGCAGGAAACAGATGATGCTCCTAGAGCAGATGGGAAGTAGCAGCACTGAGAAGGGAAGTCTTAAGCTTTGCAGAAAAGGGCTTGGGGGTTGTGGTGGTTTTACTCTGTTGAGCAGCCAAACTCCACCACAACCACTCTCTCATTCCCCCTCCTCAAAAAAAGAACAGGGGAAGAAGAAAGTATGATGGAAAGAAAAAAAAAAACTCACAAGTTGAGATGAGGACAATTTAATTAAAGGGAAAAGCAAGAGGCAGAAAAAAAAAAAAACAGCAAAGGCCGTGCGGAAGCAAAGACAGAGAAAAAAAAACTCTCTACTTCCCGTCAACGAGCAGTGTTCGGCCACGTCCTGGGAAGCAGGGCCTCAATACGCGTAGCACTTGTTCGGGAGGACAGACGTCTTCATAACGACAGCCCCCCCTCTCCTTCCCCTTCCCCAGCTGTTATTGCTGAGGGTGACACCACATGGTATGGGATATCCCTTTGGTCGGTTCAGGTCAGCTGCCTGGGGATGTTCCCTCCCAGCTGCTGCTCACCCCAGTCCACTGGGTCAGTTTGGAGGGTCTGGGTGCTGTGCCAGCGCTGCTCAGCAGCAGACACAGCACTGGTGTGGTATCAGTGCTGGTCTAGCTACAAGTGCAGAGCACAGAGCTGTGTGGGCTGCTGTGGGGAAAGGTAACTCCATCCCGGCCAGACCCAGTCCAGGGGTCCTGGTGGACACCAAGTTGAACAAAAGCCAGTAATGTGCCCTTGTCACAAAGAAGGCTAACTGTATCCTGGGCTGCATTAGGAGGAGTGTTGCCAGGAGGTCCAGGAAGGTGATCCCTTCCCTCTGCTCAGCACTGGTGAGGCTAAACCTGGAGTACTGTGTCTGGTTCCGGGTTTCCCAGTACAAGAGAGACATGGACTTACTGGAGAGGGTCCAACAAATAGCGACGAAGATGATTAAGGGATTGGAGCATCTCTCCTATGAGGAAAGGCTGAGAAAGCTGGGGCTGTTCAGCCTGAAGACAAGGCTTGGGGGGGATCTTATCAATCTGTACAAAATATCTGAAGGGAGGCTATAAATAATATGAAGTCACGCTCTTTTCACTGCTGCCCAGTGACAGAAAAAGAGGCAATGGGCACAAACTGAAACACAAGAGATTCCATCTGATCCTCAGGAAACACTGTTTTACTGTAAGAGTAACCAAGCACTGGAGCAGGTTGCCCAGACAGGTTGTGTAGACCCCTTGGAGACATTCAAAAGCTATCTGGATATTGTCCTGGGTAATGGGCTCTAGGTGGCCCTGCTTTAACAGGGGGCTTGGACCAGATGATCTCCAGAGGTCCCTTTCAACCGTTATATATTTCTGTGATTCCTAAGTCTCAGTTTAGTTCCTGAGCCTTTGGACCATTCTTCTACACTGAAAGCTTCATTTCACTTCCTACTGATTAAAATTACGTGATTTGAGATACAGAAACTTATTCTGCAAAATTATTGCTATACCATCCATTTTTACAAAATTGTGTATTTCATTTAAAATTACCCTTACAATGTAACAATTTAAGTTAGTTTCAGTTATACATAAATATATGCTTTGGATACTTGCCAAAAATATCCAAATTGCTTAAATTTACAGAAAGTAGTTTGAAAGGTTCTGCTGTAATGCCATTCGAGCACTAAACTGCTACTACAAAGTACTCTGAGAAGTTTAAGTGAGCCTATTAATATCTCTACCAGTTGTATCTTCAGTGATGGGAAAACAGGATTATCTGAAACAACTTTATACAACCAAAATAATAATCAAGAGAGGTTCAAATCTCCCACAGTCAGTTATCAGCCTAGATTGCTATTTCAACTGCCAGCAAAGCTCAAAGTGGAGCATCTCAGAATGTAAAATGGCATCTGTTATAGCTAGCTACTGCCATAGACTACCAATGACTTTCTCTTATATATCGCATCACAGCGTTTCAGCTCTTTACACAGGCCAGCTACTTACAATTTCTCAATTAACTGCTTTTCATCCAGTGCACCTGGAAGGTCTCTTTTATTTCCAAGGACTAACACCTGAAAATAATTCATATTTATGTTAATCCAGGGGCAGAAAAAGTTTATTTTTGTCTTTAGCCACCTGTTGGCATTATTTTGGATCTTGCAACCAAGTATTCAGCATGCAGTAACTGACATATTCAAAACGATCAATGTCTGTGCAAGCATCCTGGAAACACCCCTCCCAGTCAGGCTCAGAGGCTGGGTGCACATCCTCTGAAAACTGAATCTGTCCAATCATCTCTGGGTGCATCAGTATCAGAAGTTCCCTATGTGGATTCTTTTAGCATGAAACTAAACCTGTAAGAGAGCATGCACCAGTGCACTCAAGCCACCAACGGACATTCAATCCACAGGACCAGACTGATGTTAATCAAAAGTAAGGCCCCAGAAGTAGATGCTGGATCCTTAAGACTACATGATTCTCTCTACAGTTCTGCTTCCCTGTTTCTTAATGCACATATACTAGTCAGGCACCCAAACTATAACCCACCCAAACACTAGCTAAATGACTGATTCCTTTCCCTCCCCTTTGAGAACCCATGCTAAAAAATCAGAAGGGCAGCCATTAGGAATTAAGTCTGAGAAATGCAGAAAATTTACTCAAGATATGCTGGGATTTAAATTTCCTACACAATACCTAGGACCTTAAGTATAACTTAAGGTCAGATGAATGGTCTGAGCACATTCTAAAATAAAGCAAGCAATGAAAGTTTTTCTAATTATGATTTCATTTTTGTTTTCCAGATGTCTTGCAATTCCCAGTCAAAGTAAAGATTGTTCCATTATTTCGCATGCAATTGGAACATGTAAAAGCTCCTTACGTGCACTCGCAGATTAACAAAGCTACCTTAAAATCTATAATGCCAAAGCCTAAATAAAATAAATTGGAGGAAGTTCAATACTATTTACTACCTATGGAATAAAAATAAGTAAAAAATATATTACTGCACCTTGGAAATTACTGTGCTGGTCAGGCTGAAATGTGATATTATATAAAATATAAAAGCAAAGGAGCTTAATTAAGTACTTCTGAAGATATGAGATACCTATCCTGTCAAGGAAGGGGCAGTGAGATGTAAAACAGGATGTGCAGGTAGTACAACAGAAAGACAACGTCACCCACCATGACTGGTCTAACTGTAGACTTCTGTAGGATTTGTTCAGTATGTAAGTAACGTATAAAAATGCAATAGTAAGAGCAAACCTTGTAAAAAAAAGATGGGATGGAGAATCACTTGAAAAATTCTCCTCTGAGATGGATGCATTTGCCTAATTTTATTCTCACAGTGATTTGGTGAGGATTCTGTGTTGACTCTCTGTCTACTCATCTGTAGCTGACTTCAAGCATTTGCAGTGGTTCAGTGTCCGAATACTTGCTTACAAAAAGGGGCCAAGCAAGATCCATAAAGTCGTTAGTAACTTCTCCTTGATTTGTACGTAGTATTACTTTCTTTCTTATGATCAAAGATAATAACTCTTGTTTGGTGATGTCAGCATCAAAGATCAATCAATCAGATTGATTCATACTAGGTCTCAAATGGCAGATTACATTTAATTGAACAATATTAGTCTCCAACTCCATAATTCCTTACTAGAATTTCAGCAGGACATACAATTCTTTGACACCTCCTATTTGAGAATCAATGTATTTTTGTATTTTTTCCATACATCTTTATTCTGAAAAACTAAAAAGTCAAGAAAAAGAAGTCAAGACAGAAAAAGTCAAGTTCCTCCATAATCTCTGGAAACAGGGGTGACTATTTGATGTTAGCATCTGCCAGCCTTCAGAAAGGCAAATCTCACTTGTCTTGTCTGCCACAAACATACCTGGGTCAGTGGTTCAAACCCAGCCAACAAGGGGACTGACTGGAAATAACTATTATCTGATAATGCCATACGTGAAAATGGATTTGTTTCTGACCTTTAGACTAGAATATGTACAAACACACCTCAGCGTTGATAAGATGCTGAGTCCTGTGAAAAAATGTCACAATGTTTTTTGTAAGAGAGTTCAGTGTACTAAAGCTGCATTATATTTACACTAGTATTTTCAAGAGTCCAGGAGAATCCATTCATGAGGATTTAAGGCTACACAGTCTACATTCAGGTAAGAGCAACAAAAATCAAAATACTTACTGGAATTCCATGCAACTGCGGCTTATCTATCAAACTGTGTAGCTCATTCTTTGAAGCTTCTACTTTTTCTAAGTCTGCTGCATCCACCATGTAACTGCAATGGGAAAATCGTTATTTATGGTATTGTCCACTACTTACAGAAAGTTGCATTAAAATTTCCGAAATGTGACAAATGTGTTCGCATTGACAACAGCATTAAAACACTCCTGAACTGTATAAACCTTGCATTTATTAACACAGGAAGACACAGAATTAAATATGGGATGTGGGGAAAAAAGCCTGGAAAATGCAATTACTTACCTAGCTGGGATGTGGGATGTGTAAAATACACTACTTGTATTGTGCTGGGTCCTCTTAATGAATGGTTTGACAGACCTAAGCACCCTATTAAAGACTATTCTAGAAGCAACGGTCTCTATTGGAAGGATTTTTGCAATACAAAAATTCAACATCACCAAGGTAGTAGAGAGTAATGGGCAAAGGGATGGAAAGAATGGACACTATTAAATACACCTGTATCTGTATCTATATCTAGTGCTAGGAAACAATAAGAATATTGCAAGCATAGGAAATAATTTTCTGCCAGCTGCATAATGTAATATCTTTCATCCAGACACCAGTGAAGTCAAATCAAGTCATTCGAAGACGGTAAGTCAAGTAACCCACTATTACAATCCAACTATTTTTTTCTTGAATTCTGCTTTCTGCTGCAACAGTAATCAGCTTCTGAAAAGAACGCTGCCAAATGTCTTATGCTTCCTCTTTGTTTTCATGTTATCACCAAGGTCAGCTAAACATCTCACCATTAGAGAAAAGCAACCTAATTAAGAAAAGGGTAAGTGATAGAGGTGGAAATCAGTAAAATTATATCTATATTAATAATATGTATTTTAAGATATGTTTTATACGGGCATACACAAGAAAACTTACACAACTGCATTGACTCCTCTGCAATAACGTTCCCACATGCTTCGAAACCTTGGCTGCCCTCCAATGTCCCATACCTGGAAAAGGTAAAAACACACCAATCCCAAAACTTTTTTGAACTACACAGCACTAACACAAGACAACTTAACAAAAGAACTCTTACATGTAGCATGCAGGTTGTATTTACACTGCCTAAATGCAGGCAGTTCTTAAAGTGACTGTTTTCAGAGACTGGTCTTCTCAGCCCCTTCCAGCCAATGGGTAAGTCAGTCCTGTGACCCTAACAGCTCCAAATGTTCACTTGGACACCTCTACACTTTTCCACTAACTGCAAGAAAAGTCTAACTCAGACACCAAAATGAATTGTGCAAATATACAGTCTAAAACCCACAGAGAATAGCTTATTTGAATGAAACCAGTTATGGAGTTGCATTTTTTATGGGGCTAGGGAGACATGAGATAAGAATGCATCAAGCCTTTCAGTGGACTAATAAAGAGTTGGTCAGAGAGTAGAATGAGTCCATGCAAAGGACAATATATGTTAGGGAACTCCAGTACCTCCACAGCTTTCCCACTTGCTCATTAAATGTGCTTTAAAATACATGAATTAGCTGATTAGAACCAGAAAGGAAACAGTAGTGTAAGGTAGGCCTGAAGTGATTAATCAGTGAATCTTAAGGAAAGCAAGCTCAAATTCTGCTTTAGATTTTATAAAGCTCCAATCCTTCAAATATTTATGCATGCTATTAGCGCTGGACAATCCCACTGAATTCCTTAACATCAAAGGGCTATCACATTATTTTTCTGTACAGTAGCTACTTATTCTGCTTTGCTTGCAAAAAAATCAGTATTTTTGGTGGATGAGAATAAACAGGTTCAGAACTGTTTCCAAGATCAAAATACCAAGGAAACGATCTAAATCTTACAGGCAAGGACTGCACGATGACGCAACTGTTGCAGCTACATCCAAAGGCAGCTGTGTTAAAAGCGACAGACCCTTTAAAATATTGACAAATACTGAAAAATAAAATGATTGGATTTGTTTCTATGTCAAGGACAAAGAGAAGTAATTATTTCTTATTTCAATCCGATTTAGCTATCAAAGCAGTATTTTCCATATATCTAAACTAGGAGGCATATCCATTACAGCACAAACTGAATTTGGAAGTATCACAGACAGAAACAAAAGTTTACGCCTTCTAAATTTTCTTAAGAGTTGCTTTCATATTTATACTTCCTCAATCCGACTTAATATACCTTTGGGATAAGGACTTTTTCAACTCACGTGGACTATATTTTTTATTCCACTTTCCATAGCTCATATTTATATATCAATTTCTCTATCATTTTTAACACCTTAGGTTCATATTTTGGAAAGAAATATTCCCCAAATCACCATTACAATCATTCTGTGATTGATATCTTACCAATCCTTCTGGCATAAAATTAGTATACCACATAAATATAGATTGCCTTTGATTCCCTTTATAAGATTAAGAATTTTACACATTGAGTGAACTTCTGAACAGGAACTGGGCATCAATGTCTGCACTGACATATGAGGTTCTGTTTCAGAAGTCTTAATAAAATACACCTTTTATTTTTAAAGCTTGAAAGAGAGAAGTACACCGTTCAATATTATAGTTAGATGACAAACCTCACACCAACACTAATTACTCCAATAACTCATCAGGACCTTGAAACTATCAGTAGCCATCTGGTGCACATCTGTGTGTCTGGAGAAAGAAACCAAATTATTTTCTTGGTAGAACAGAAAAGAAAGAAGGGGAAAGAGGACAGGGAAGGCCAGTAGTAAAACTAGATTTCTGAGGACTGATAGCCATTATTCCTGGTAGCCAGAAAAATCTACCAGACAATGTGGCCTAGACTAATCACAAAATAAATACAAGATAGCAAAATACTGGTTTTGTCCTTGTTTGATAATATACTGTACCTATACTATACTAAATTGCACTGCAGAACAAGCGTTATTCTCATTAGGAGAAAGAGTCACCTTGAAGCAATGGAAAGATAAGTCATTTCCAGTCAGTTTCCCTAATATGGCTTACAGCTATTCACTAAAGTACAACATGAAGGACACAAGAGAGACTAGGTGTTTTTAATAGCACTGGGGAACCCAGTTTATATCAATACATTAAGTTATAATTATCTTAATTAGGAAAGAACATAAACTGATAAAAAATTCCTCACCTCCTTGCCTATGGAATTAAAATGGCACCAGTACTAACTTTCTAATACTCTTTACTATATTGAATAGCCAATGACAGTGTGAGCTACTTCATTCAAAACACAAATCTCTGCCCCAAACCATTTTCATTGTAAATGACTGAACAGCGAGAACTGTGTAAATATAAGGGGCACCCGGGAAGGAAAGGAGAGATGTGTTAGCATTACAGATGTTTTCGTGCATGAACTCTGCATGTTTTGTACATTACTTATTTTTGTATCCCAGTATTTAACACACAGGTAAAACATTCTGGGTGTGAACTGGGAGAGATGGGATACTAGACCTTAACAACAGAATATCAAGTTAGCTGTAGAAAGAAAAATTTATTTTGTCTAGGTGATTTTTAAAATAGATTGGTCTTCAAATTGCTCCCATGGCTTTTGCTGGTCCTTCAGGAATAAAATTTTCACAATATTTAATACGTAGTTTTGTCCCTAGACCAGCTAATGTTAAGAATCAGCAAATACCTACAGAATGACCAAGCTAAACAGAGAAAAAGTTTCTTTGATATCCAGTGCCATTGCCTCAGAGGAGATTAAAATCTCAAGTAGTTGTTGTTCAGGCTAAATCTCACTGGCATACACCTTAGTCCTATTGCATTTTATAAATTGCTATGTTATCTGTTCCTGTCTAGTTCTGTAGAATAGTAATTCTTATCATGCTTGCAGGTCTGTGCTCTCATAAAGTAATGTAATGTTTTTAATTTGTAAACTAGATTAATCAGTGTACTTTGGAACCATTTAACATAGTGCTTATACTTACCTGTTCAGTCAAATTCTTCTAAAACAGGAATCTCTCTGGGTATGTCTCCTGTTCAGCTTCCATACTTCATGTGGCTCTAAGGCTCCTTCCTAAGACTGCAGCTATCAGCTATGTTTAAGGAACAAATCTTTTACTTTTGCACAGAGGTGTATCATGACAGTTGAGCAAAAATGCAGTTGTGGAATATGTTCAAATGTTTTTAAAAGCTCTGAGTTACAGGAAGGCTCATTAACACTCTAGTTGCGCTTCTTTTAATTAGCTTATATTGTGGGAGAGTTTGACAGTTAATAAGAAAGTTGCAAGAAGAGAAAAGTAGTATTTTCTAGATGTCAGTTTTTCCATTGGTTTTTTTTTTTCAGACATGCTGGGTGGGATTTATCTGGTGAACAGATATGTGTACAATGACACATTTGTGTTTATATGTTGATGCACGGGCTCAGTACCTAAGACCTCACTGTAGTCTGACAGCTGTTCTACTCAGCTGACCCAAAGCAACGTCTTCTTTAGGACAGTATTATGCTCTAGGCTTGTCAGTACTGACTACAGCTCTTCTTACCATTAAAGGAGCTTAACCCTCATGCAGGCATAAAGTTGTTCACATTCAAGCATCTAAATTTGCAAGCTGAATCTGACACTACAAGTATCTGAATGCAGAAACATATCTTTCTGATTGGAAGTACTCAGAAGGTATCAGTCATAAAAACTAACCTGAACAAACAGGTGAGGAAATTCTAAACACAGAAAAATATTTGGGCAGAATAAGGTAACCAGCAACATCCAACATGTAGTACACAGACAAGTCCACATATACTGACACGTGACTTAACAGCTCATAGATACGCAGCAAGTATAGTCCCAGCATTCAAAGCCAACTCAATGTGAAAGGACAGGGAGTAACTGGAAAGCCTGAGATTCATTTCCCACAACTTCAGCCACCTAAACCATAGGCATCTAACCCAAGTTACCAGCATCTCTTTGATTACTGAAGAGCCCTGAGGGTACCTTCAGCAGAAAAAGATGGCATCTGTCTTACCCACCTCACCTATCAGATGAACCATTCTTGCAGAGTCCACTGCTTTCCACTGAGTTTAGACAACTGGTTCGGGCTGGCTTCCTTCTTTTTACCTGGTTACAGTTAGGGGAGACAAATCCTGAACAGTCACCTATGCTAGAATGGAATCTTCATCCAGTAATGCTTACCTTTCTCATCTAATAAACGAGAAGAATAAAAAGACCTAAATCAACCCTAAACTTTTAAAAAAATTGCCCTGTGGATACAAAACTATAGAGCCTTACTTGGAGTACTAGTCATGTAGCTTATTATGGAAGTTAGAATACACTTACAGTTCCACTAATTGTAGTTACTATCTATCTAGTATCTTGTATTTTGCAAATATCTTAACAGTTGCTCTTAGAGCTGGAAAAAAAAAAAAATCACGTGGCTACATTTTCCGCAGGCAACACTTCCCAGCACACTGTGTTCTCTGAAGTCAGTCTTGGTCCTCTAAATAACCCTGTTGTCACCCCTCAACTGGTGATAAAGCCCAGCTTCTAAACATTTTTGCAGTTAGGTATCTTATTTTAGTTACATCAGGCAGAAAAAAATATTATATGCACACTTTACACAGTTTATAATTATTTAATTTCATCATAGAGCTTTCACTGAAGAACTGGAACCAAACTTAGATTTGCAACACAAGATGGCTGAGTATCTTCAACTCCCGAAAACAAGCTCAGAGATATTTTGGTGGGAGGGGTTGTTTCTCAATTATGAGGGTATTTCTGCCATTTTGTCAGAGACACAAAGTACAATGTCCAAAGGATCAACAGATGGATTTTAAACAGCACGAAAGCAAAGTCTGTTCTCAGCAGCCATTTTCTGAATCTAGTGCTGTTTACATCTGCACTGTGTTCTAAGGCAGGAGAGCACCAGGGTGCCCAGATTTAGAGATAAGACTCCTAATAACGATGCAACACACTCCTAAATACAAGGAGCCAATCCACATCCTAGCCCCAGTATTGTGTCCTCCCCCAAGCAGAAAGCCCTGATTCTGGGTGATCATGCACAACCCTTTGCACACTTTTTATATGATCTCGAATCAGTCTCCAGACATCAAAATCCAAGAGATTCTGGTGAAGGTAGGCATGAAGAAGTTGTAAGCTACAAAGAAAGCTTGCATTTGGAAGACCAATGGCAAGGAGACCAGAGGCAAGGACACTGCTAGCTCACAATAGCCAATCAATAACTACAGTAGTGATTATTAATTTGGCTTGTCCTTGAAGAATATATAATCATAGAAACAAAATGAGTATTTGCTCAACAGCAAAAGCTAGTGGGATACACAACAGAGTGTGTGCAGGGAAAACATACTCTAATATTGGTAGATTAGTCAACAAAAGGACATTCTCCTGTGTCAGGTTTAACCCCACAGAGCAGATGCCTAGCACTCTCCTTGTGTGTCCCCTTTGCCCCCTACCTCTCAAGTCTGAGCAATCCTGACAGATTCTCAGCATTTATCAATGAGACAGAGCTGCTGAGGAGAGAGCTAATCAGAAGCAGCACTTATGGTCCCCAAGTGTCCCAACAGGATGTTGGAATAGAACATATGTTCAAATAAGTTGCAGACAACTTCAAGTTGGGAATGGATAAGAAGAGAAGATCAGAATCCTAAATTATCTGGACCAATTAGAGGGACGGTCTGAAATAACGCAGTTGAAATTTACCATGCATGAGTTCAAAATGCCCCATTCAGACAGAGGGAACCAGACGCACCAACACAAAATAGATAATGACCAGGTAGAGATACAGGAGAAAAAGCTCTTGAGCAGTTCACTAAGTATGACTCATCAGTGTTGCAGATCTTAAACCAGTCATGTACTAGCAGAAGCAACTTACGTACAACTTTGGAAATATTTACTGCCCTACCCTCAGAGTCAGCAAGACTCCTGTACTGGTTTTGATCATCAGTCTACAGAAAAGATGTCAACAAATTTTAAAAAGTCCAGATCAGAAAAGACGAGATTTTGAACATATGGACCATATCCAGGTGGGGAACGGGAGATGGGGCAAACACAGGGTGTGGGGACAGGAGCCAAAAGCATATTGCCTCCCAGGAACTGAAAAAAGAGCAGTGTTCTTCATGGCTGGCAGACGTAGAACAGAAGAAAAAAGCAGCTCAATCTATGATGACAGCAACTTACACTAGATACTGGCAAAAAGCTTTGTAAGACTAAGAGTGAAAGAGCATAGTATAAAACAAGGGATAGCATAGAACTCTCTTCATAGAAGAACAAATTTTAAGAAAATTATTTAAAGATATTTGGGCAAATACCTGATTCATCTCAGAGCACAAGATTGTTTAGACAATTGACACAACTCCTTGAGACTGACTCTTGGCTCCCATTTTCAGGAGTCCTAACAGTTACTTTGAATGACTGGTGAGACATTCAACTCTGCCTGTCTTGAGGACACCGGCTTCTGGTCCCATGTTTGTCCCAATCACTGTAGACCTCTCTGTCTAATGCATGATCCTGACTCACATTCTTTTCAATGCACAACTCTGAGCACAGATACAGTCTCCAAGGCTTCTCTTGCCTAAATATCAGATGGGAGAGTGCTTTAATACCTTTCCATCTTCTTTGATTACTGGTTTCTGAGTATGCTCAATATTTCTGCTCTGAACTACTCTAACTCATTTAACTCCCCTTTATAGAATCACTGAACTACAGAAACTGGCTGGGACCTCTGGAGACTATCTAGTCCAACCCAACCCTGCTCAAAGCAGGGTTACCTAGAGGAGACTGCTCCAAGGATGGAGACTCTAGAATCTGCCTGGTCAACCTGTTCCAATATTCAATCACCCTCACAGTAGAAGTGCTTTTTCTTATTTTTAAAATGGAATTTCTTGTATTTCAGTTTGTGCCCATTGCCTCGTCCTGTCACTGGGCATCACTGAGAAAATTTTGGCTACATCTGCTGGCTACATTGGTTAAGATCTCCCTCAGCTTTCTCTTCTCTAGGCTAAACAGTCTCAGCTCTCTCAGTGTCTCCTTGTATGAGAGATGCTCCAGACGCTTCATCATCTTACTTGCCCTTTGCTGGACTCTCTCTAGCAGCTCCACAACCCTCTTGTACTGGGGAGCCCAGAACTGGACACAGTACTCCAGGTGTGGCCTCACTAGTGCTGAGAGAGGAAGGTTCACGTCCCTTGACCTGCTGGCAACACTTCTTCTCACGTAGCCCAGGATACTATTAGCCTTCTTTGTGGCAAGGGCATATGCTGGCTCATTGGGTGTCCATGAGGACCCCCAGCTCCTTTTCCACAGAGCTGCTTTCCAGCTGGCTGTCCCCCATTGTGTACTGGTGCCTGGGGTTGTTCCTCTCCAGGTGCAGACTGGACAGTTCCCCTCATTGAACTGCATGAGGTTCCTGTTTGCCCACTTCTCCAGCCTGTTGAGGTCCCTCTAAATGATGGGACAACCACCTGGTGTATCTACCTCTCTGCTCAGTTTGGCAACATCTGTGAACTTGCAGAGGGTGCACTCTGTCCCATCATCCAGATCACTAATGAAGATGTTAAACAGTCCCTAGGGTACATCACTCAGGACCAGACTTCCTGACGTGGAAGCCCTTTTTAATCACAGCCCTTTTTAACCCAGCAGGTCAGCTTTTCCTGAGACATAACTATCATAAATCACTGGGACATCCCACAAAAATTCTTCTTCATAGAAATAACCACATTTTGACTTGACATCAGCCCAGATATGGTATGGCCTTGTCAAAGGGACCCAAACCATGTGGAATAGCCAGCACTTGCAGAAGAACTGCTGGAGCTATACCGGCAGTACACACACAGGCTTGTACTACAGCATGACACATGTGATGGTGACATAGCAGGTAAGACTTTTTTTTTATTGTTGATGAATAGTAGGATGAAGCATTAAAAAGCAGGAGGATTATGTTTCTCTCTGGATGTTTGGAAACTTGGAAACTCCACTATCTAGAGGAGCAAGGAATGAAGCAGTGAAGGAAACTGGAGAGGAACACACAGAGCTGGGATCCTCCTTCTCTGTCACATCAGAGCAAACAGCAAGAATCTTGGCTTTCCCCTCCGGCTCAATCGCCTGCATTTGCCAAGGCTGCAGCTCCCATGGAAGGACGCTGGCCTCTAGTGGTGATAGCTGAGGTGACTGCAGTCCAACCTCTGCAACTCCAGTTCCCTCCAGACTCCAATAGCCAGCCGGGGTGCAGAAACTGGCTGGTAGTGCGATTTTAAGACAGTAAGCATAAAACAAAGGGAAAGAGCAAGGAAAAGAAGTTGCACTTTTGCCTGTGTGTATGCATTATTGTGTTACTCTATTTCTTTTTCATATCTGAGATTATTCTAAGACCACCACTGTGAGAATCAAAGGTTGATTAGTTGGAGTTTCACAACCACTTACAGCAAGAGCTAGTGATGCATGCCTTCTGAGGCTCTTAAAATTTGGTATGTTAAAAGACATGTTTTAGCTATTCTCCATCTTACTGAACAGTAAATCTCACCAAAGCAAAAGTATTATTAATACTGACCTAATCCAAAAATAGAGCAATCCCACAAAATCAAATGACCCAGCAAACGACAACTTGTTTGGAATTAAAACCTCAAATTACTTCTGTGATAGAATTTTTGTCAAAAAAAAAAAAGTGATAGCCATCAGTTTCATTATGAACTTCATCAAAATAGTTTTAACAGATCCATAAGTTGCAGTACGTTAGGTATTTTGATGCTGAAAATCATCCCGTAATTTCAAACCTCGACCACAGCCTCAAAATCCATAAAGCTTCCTGCGTGGATTCCAAATGGTGCAATGGTGCCTGGTAAAATCCTTCCTCTTTTCCTCTTTTTTTTTATTTTTTTATTTTTTTGAAATAATAGGTGATTGGTTTTATGAAATACATTCACATGCCGAAGTTTGACAAGTACATGGTTAAAGCTTACAGCTTTACAATTCTGATCATGCTCAGCCACAAGACCCACATTAAAGACCATATAAAATTGGCACCTTTCTACTCTTTAGGCCTGCATAAATCACTGTTTTTCTTTCAGCGTGCCTCAGACAAATACTAATATACACAGTCATGACAGTGACCATACTTTTACACTCTAGGATTACAGACTAAATATGAGAATAAATCTTCCGGCTTCTGGAAAAGACTGCCAAAATAGTAACAAAGTAGACTGCAGGGTCTTTAGTTTTTGTTGTCTTCTGGAATTATATGGAATCTAGAGATAGTAGATTGTAGTCAGGAAGATACTTCCTTTTTAGTGGTCTAACTGAAAAGATACTTCCTTTTTAGTGGTCTAACTGAAAATATGGCCAAAAAAAAAAAAAAAAAAGATAAAAGAATAGTATCACCTACTTGTTGGTGTTGTAACCTTCTCTCCCTAAAGTGATCAATCTTAGCTGTCTGGAACGCCATTTTTTCCCTCAATGACTTTTTGGCCCAGATGGTTTCTCAGCCTCATTCTTATACTAAGTTTAATTTGTTCTGTTATGCAGCGTCCCCCAAGACCTTTGAAAAAGATCAGACACAAGACCTACCTGCTTACCATGAAGATTGCTCCTGCCACATTTGAAGGACTTTACAGGTTTAGTAAAATAATGCTTTATCCAAGAATTTTAATAGCAGCTGATAGATGGATATCATAGTATTTCCATGCTTGAGAAAAATAACCTGCTTTGTTGTGATAAAAAAGGTTGAAGAAAATTGCACTCAAAATCCTTTCTGACTAGGCTGCAAATACCTCACTGAAGGATAAGCAACAGCCATCCCCCTCAGCATTCTCCAGTCATCAACTTATCAACAAATGAAGTCATTCTTCTCACAGTAAAATGACTTTGGAAACTTTACCTAGCAATTGGACGGTAAGATTTTAACAGTTTATTTAAATACAGGAATAGTGACTTTTAGGCACTTCTTGACAAACTTTTAAGGAAATAAGCATCAATATATAAGCCATATTCCCCTAAAATACTTATTTTCACTGTACACTGTTGTAGCAGAGAGATCATTAGAACTTGGTGGGATAAATTATTTTCCTGCACATATTGTTTTCCAAGCTAATTACTGTTTTCAAATCTAGTAAACTTATTAATAATGTATTATCCTCTTATTCTTACCAACTGTATTGTAAAACCTTTCATAGGACACGACTTTTGAGATCAAAGTGTAAAACAAGGCACAGTTACACAGAAACTCACACACTTCATCCCTGCAGGAAGCTGACCTTGTAATATCATCTCTGTAACCAACTCCAGTACAAATTATTAGTTATTTTCTTCACCTACTTGAACCATCCTGGCTCAAAAAATATTTTATTTTGAAGACTGTTTACCTGTAAAAGACTCCTGTTTGTCTAGTTGAATGAACCATCAAAAGCTTTCTCATTTTCTTCCATGTCTGACGCTTCTGTAGCAGCACCAGTATAGCACTCTAACTGTCCTTATTTTTCCTATACATAAACACTAAATCATGGCTTATTGTTTCTAGCCAAAAGACAGAAAACAAGGGAATTGAAAGGCAATTCATACTCTTATGGATTATTTAGGTGGAATGCGGTGACTTTTTTATTGACTGTGGCATCCATGGACTTCTTTGATCAGTGGTGTGGCAAGGCAGATGCGATGAGAAGTACATAAAATGGATGTTTAGGAATAATTAAAACAGAGAGTATCCTCTCCTGGATAAATTGAGAACTACAGCTAAAGCTCAAGTCAAAGGTACTGCTTCAGCACAAACGTACTCTTCTGAAAGAGAAGGGAAGGCTCAGACAGGACAAAACTCCTGCATGACTGAAAGAACAGTAAGAAAAAGTTACCTGTTTGAGTAACTGAAAACTTAAGACAGTTTGACTACTTAAACTGAAACAAATACTTTTGTTTCCAAGTCTGCACTTGCAGCTTCATATCACAGTACTAATCATAATTTTGTCACTTGTCTAGTTCTCCTACACATCTGCCACTGATGGTTAAGAGGGCCAGAACGCATGGGACGGCCTTAGGATGCATCTGCACTTACAAGGTAGTGTATTTACAACAGGAACATCAGAAGTACTATCTTGATTTGCTATCACAGCTAGTACACATGTTCATTTGTGTAAAATAAGTAGAATCTTGGGGGAGAAGATCTATACAATTAGCACATCAATCAGACTCTTCTGGTATTGATGGCCGCTGACTTCATAAATCCTTTTTCATAACTAGTATGAATCATGAATTAATTGTAAGGATTAGAAAAGCTTAAAACCATTGAAAGTTCATAAATCCTAACAATATAGCATTAAACATTTATTTAAAAAAATACTGCCACATCCATCCAAATTCACAATCAGTCCAATTCTGGCAGCCCTCTAGCCACAGACTATTAGCTGTACTTGTAGCTATAAGGGCACAAGGATGAACTAAAACTTAACCTTTCTCAGCAATAGAAAGACTTTTCTTCCTGTCCACATTCCATGCTCTATATATGCAGTCTTGCAACTAAGTCTATCCAGGCTGACCCCAACATGAATGTGCCTGTACCCTGCTCTCCCACACTGCAGTGGCACCACCAATCATGTATCTTAGATGTTTGGGGGACCACATTGTTTAGGCAATTTGACAGGGCACAAACTAGCAGGGTTGGGATTTTTTGTTTTGTTTTGTTTTAAAGAGGTTGCTTTCAGCTAGATCAGTCGGCTGATCTGATTACAGCTTTGCCATGTGACCACTACTGCTGCTGGAAAAGGGGTGCTACGGTACATGGCCAGGTTTAAAGTGGAATGTAATGCCTCTCACCATGATCTACTCAACCTGATTGTAAAATCTGACCTTTAGTCTCCACCACCCTCACCTGATTCCCTCTTAGGTTTCCCAGAAGGTAAGTCTGGCTTGTCCCCAGTGTAAGGAACGTCATTCTGAAGTTCAGAAGTGCTACCACAGGCAGAAAAGCAGATGTGATACAAGTAAAGTGTCAAGCTACTGTTATGTTTAAGTATGTTCTTTCTACAGCAAAGTTCAACTCTTTGCTCAGCCATAGTGGATGGCTGTTGAAACACATTTAACGGATGCACTCAGGACTAGAGTTTGTGTTGTTTTTATTTTGTTTTTTCTCCATTCACTGACATCCACTCCTGGACATTCGCTGCTTCCTCTTGAATTGGTACAAGGGGTTATTTGAGGAATAAGGTGTTTATGGTTTGGCCTTCATGTGTACACGCAATGCGATGAGGCACAAAGAAACAAGACAGCGGAAGAAGGGAGCATGTTTGATGAGGAGAAGATAATTGTGAAGAGAGTTGGAAGGAAGATTATTCTAGGAGCTATTAGAAAACACTTGAAAGACAATGCAATCATTGGTCACAGCCAACATGAGTTCATGAGGGGAAAATCCTATTTAACGAACTTAATTCCTTTTTATGACAAAGTTACCTACCTAGTTGATCAAGGGAAACAGGTACATGTAATCTTTTTGGAATTTAGCAAAGCTTTTGATACTGTTTTTCACAGTATCCTTCTGGACAAAATGTCCAGCATACAGCTAGACAAATACATAATGCAATGGGTGAACATCTGGCTGACAGATCAAGCACAAAGGGTTACAGTAAATGGGGTTACATCAGGCTGGCAGCCAGTCACTAGTGGGGTTACGCAGGGCTCCACTTTAGGGCCAGTTCTCTTTAATGTTTTCATAAATGACTTGGATGCAGGACTCGAATACATACTAAGTAAGTGTGCATATGTCACTGAATTAGGAGGAGCTGTTGACTCCCTTGAGGGTAGAGAGGCCTTACAGAGAGATCTTGACAAATTAGAGGGCTGGGCAATCACCAACAATATGAAGTTCAACAACAGCAAGTGCTGGATTCTTCACCTGGGACAGGGCAACCCTGGCCACACATACAGACCTGGGGAGGAAAGGCTGGAGAGCAGCCCCACAGAAAGGGATCTGGGGGTTCTGGTCAGTGGCAAGCTGAACATGAGCCAGCAGCGTGCCCTGGCAGCCAGGAGGGCCAGCTGTGCCCTAGGGTGCATCAGGCACGGCACTGCTGGCTGGGCGAGGGAAGGGATTGTCCTGCTCTGCTCTGCGCTGGTGCAGCCTCGCCTCGAGTGCTGTGTGCAGCTTTGGGTGCCACAGTATAAGAAGGATGTAAAACTATTTGAGAGTATCCAAAGGAGGGCTACAAAGATGATGAAGGGTCTAGAGGGGGGGAAGATGTATGAGGAGCAGCTGAGGTCACTTGGTTTGTTCAGCTTAGAGAAGAGGAGACTGAGGGGAGACCTCATGGCGGCCTGCAGCTTCCTCATGAGAGGGAATGGAGGGGCAGGGGCTGATCTCTTCTCTCTGGTGACAGCAACAGGACCTGAGCGAACAGCATGAAGCTGTGACAGGGGAGGATCAGGCTGGGTATCAGGAAAAGGTGCTTCACTGGAACAGGCTCCCCAGGGAAATGGTCACAGCACCAAGCCTGCTGGAGTTCAAAGTGCTTCGACAATGCTCTCAGACACATGGTCTGATTTTTGGGTGGTCCTGTGTGGAGCCAGGAGTTGGACTCGATGATCCTTGCGGGTCCCTTCCACCTCTAGATATTCTATGATTTATGGAACTCCATAGCAAGGAAAGAGAGGAAACAGCTGTCTGCCAATTAGTATACTTTCTTGTTACATAGCATGAGTACTGCCCTACTACAATTAATGGAGATGTTCCTGTAAACAGAAATTTCCCTTTACCAGCCTCACCTTACTTGTAGTGTAAGCACTACCACAAGCAGAGCTGGCCACAGATATGAACCAGCAGAGATGAGGGAGAGCTTGGACAATCTTGTGTATACTGTGAATACAGGTGAAGAAAGGCCAAGACCAGAAGTTAAACCCCCTCACGGATGAAATTCTGTACGTGTTTTTTCACTGGTTTCAAACATAGCATTCATAAGAATTAAAACAGAAAGCATCATGCAATAACAGCTTCCATTTACAAGAAAAAGCTGCATAATTGTTACTCAGCAGAATGTGCATCTTGTGCACTACTTCTGTCTCCTGAAAGACCAGTTCCTTTTGCTGTTTCTGATTCCTGGGTCTCCCATATAAACTGAGCAGTAATTTGGTTTTATTCCACTGGGTGGCTTTAAGCCTGAAATGCCGTATACTTTCAAATCTTTTTGACCTTTTCCACTGTCCCAGGAGGAACCTTTGTGCTATCCAATAGAATACTGGGTTGGCTGCAAGAATTAGTGCTGAGAGGCTTTTGATCTTGGTCACCCAAGTTTTTTTCCAGATAAAATGCAACTGATGTAGGTTTACTCATATTGACATGCAAGTTTCTCTGTGTTTTCAGAGAGCTACCCATTGCGTAAAGTAATGCTACTCTCAACTGCCTATTATAGAAGACAAACTCCAAAGTTTAATTGGATTTCATTACCATGATGCCATTAGTTCCTACATATTTACTTCACGCTAGGCAGCAGCACATAAATATATGGGTTTGCCTGACACACCACTAATACTGAATTCCACGAAAACAATGCTGAGAAGTTTGATCTTTAGGAATAAACCATAAAACTGAGAGCCACCACACACTCGAATTTGTAAGTGTTAGTGGTTCACACAGCTCTCAACTCATACCTGAAGAATTTACAGAAGAACCCATGACAAAAATTCTTTTTGAAGGTTTTCTCCCAAAATTTCAGAAGTTTCTCTCTTGTAACTCCTGCACTATGTGTTTTTCGTGCTACAATAGATTTTAATAAAAATATGATAGAGGTATAATCATTTGTATTTATTTTAAAACATTAAATTGGACATTGTTCCCTGTCATCGCACAAAAGCTTCAAGGTTACAGAAAGGCATTCCCTACTGAAAAAATTCTGCACTGAAACTTCCGTGTTCTGTGATGACATGCTTTTTACTTCAAAGTGTTTGGCCACTCTGCATTGACTTTTGCAGTGCTCATGACGTGACAGTTTTTCTTTTTTTTTTTTTTTTAAACTCACAAGCACCATGTATACTGAAAAAAACGTTCAGGCTTCTTTCAATCACTTATCTTGCAGGAAATGCCTGAATTAAAAATGCTTCTATGATTCTACTTTGTCTTCTTGCTCACCTGCTCTGTGGTAAGAATAAGGTCTGATTCTCTCCCAAAGCAGGCTCTAATCACATACTTAACATAATAATCAAGCACAAAGTTACAAAACTGAGTTTACCAAGGCAATAATGATTCTCCTGTATTTTATTTTTACTCCAGTTTACATTTTACTCAATTTTACTTTTAAGCCTTTACAGTCTTTATTGTGGACCTAGTTTTAAGATATTCACTATCATTTATTTTTGGTATTCTGCCAAATTTCCTGAGAAATTAAAATCAGGCCAAATCATGGCTAGTGTTAAGAGCTTTTATTTCAGCCAAACCTGATGTGAATTTCAAGAGGGTACATGGGAAAGACTGGGTGACATTAGACTCTCCATTTCAATAGATTTCAGAAGACTGGCTTATTAGGCACTGTAACATATATGTGGTTGCATAGAGGAACCTAGTTATTATTCTACAGTCTTATAACACAGAAGCAGACACTCCATTGAAGTGTTCAGCTGAAGGCCCTACAATCATATAAGATTTTGAAAAAGCGTATCAAGATACTAAGACCAGAAACAGGCAGTCACAATATCTATATCCCTATGGTCATTTTAGGTTTTGGATAATTATTTTACTTCAGCTTTAACATCACCCAATCAACAAAAGTCATTTATCCCTTTTACCACCCTTTACCTGCTCATTGTTTAAAGAGAGTGGGTAGACAGTTAACAACTGCTTATTTTCACATTACAGGTGTTTTCAGAAAATCCCTCCTAGGTACAGGAGTCATACCAATCCAGCGGAAAAAGAACATCTTTAGAACTGACCAAGAAAGGAGAGAAAATGAAGGAAAAGAAGGGAAAAGTCAAGGTAAAGGCAAAAACCTACATTCCCCTCACATAATGTTTGATCAAATTCATAAATTTGATCTAGAGTAATCAGCCAGGCTTCCTTCATAATCAAGCAACAGAGAGCACATTAACGCTAGTGATTTCTCTCTATTTTGATGCCTATGGCACGAATCACAACCAAACTGGCAGCATGTATATCTCTCTATAGGCCTATGAGATGGTGCCCTGACAACGGACTTAGATGTTCTATTTCTGGATAACTAACACGATGTGAGCTAAACTGCATTCCCCACTGAGATGCATAAGTTAGGAGGAAAGCTGCTTCAGATTACACTTAGAGTTGTAAGAAGGGGGTAGATAGCAGAAGAGAGAGGCACCTTCAGGAGTGAACTTGGCTCACTTAATATCTCCAGATTTTACGGCCTTTCTAATCCAACAGAGTGCCAGCTTCTGCCTGGTATAGATATCATGAAATCAAATAGATGAATGTAACACAAATATATGGCTATATGCTTTAAAAATATTTTTTTAACTAGAAAAACAGATAAATGATCCTATATCACCTTAAGAAAAACTTTCTACACCTTTTCATTACAAGTTGTAATGACTGTCTTTTAATTATTCCTTCTGTATTAATGCAAACATGCACACTTACCTTTATGGTAACGTTTCCTTTTGTTATTTTTCTCATATTGAAGCCTACTGTAGGAATCATATCTTCTGTGAACTGCCCTGACTAGAATACAAAAGAATAATTACATATATTATAAAATAATTGATACACAGTAGACACATTTCTCATTTGCAATCTAAAATTTTTATTTTACAACACAGTAAAACACCACATTAGTTTTCTGCAAGAGCACTGGCCAGCACTTCAATTAATGCATTGTCACACCAAGGAAGACTGTTCATTTCAGTCCCTTTAAACGATCTTTTATTCTCCTCAGTGACAAAGATCATCCCAGAAACCACGAGACTTCAGATAATTCCTCATCTGATCCTTGAGCAAACCAGAAAGCAGCATTGTCAAAATACGATAAAACTGACTATACTTGCATTTTTCCCCTCTAGTTTCTCACCACTATTACCAACAGTTTAACATCAGATGTAATAAATGGTGAAGGAATACTCATGTAGAGAGAACTTCATGCAGTCCTTTTCCTTCTGAGTAGGTGACAGCAGAGAAGTCCCACTGTGGAAGCTAAAAGAATGCACTAAAATGGAAAAATTCAAGGTGCTAATTCAGCACACCATGAACCGCAACAAAGTGCTGAATGCCTGCCTCCAACCCACCAGTTAAGAGAAGCACTTCCACAAGACAGACACTTGTCAATATGATAATAGGAACCTTACAAAAATCTACCCACTACAGAAGACAGCTTTTGAAGATAAAGGTGAAACCCAGTTCTAAGTAGGTAACTTATTATTCATTCTTCCTGTTCAAAATGTATCATTAATAAGGTATTGTGCTTCACCAGGAGCGGTGCATTAACACATGCAGCAGGTTACTTAACAGTTCTTTCTACACAGAGGTCCAGGCACTCTCTGCAACGTACACAGTAGTCCTGGTCTTCCAGTCACCCAGAAAGAAGGAGCACGGTACCTTCCGGAATTGCCACTGCCCTTTTGTATCCATCTGCCCATATTCCCCTCAGCCGCCTCATCATCCCATGTGACCTGGTTTGTTTGTTTTGTTTTTTCAGAAGAAAATACGGCTATATGGATGAGGAAAGCGGGCATTCTCCAGAAGGTCCCTTCCATTCGAGAAGCAGATGATCAGAGCTTCACGCTGCACCACAACAGCAATGTGCCTCACAGTCGCACACTGCAACCAGCTATCCCTAGTGCTGTTGCTGGTCACTATATGCTTTCTGCAACTTTTTTCTTCACTGTTCATGGCAGAGTGAGAACACACTCTGCCTCCATTTTGTGTTCACAAACTAAGATTAATTATTTTTGAGACTTAAAAAGCTGTATACCCTTTGGCAGCTATTTGCTCCTCTTTCATGATTTTGGGGTTTGGAATTAGATCCTTCAGGCAAGAAACAACTTCCATTAATTTCTTGTTTGACCGTACCTATGGGAACCTCATTGCTAATTTCTGTACTATACATCTTCCCCATCTTTTGCTTCTGGAAGCCTCCTGTTCTTCTCTTTCCTTGCTTCAGTGACTTGTCAACAGCAGCAAGGAAAAACTGTGAAGATATGCACCTGTAGTCACCTACAGATACATGCACCCAGCACTGACAGAAGTTTTTAATTGGATGGAGTAAGACAAAGCCAATCCGCAACAACCTGCAGGTACAAGCCTAATTTGCTAAAACTCTGGGAATGTGTTATCACTATTCAGGCACAGGAAACCCTGGAAAACCAGACAGCCAACTCAGGAGGCTATCATTTAGGCAAACCCATAGAAAGTCAGGATTCCATTTTTGTTAGCAAATTACACACCATGCATAATATGCTAAACTGGAAGATAAAAATCAAAACAAAAAGCAATCATAACTGCTCTAGTTTGGGAGACAGAATGCAATACATTAATGTCTCCTTTATAAGTCTTCAATCTTCTAAAAATTTTCAGTTGTGGTTGAACGGAACTAGCTACAAACTAGGTATTATGCTTACAGTTCTTTATTTTCCCCACACAATGAAGAAAAGAAAGTAATCTGTTGAATCCTTTGCCCATATTAGTCCAAAATCTCCAATTACTGTGTTTTGTTTCAAGTGCTGTACGTACCATAAAGTAAAAACTTCAGTTTTGCTTGCTAAGGAAGTTTTACATAACAAATGACTTTTTTTTGTGAATATTCGAGATGTGCATACAATTTTATTGTTATAGCTCAGTAAAAAAGAGATTACATCCTGACACAAATGAAAATAACCAATGCTAAGAAGTTTGTAATGTCCTTTTTAAATGCTGATGAACATTGAGCTGATAATGAACGCTGTCATTACTCCTTACTATATCAAAAACGATGGGCCAGATTCTACTTCATCATGTCAGTGCACGTCCGTAGTAAAAGGCAGCAAAGTTATCCAAGGTTTCCACTGGTAACAGAAGACTAAATACAGCTCAAACAGGGAAGGGACTGTCTCAAAGCATGTTTATTCAGTGTTAGCATAAGAGAATCTCTGAATAGTATTGCCAAGTCGGAAAAATAATTAATTTCCTATCATTTGTTTTTACAACCCCTTGCAGTTTGCATTTTAAGTACCCACTGTTTTGTAATAGTTATTTTCATCTTGTCACACACTAGCCCTATACGCACTAACACACAGAGTTCCCAATCAATTTGCTCTCCTCTTATCAGCTGAAATCAAGAATACACTACTATCCATTGCCTTATCCTAAATTGTTTATTCCCATATTCTTCAACCACACTTCTTTGGCAACTATCAGGGCCTGGGATCTCCAAACCGAAAGATCCAAAAGCTACAAAAACTGCAATCTCTGATACTCCTTAAGTCAGAAAACACGGATGCCTTGTAGAATATTCTTAAGAGAGGTACATGCTGACAAAATCAGACCTGCAGGAAAAAAGGAGTGCTATCATATTCATGTTAGCATGAGAGAGACAAATACGTATGATGTCATTCCACAGGTGTTGTAGTATAAATGGGCAGGCAAATATTTATAAGCATAAAATCTAATACTGCACACTACTATTAGAGCACTGAGGTCTCTGAACTGCTGTGTTCTCCTCTGCTCCCTTTATGAAATCAATACGTGAAGCAATATAATTTATTATGCCTTTTTCCTCTTCCTCAGCCAAGCCAGCTGTTGGGAGATGAATGCTTCCAATGGACATTAAGAGTGTGGAGATCTATGTTATCATGACCACTTGAGTGCCTAAAAAGTGGCTAAAATGCAAGTTTCAGATATTTTCTGTTTATTATGTCCCTTAAAGCATACCTTCATTGCCAGCTGCACTTTCCCTACCCCGTTCCTTTCTGCCCTTCGCTCTCTCAACTTCTTCACTCACACTAATTCTCAATCTCTTTTCCCCTTAATCCACAATCACACATGAAAGGAAACAACGAATGCCATATACTCACCTTCACCATTGTCTCAACCTCTTTGACTGAAGGCCCCACCCCTCCCAATCTGCTTTTGATTCTTGACCTAGCAACTTTTGAGGATGAGACTGAGGAACATCTGGAAGCTCCTACCTTGCGGCACGTGAAGCTGCAACACTGCTAACAGCAGCTGATCACCTTGGAGAAAAGGCTATCACTGACAAGCTTCACGATTAGCACTAGCCATACTTAACATATATTTGTTTGCGTTTTCTGATGGAAAGTAAAGCTTTGGGACAGACCCAAACCCAGAACGGCAGGCAGCATTGTAAAGATACGAGGAGCATGGTGACAAAATGTAAAGTGTCACAGTGGATGTCAGTGCTAGAGACGAACAAGGCAGCGAGGCCATCCTGACAGTGGGAAGAGAATGGCAGAATCAGACCTGAACGCTGGAAAGAGCTATCAAGGAATTGTGGGAAATAGTATTGACACAGCTGATGGAAGGGTGAATTCTGTGAAGGGAAAGTTAAGGCCTCGGAGGAAGCACAATGTATTACTAATTATTTTGGGATACACTGACATGTAAAGTCAACTCTCAATGACGGTCAAGAGGCCTTGCATGGGAATCAGCTTTGAGATGGCAACGCTTTGCAGCCAAGACACAGGAGACAGCTGCTTTCCCTCCCTTGTAAAATTTCACAAACGTCTGAGTCTGGCGTGAAACTCTCGAGGCTGCGAAAGGCACACGGGCTCCCTGACGGCCCCCGCCCGCCCCGGCCCCGCAGCGCACGCCTGCGGGCATCTCCCGACAGGAGGCGGCTTCGCCGCGGGCCGTGGAGGCAAAGCCCCCACTTGTTGCGGGGGGGAGCTTAGCGACGCGGCCGGCTCGGGGCTGGGTCGAGCCCCGGCACGCTGCCAGGCCGCCGCCCCGCACCTCCGCCCGCAGCGGCCCCCGGCC
>VXAL01002497.1:73152-161077 GCA_013399475.1 Chauna torquata
ATAACTTCAAAAAGCAGACATTAGGCCAGCCCAGTTTTACTAGTTTATTTTTGGAAGAGGTTATTCTTTGCTTTGAGTTAATGTACTAAAATATGCTTTTTAGCTTTCTAATATTTTGCTAATATGAGGACTGCTCAGAGTAAAACATTGTTAGGTAAATGTCATGAGGAACAGTTGAAAATAGACTGCTTACTGTTCAGTTTGGTCAAATTTAATTAATAGATTATTTTTTATACAAAATCTACACACTTCTGAGACAAATTAGTATCTTTGCTAAATAAGCGTCACCTGGTAATTTCTTTCCACTTCAATTTGAAATATTTAAAGTGGAGCTCCACTCACCTGAGTGAGATATTCCTCATAGACATCTGTGAATACTGGACGTGTATATACAAAAACTGGAAGAGGATGAGTAGAATTAGAGATGTATGAAATTCTGATGGCTTCTTGAACTCTGTTGCGAACAAAGAGTTGGGCATTTCTGGAAGACCTTAAGGCTGTCTCTAAATAGACGGATGGATAAAGTGCTGTGCTTTTCTCCCACAACCAATTAAGCTCATTATTTCTTGCTATTTCAATATCTAAACAAGTTCCCGTATAATTACGTGGGTTTTGTTTGTAATCATAGTTATAACAGTCTGGGTAAAGGTAATATCCCCACAGACGATTTGGCTTCATTGCTATGCCCAGCTTCAAAGATTCCAACATAATAGATTTTGCTGCAGCTTCAAATTCCATTTTAGCTATAGTCCTGGCTTCGGCTTCTGATAGACTTAGGTCTCTCTGCTGGACCAGTTCGACGGATTCCTGTCTATAAATGTCTTTTGATCCCCAATTCCTTATCCACACAGGCCTCCAGTTCTCCCAGTCAATGACAGCCAATCCAAACTGTTCATCTGAAGGAATATAGAACTGGATGTCCTCTTTGGCTTTTTTTAAATGATTCTCCAGCAGCAAGAGCTGAGGGAGTCCTCCATTGAAGGCCTCTCCTGTGACTTCATTTTTGTAGGGATAGTAACCAAGCCTATCTGGATAGAATAAGGTGATGTTTTGCCCAATGGATGTCTTCAATGTGCTTCCAATGAGAGAAAAAAATGTCATATCCAGCTGCACTCCAGTCCTTTCAGTACAAAGT
Source organism: Chauna torquata (assembly GCA_013399475.1). Lineage (NCBI taxonomy): Eukaryota > Metazoa > Chordata > Aves > Anseriformes > Anhimidae > Chauna > Chauna torquata. Next base: position 74,288 of record VXAL01002497.1, read on the forward strand.
TCTGTAGGAGCATTCCAGATAGAAAGGAAAGGTGAATTAGAAAAAAGTGGACGAGCTCTTATGTTCAGAGATGAGCAGCAAGAAACTAGAAGAGTGGCGAACACCATACCAGATGCTATGGGATACGTACAAGTAACACAGATATCAAAACTTCGTCTTAGAGTTTCCATTGTAACATATGCAGTGTCATTAGTTCTTCTGATCAGACAAAACTTAAACGCTTTCTGGGTGTTGAGAAGTTTGGTAGTCTGTCAGAAGCTTTACTATAGAATATATTTCTTCAGGTTAATGCTATTAAGCAATACTCCTGAGGTGCAAAACCAGCATGTCCTTTATGCAAGGCGGTCTGCCATTTCAGACTGCAGGAAAATTTTCAACAATTTCTAAGACCTAAGCAGGGGAAAAAAAAAAAAAGAGAGAGAGAGAGACAAAAGTAGATAAAGTGAGAGGTGATAAATCTTTCTTTTCTAACTGTGAAACAATACCATTTGTGGTTTTGAATATATTGTCATCTTTGAGAAAAATTCCCTCTTGAAGGAAAAGCACAATGTACAATCATAGAGGAAATAAAGTGTATAAAAACAGACATAAAATTGTCAGTAAAATGGTGCCCAGTGAGTCATGGATTAGAATGAGTATGCTTGGTAGTAGTATTGATTGTGGCTGTGACTGTGGTCTGTAAACATGAGCAGTCCCACAATATCTTCTCTTAATCACCAGTAATCTATAAGTAATACTTCTCACCTTCTCCAAATAAAGTTCTAGGTCTTAATTGATTAATTTTACAGAGTACTTAAGGGAAGATCCAAGATAACATGAAATTGGAACCTGAACTGAGGCACACATCCAAGCAAACAATCCATATAAACTCATTTAACTCAGTGAGGTATCTGAAATATGATAGGCACTCTCTCTTCTGTCCAGAAGTTTTTAAGCAGGTTCAAAAGCTGCGTATCGTCTTGGCATATGGCCATCTATATGTTGCTTGAGGCCATTTGAGATTTACAGATTAAGCAACCCAAAGGCCAAGTTTGCCCAGGAATGTAATTCATTAGGAAAGCTGAGGTCATCCATATGTACACAGTGAACAATCCAGTCACACTTACTTTTATTCAAAAACATAATGTTAGTGGTGGTTGTCATGGTGTGGTCATCAATGTTTATATAGCAGCCCAATAGCTAAAGCATCCTCTATGCAGTAACTCACCTGAATCCACTTGCCTCCTGATTCTGAGACGGTTCAAATCTGAATCTGTTACTTCCCATTCGTTTTTAGGCCATAGAATTATGAGATCATGGAGGAAAACACCAGAAGCACCATGAGGGGGGCCACAGTGTGGCTGAGAATGCCCATTGGCAAGATAATTAATGAAGATATTAAAGAGTATTGGACCCAGGGTGAACCCTTAGCATGTATCACCAGAAACAGGCCCCCAGGTGGACTTCTTGGCACTGATCACAACCCTTTGAGCCTGGAGTTCAGGCAGTTTTCAGCTTCACTGTCCATATACCTAGCCTGTACTGCATCAGTGAGGATGCTGTGGGAGACAGTGTTGAAAGCCTTGCTAAAATCAAGATCAACAACATCCGCTGATCTTCCCTTGTCCACTGAGCCAGTCATCTCATTGTAGAAGGTGATCAGGTTGGTCAAGCATGATTTCCTCTTTGTAAATCCATGCTGACTGCTTCCAATCACCTTATCCTAACTGTTTGGAAGCATTTTCCAGAATTATTTGCTCTGTCAACTTCCGAGGGATCAAGGTGAGGCTGGGATGACCAGCCTGTAGTTCCTTGGATCTTTGTTTCTGCTCTTCTTGAAGATAGGAGTGACATTTACTTTCTTCCAGTCCTCAGAACCCTCCCCCAGTCACCATAAGCTTTTAAAGATTATCAAGAGTGACCTTGCAATAACATCAGCCAGCTCCTTCAGCACTCATGGGCACATACAATTACATCCCATAAGCTTGCGTATGGCTAGTTTGTTTAAATGTTCCATAACCTGATCCTCCTCCACTGAGGGTGTCTTCCTTGCTCCAGTCTTTCCTATGGGTCTAAGGAGCCTGGGATCTCAGAAGGCCAGTGCAGTAAAGACTGAGGCGGAGAAAGCATTGCATATCTTGTCCTTTTCCATGTTCTTTGCCACCGGATGTCCTGCCTCATTCAGCAGTGGACTCGCATTTTTCCTTGTCTTCCTTTTGCTGCTGATAGACCTGTAGAAGCTCTTCATGTTGCCCTTCACATCTCTTACCAGATTCAACTCCAGATGGGTTTAGCTTTCTTAACCCCATCCTTACACATTCAGATACTATCCCTGCTTCCACCTGATGTGTGCTTCCTTTTTAGGTTTGAGCTTTGTCAAAGTTCCTTGCTCATTCATGCAGGCCTCTTAGCTTGCTTTCCTGCATGTGAGGGTGGACCATTCTTGAGCTTGGAGAAGGTGATTCCTGAAAATTTAACAGCTGTCCTGTAACTCTCTTCTCTCCAAGACTGTCTCAGGAGATGTTTCCAATCCAATCTCTGGGAAGGCCTACATCTGCTCTCCTGAAGTCAGTGGTTGTGGTCCTGCCATTTGCCTTGTTCCCACTTTTCAGGATCCTAAACTCTACCATCTCATGGTCAGTACAGCCAAGACTGACCCCAGCCTTCACCTTCCTTGTTTGTAACTTTGAGGTCGAACAGAGTGTATCTCCTTGCTGGCTCCTACATTGACCAAACAAAGTGACAATTCCTGGCATGGTACATACTGAGACTTCCAGGACAAAATAAAAGAATTCCACAGAGAAATTCTGGATGAAAATATTTTTCAATTATGCAAATATAACTTAATGCAATGAAATTAAATTATCACACATAAAGAGCTGATGTCCACTGACATTTGCCAAGATAGTGATCCTTTATGTAATAGGCTTTGTCATAACAAAGTGGAATCGCCTCAAAAAAGGAGTTGTAGGAGTAGTTCAGCTTTTACTGTGCCTCTGGCTCTGGTTATGAAACATTTCTTGCCTCCACTGAAGTCAGAAAACTACACAACACATTTTTCTCTTTGTTCCTGTAAGCTTTTTCAGAAGTGAATTTCATTAATATGCCATTGAAAAAGAGATAAAGAGGAAAGCATCGCTTTGAATACTGTATTTACTGATTTAGCTAGAACTCATTTATTATTGACTAATCTTGCAAAGTTTGGTTTAACATCGTTGGGAAATAGTTCTCCTCCAAATCTGCTGGGTATAAGTTAATAGATTACTTTATGTGATAGCTTCCAGTTAAAAGGATTGCTTTTGGCCCAGCCTAATGATGACAGCTCTAATAAATGTTACTCTTTTCAGTCTCCTTGAATGTCAGTCTAAGTGAACTGAGTAATAAAGCTGCTCTTGTCTTTGTCAAAAAGTCAATATCTTTACAATATATTAACACTAATTGCTCTGGGGCTATCTCACTATAAGTACATACTGATGGATCTAAATGCCCTTAGTCTAGGGAAAGGTTACATATTAGAGGAAATCACATGAATTTTCTTGGTTTAATTATTTTATCATTTTTCACAGCATAAACTGGACTGCAGAAACACACATGGTTGAAAATACAGATGTGCTCCCATATTTTGGTAGCTATGCTGTCATTATATCTGAGCCACACTATCTGACCCTGAAAAAAAAAAAAAAAGCCACTTGGCCAATAACAGTTAGAAAATAAAAGGGAGAGGAGTACTATATGTACGTTTGAACTTCATGCAAATGTTGTGCACCACAACCTGATTATGTGTCCCATCAAAAATCATTGGTTATGCTCCTTGGCTTATATTCAAGAAGTGCAAAGAAGTGTTAGAAGAATTCAGCTTTGTTTTTGTTTGTTTGTGAAAATTAGACATGAGAATCCAAGTTTAGCCTTGAAATAATTAGACATAACTTCGTCCAGTCAGGTCCACTATCAAAAATAAAATTAAGCCAATAAACATAACTAGCATCTGACGTACTTTTGCTAACAGTCTTAACCACACTTCTCAGATTTCAAGCAAAAGTCCATAAAATCTCATACATTCCCTGTTTTAGTGAGAATACTGAGAAAGCTGGGGTGGTCTTCATGAGTTCCAAGGGAGAAAATGCACATTATTTAGCTATGGTATCTGTCTGAACAACAGTGTGTAAGAACAGTTCTAAGCCTGAGGTCATCAGTATAATTATCTATCATTTTAGATTATAGATAACGTAATTTTCAAGTACTTACTCGTTGTTTCCTACATTGCAAACAACATGTATGTTATTACATATTAATTAATGACATAAAATAATAACAGAAAATGCTGATATGAAAATCAATCTTTCCCTGTGCTGAGGAAACTACAGATAGACAAGTTTGCATGTGGAACTGCTTTTTTAATGGAGGAATGCTTGTCTTTAAATCACTGTAAATCTGTGGTGAAAGAGATGTGGTTAAATATGCAGATGAGACCAGAATATTACGTATTTAGTTCCTATTCTTTCATTTTCATTGTAAGAATTACTTATGTTAGTGTGAAAATCACTGCCAACATTATAGAGAAGATACAATGCTTGACACTGTAACTTTGTAAGTGCCCGGGACAATTTGCTTTACATCTTCCCTTATCTGAATGCTATGAAAACATGAAGTTATAAAAGATGTCTAAAGACTCAAGTCCAGCTTCGGTGAAGAGGTGACCATGGAGTAAGTCTTAAGTAGAAGGAAATTACTATGACTCCTAAGAAGCAGAGGAGCACACTAAGGATATGTTTAATTAAGTGTCAACGTATTTAAACTTGGAACCTGAAGTAGAATCCAAAGCCTTTTTTTTTTTTTTAAACAAACCAAAAGGTACTATCAATACTATCAATACCAATACAGTCCATAGACTCATGGTTCCCTGAAATAGGATCAAAGCAGTTCACACTGTCAACATCTGTATTTTTAAGGGATCAATAGAAAATACTTAATGTATTTGACATTCCTTCTGCTCTGTCCTTGGGTGCCCCAGGCGGTGGTGTTGCAAGATATGGCCACATTCTCTTACAGTCTAGTCTGGAGGATTTCTTTTTCTGGAAGAAGGGAACAGTGTCACTGCTGTCTCTGAAAGCACCAGCGCTGCTGGAACTGCAACCTAGAGAGGATTTGAACCCTCATGCTTCTTTTAGAGGTGCATATCCTGGGCAAGAGGCTGTTTGTTCATTACAAACAAGTATCAGTCATAAAACAGCCGCAGAAGAAAGGGAAGAATAATCCTGCAATTGCATTGCACTCCCCACTTTGGTCATTTTGGCATTTCTAAAATAGAAGACAATGATATTCAATTAACACAAACACACACAGGCATTGTGAGGATAACATTAACACTTGTGAGGAATAGGAAGCTCCTTAGAAAGGTGATACAATTCTGTAAGTGTAAACCTTATGTGCTGCACAGCTGATGCCAAATTTAACCTGATCAAACATTAAGCATGAAGGATAGCCTTTGCATAGTAGGATTTAGCCTCGTTGTTAGAAATGTGTTAAGATGCACTTGTTTGTAATGTCAGAATTTGGTAAGCATTTATTTTAACAACAGTTTCTAAAATTCCACCCTCACTTCAATATAATCTTCTCAGTTGAACTACTATAACTTTTGTGGGGCCATGCAATGAGCCGTTCAAGTTAAAAATACTTCAGCCAAAAGAGAAGAGAGGAAGGGCTTTTTCTGACTAAGTACACAAACCAGCAAAACTGGCTAGTTTAGCCAGCACAGATGATTTAAGAAGTGCTTGTCAAACCACCCCCCAACGCTGCAGCTGTCCTTATCACCAATGACTGCCAAACCAGCTCTTTCATGATTGCTTACTCCCATTGTTGGGTTCTGGTTTTGAGTACAGGGCAATGGTTGCATGAGGACCTGAAGCCTGAGAAAATCTCCAAACAAATTTCTGTGCTGACATTCCCAGCTGAGAGGATTTTAGGTTGCCTGTGGAAGAAATGAAAATACATCGATGTTGTAAAGGTCAGTAGCTGAGCATCCAGGCTGTGGATAGCCTTCCTATAAAAATGGATATACGAAAGATTTGGTCAAACTACTGTTTGATTATTTATATGGGATTCCACTATATGTTTTTATTAATATTTCCAATTATTTTTCAGTCTTACCATGAGTACTCCCATGTTCCATGACTAAATCAAAATGTTAGAAAAACTCTATTCTCCTCTTAATTTCTGTTTTTTCTCTTCCAAGTTCTATCTCAATTCTGTAAAGTTCTGTAATATCCTAGCAGCCTGTTTATTGATGTTCTAATTTGATCTTTAGTGAGTTAGCCAAATAAACTGTCTGAACACATTTCCAAGAGTATTTGGAAATTTTCCTTTGCTGTATTTTGTATAATTAGGCTTGGCAGAACTCAAATTCTGTAATGACAGTTTCCATTGCAGAGGAATCAAGGACAAGATAAGAGTCCATCTCTTGTCATTTTGTGGAGAATTCTGTAGCAGGCTTTGAAATTACTAAAAGTATGCACTACTAGTCAATATCATATGAAAAAAAATATGTCTACCATTAATATCGATTAGTATAGAGCTAATTAAAGCACAGATCAGTTTGGGAGCAGATTTGAATAACATTACTGTACTACATTACTACTACACTGATGTAGAATATTGGGCAAATCACAACCCCATTTTTAAAAGCAATTAGTGGGTTTTTCATCTGTGTTTAGTTAAATATTCTTCACTGTATCACACTGAACCCTATTGAATAATTCTAATTAGAAGCCTTCAGAAAAAAAAAACCTCAACACCTGTTTTCTCTGTTTTAGCCTGTGCATTCAACCTGCTCTACTGTCTAACTACCTGACAAGGTTGTGGGTGTAATTTTCATCAATTCCACTCTCCTATGGGTACACAACTGAGTAAATTAAATAATCTTTGAATAGTTTCATCGAAATAATGCTTTGCAATTCCACCTAAGATGTCCACTGTCTTTTGCTTTGCTGCAGGATCTTGTATTCCAGGATCATTTTAAACTCTTTTGGACAGCAGTTTTTGCAAGAGAGCTGTAGTGCAGATGGCCATGTATTTGGAGTTGCATTACAAAAACAGGTTTCCTAGGCAGTTCATTAGATCTTTTAAGTGAGCTCTTCCAAACAAGACAACGTTATGCCTACAAGTGTGTGAATGGTCTCAAAGGGAGCCACTAATCTGGAGGATTACAATACTCCATTAATAAACATGTATGTTCGTTATCTCTCGTAGGAATATTATTTTGAAAACCAGAAATCCGATCTGAACAGACAAACACATGATACTCTTTCCTTGTAAGCCTTCCATGCAGCACAGAAATATAACTACAATACATTTTTGGTCAAAGCAGATGGCATTTCACATCTGTGTTAAGAATATTTTCCCCTCAGCAAATCATTACCCTCTTCTAGTAATTAAAAAAAAAAAGAAAAAAAGAAAAAAAGATCTACACTGTACAAAAGTAGCTGTGCCTTTGAAAGAGGTGAGACTATTCTAGACATCTCCAGAAGAGACAGAATAGGCTTTTGTTTAATCCTTGTTAAGTAATGTAGTATTAAAATCAACATAGCACCCAATTCAGAATGTGAAACAGTTTCAGTCACAAAATTATGCCCTCTTTTTTGGAAAAGGGATCTTCCAGGAAGCCTGGTAGTGGCATTCCCTTTTAAAAGGAGGGGAGCAAATGTACCCCTGGAGTGAACCCAACCTGCATGGATGAAAATGTTCCCATATTTTTAGTAACAATGCTTTATAACTGGAGCAAGAGGAGGGAGAGGTAGAGGGGTCCTCAGGTGGGAATTAGCCTTGGAAAAAAATATGTATTTTTAACCTCAGTACCAGTTTATTTATTAACATGTCTTCACAGTGTGTGATTTCAAGTTCTGTTGTGTTATACCTGAATGCTCTCTCCTTTTAAACTTCCTCTCCCGGGACTGTAATTCATTCTATATTCTTTTCTCCCATATGATTGTATGTAAATAAATATAATCTGAGGAAAATATGAAACTGCTTCGAAGAAATGAACCTTCCCAGAAGAATAATTTCTCTTTCCTACTGTTTCCTGCTGCATCCCCTTTCACTCTCTGTTTCTTCACAATCTCCCCAGTCTTTTGTTATTTTGATAAACCTCCTAATACCAAGGAGCCAGTGTAATTGCGACCCATCCCTGGAGATAAGTGAGAGAGATGGGTAAGCAGATGTCAAAGTCTCAAAACAAAGGTGAGTACAAAACTATGCAGAACACCAGTGATTTATAAAGGAGACATTAGCATTATCGAGCACTGTTTGGGGAAAAGGTTATGCAAAGAATTAACAGTTTCAGCTGAAAAGAAAAAGGAGCGCAGTTGGACCTGCTTGAGCAAGCACATTAGCATAACCCTTAGAGAAAGCCTAAGGAAAAGGATTTACAGTAAGGGAGCTGGAAAACAGAGCCTTGCAGCTCTCAGCAAACAACAATTTCTGTTTGTTTGGATCTGCCACTGCTAGGGAGGCAAAAGCTTGTATGGTTCTTAGAACCAAACAGCTAGGATACCTGACCTCATCATCAGTTTTTCTTCTGAAATAACCTGCAAACTCTTAGAAATTCTGGCTAAACAGTGAAGTTAGGAGACACAATGAACTTTACTGTTTTTAAGGATAAAAGGCCATATGTCTTGCATGCTGAGTGAATTTGGAGCACTTGCCATGGGATCTGTGACCTGGACAGCAAGTGCTGTTCAGGCTTTGCTGTCTGAACCTGGAGATGCCACCCACTTCCACACCCTCTCTGAGGTTTCTCCTCTCTGGTGGCTTCGGTGGAAACCCGTGCCAACCCGTACCTGTGCGGGAACTGCCCAGGGTTTGCTTGCTGTTTATAAGCAACTCTGACTCAAACCTGTTGCGTTTGATATTTTGTGGATTGCCTCACCCGTCTGTGACTTTGTATAAAAACTATTAAGCTGCAACGTATCATTTACCTGAGCTGAAATGTTGAAAACATTAAGGTCTCGTCTTTTTCACCCTGACTAGAAACATTTGCTAGGGACAAATAGGTTCTTACTCAATTTCCCCAAACGTAAGTTTATTCCAACAAACACCTAAAGAAACAAAAATCCATGGTAGCGTACTCCTACCTGTAAACAAAACCTATTCCCATCCCCCAAGAAAAAATTGCCTAGACTAACAATGTAACCTAAAAAGTTTGAAATGTGTCATTTAAAGTAAGATGGTTTTAGCAATTTTGTTGATATGTACACATAGATTTTTACCCAATAACTATGACAGCTGCATATTTACTGCTTATAAGTAATCTTTTGTGTGTGTAATAGTTCAATGAATCACTTGGAATAAAAAAAATTAAAACGTGCTGGGAGAAAATTAGCTGATAGTATCACACTCAGCAGAAGTTCAATACATGATTCATTCATCACGGTGGTTAGGCTGTTACACGTCACGATTCCTGACAATCTTTCTGGAAAGTCCTACTGAAATTTACCTTCCCTTTGTGGAGATCTGAATGTCAAAATAGTAAAAATTCAAGCAGCATAAAAATAAATAGTAAATACTCACCTACATGATACCACGGGTCAGGACTTGCTGGAATGAATGAACGGGTGAGTGAACAATATAATTAGCCTTGTCAGTAAAGGCAGGGCTCTGGCCCAGCCAATTGGGATTTGTCATTTGGTGAAAACCTTAGCATAATTATAGGGTAGTTGATTAAAGGTGTCTCCTGTCATAGCTGATTGCAGTAAGTACTATGACCAAACATTACCTGTTAAACGTCTTACAGCTAGTATTATAGTACACCTCAAAAATGCCAAACAAATGCTTTAAAATAGATCTCTTTTTTTCTAAGTAAGAAATACTTTATATTTCAACTTAATTTTGCTTTTTGATGCACCAGTGGTTTCACCAATGGAAGCAAAAGTTTTTTCATGGTTTTCCTATGCAGAAATGGGGTGGGGGGAACAAAACTGCCTTCTGTGGTGCCCAAGCATAGAGTACTAACAGGAGATGCATGCATGCTGCATGGCAAACAAGGTAGCGGGGGAAATTATCCACTGGGGAGCAGATACAGAGGTTGCTAAGGTTGGGGATCACTAAACTGAGCACCGCCTTGCCCTCTATTGCTCTCACAGAGAGTTGGTACAGGAGCGCTGGAGCACCCCTAGTGGCTGCTGATGTGGGGCATATTACCGTCCACGTAAAGGTAATGAAACAACCTTCCAGTATCTGTCATTAAACTTCTCGCTCTGATCACACACACACAACCCCATGGACTGAGGGCTTCCCACAATGATGGGGTGGCAGGTGGTGCCATGGGTTAGAGCCCTTTTGAGCTGTGGACCTTCCCTTATGCTTGTAATATGGCCATTTAGAAAATGATCCATTTCTCTATCAGCAGAAGAACACTTATGTCTTTGGAGTTGATTTCAGTCTCAAGAATTTCGCTTCAGTATTGAAACAATTTTGTGATTTCAAATGTCACACATAGTATTTTCTTTGTATTTTTTGTTTTGTATTTTTACTGTTTTCTGTACTGCAAGACGTATCCTTCATAAATGTATATAATTTAATGATGAATCCCAAAACTACAAAATAGTCAAAAAAGTTATTTATTTTTACAATCATAAGGTCAGCTGCTATTTAGAACTAATATTTTACATAGATTTTATGTAATTATTTGGAATAATAATTTAGAAATAATGATTTAGAAAATAATAGTTTATAAAACCATTCTAAAATTATAAGGAAAAAAATACTCTAAAACAAAGGGTTTCCTCTGATGAAGGAAGAAGATAGAATAGAATTTTTCAATACTAATATATATTCATGTCATTCTGTAGTAACATGCTAGTGTACATTACATAGACATATTAAAAGAATATTAATTGGTAAAAGTCTTGAAATTCTAAAATTTGTTCTTGTCTGGGTTGAATTTTTTCACCTGCTATGTTTGTAAAAGAAAATATTTTCCTTCTTCATGGAAGATATCAGGCCAGCTTTATGCGTGAGACAAAGAAGGAAAATAAGATACACAATAATGAGACCTTTTAGGTTAAATTGCTGTTGAGAGACTCCTAGCAGCTGTTTCCAAAAAGCCGTTGCTGTTTCAGCCCAAGCTGCTGACTGCAAGGCTCTACCACTTGACCTGTAGCACCAGTTTTCTCTCCTGTAACATTGCATCTTTATGGTCCAGGATCCACTCCACAGGAGCCTTACAGCCAGAATCCCATCCCGCAACTTTACCGCCCATCTTGTGGTCTAGCATCCATTACCTTAGTCAAATGAGAATTTCCTCCCAGAACAGGGCTTTTGCTCACTCAATGTTAAATAAATAAGTGAAATAATTCTCAAAATGGGAAGGAAACATTACCATGCTTGGTGGAAGTGATGTTGTGGAATAGAATGAAAGTTGAGAAGCCTGAGGAGACGTGGAAATGGTTCTGCAGAGGTATGGGAAACGAAAGGAAAAGAAGAGGTGCAGAGAACTATGACCAAACCATTCTTCACACCTCATTAACCTACTAGTTTGCCTCAGAGGTTCAGTAGCATCCCCTCTGGCTTCTATCATCAAACTATTTCTTTCAAAGTAAGACTCGCAGTTGCTGTTACATAAGGTTCCCATCCCCACAGCAAGCCCAACAGAGGTCAGCATATTATTCACTCTGGTACTCTGGGGCTTCTCTGTGGTCACTGCCCGGCATTAAGAACAGCCTTGCTGCTCACTGAATGTGTCTTTTCCCTGCTGAGAGTGCCAGCAAAAGTGTTAATTTTGTTTGTGTTTTTATGATGTGGACATCTGTCCATTAGCAACTGGAGAAGAGCCACCAGTGTCACACCCCACAGCTGCCAGCCCGTCACCAGACGCTAACAACTTCCAGTTGCTACTGAATGAGCTGGATTCAACCCAATAACCTGGTGCTAAATGTCTCTGTGCTCCTCCAAGTCCTAATAGAGTGGCTATTAGGTGGCTCTTGATTTCACTTTGATATGACACGAACTGGAAGGTGTTCCTGCTGGTTGTAGGGCATCAGGAGAAGATTAAAAAAAAAAAAAAAAGAGGAAAAAAAAGAGAAAAGCCACAGCTAGCAGCTAATAAAAGGAGAGAAGTCTGAAGCCAGATGGGAAGAGAAGCTGATAAAGATATGCAAATACTGCACAGTTTATATCATTTAATGCTACAAATAAAAGAATAGGGTGTGTATTGTGCAAAGGCAGAAGTGGCCCAAAGCTTTCAAGCAATGCAGGTGAAACGGAACACTGCCGCCTCGAGAGCAAAGAACAGAGGAATTGACTTTTCTCCCATTATTAATCAGCGGCAAAACTCCACACTGTGACTTTGGCAGAATGGTTTGCAAGGCTAATGGCACCTGGTGGACTGAAGGGAGGTAGGGGGCTGAGCTGAGAGTGTGGTGCCTCCCTTCTCTTCTCTCTTCTCTACACGCATCCCCTGCTCTCCAGCCAGTCTGATCCCACTGAGATGAGTCCTGCTTCCCTGGTGCTTCATCTCTCAGCAGAGCAAGGCATAAAGGCACATGTAAACCATTTCTCGGTAGCTGTCCCCTGATCCTCAGTCACAAGTCAGATCCTACCCTTCACACACCATGTCCCCTTTTCCTAAGCTCACCCTTCACTGAGGTCCCCTTTTCTTTCTCTGTTCCAGCACAGTTCAAGTCCCCCACTTCCAACCTTCATTTCTCCAAAATGCCCATCATAACCTTCACCTCCTCCAGGCAGAAGGACCTGCTCTGTAATACCGTCACCCACCAGCTCTGCCATACAGAGCCTGTGCTCCAATTTACAGGATGTTCTTTCCCATCAGCACTTTACGATATGGGGCTCGCTCCCATAACTCACTCCCTCTGTGGAGGCCACTGTGTCCAAATCAAAATATTCTGGAGCCTGTTTCTGGAACCCAGAAGTGGAGCAGAAGAAATGCCGCAAACAGGTTAAGGTTTCCTTTCCCTCTTTTCTCTAACAGGTTGCCCAAGATCTCAGCACTGTCAGGAGCTGGAGTAGGCACCATGCAAGCAGGGCTCTTCCACCAGCAGCAAGGCCACTGCTGCCGCAGTACTCCCAACGTTCCTGTACACTGCCCTCACCTGAAACCAAACCTGGGCAGTGCTGTAGCCCTTGCAGGTAAGCTATGGGAGCTCCAGTCACTCTGGCAGTTTTGCTTGGCAGCATGTATGTTTGGCTTGTCCTGGATTTTGCTTTCCCAGTTTATTGTAGATACAACTTTGTCACATGCCTTTGTTACAATTTACCATTCCTTTCCCTTTAGTCATGATTTTCTAGATATTTTCCACAGTACTTTGTTAGTTCCAGCATAAAGAATTCAGATTGCTTTTTGGAGAACTGTGCCTAAACTCCACCCAGGCCCCCCGCAGGGTTTAGCTACTCACAGAGGTGGGCCATCGTAGGAACTATCACCTGTGTTCTCTTCTGCTTGATGGAGCCACTTTAGGTGCTAGAGAAGCTGTACGTCTTACATCTAGGACCTAGTGGTCTGAGGCTGCATGAGATCTGATCATCAAGAGTGTACCACGAACATCCTCGGATCTCACTCTCTGAACATCCAGGCCTGGGATCCGACCTGAATTCACATGGTCTCTTTCTGGCCTTTGTCTCTGGGTTTCCCTACAGCAGAAACCAGGGCACTGGGGAAGAGCCATCGAAAGCAGTGTACTTCCAAATCTCGCCCCAGGACATAGGTGACACATATAACAAAATCAGGGAGCTTGAGAGCATACTGTGATTTAAGCTGAGACAATATTTTCCTTCCTATGTGTGCATAAACTTTCCAGGCGGAAGTATCTCCTGAATGCTGGCAAGTCAGGTTGTCTAAACACCAGAGCCCTCTATTGTATTACAGCAGTTAAAGTCGTTTTGAAAACTCCCACTGTTCAGTATGGCATTTGACTACATCCGCATCGTGTAATGGAGACCAAAGAAGATTTTCCTCAGTTATTTCCAAACAAGCCAGTTTACCTACATGGCACAATGTAGAGACACCAGCTGGGGTCCTGAAAGCGGAAGAGTGGATAAATACATCTCACCTTTTCATGTGTAGCATTGTTCTAATTTGGCAGAGCTCGTTTTTAATTTGCGTGGACTACAAATAGCACCTGAGCTGCTCTCTTCATGGGACAGCTCAGCACTGCACCTTCTGAGCCTAAAAGCCCCCATGGATCAAAGGGCAGGATTCTGTCCCACGCACGGTTCTGCAGAGCAGCTGTGCTGTCGCTGTCTCTGTAGAGCTTAGTCTGGCACCGCACCACAGTTCCGTAGTTACAATTTTTCCTGTTCTGGGCTGACATGTTTGCATATGCAAGGCTACCTCTGACTTGCGCTCCTCTGTGCAGGCTGAAGAAGTCCTTTGATGGGCAGCACAGCTCTCCCCCAGGAGGCTTCCTGCAATGTGGTTTGCACTCCGTGCCTTCCAGGACTTAGATCTAAGCTTTTAAAGGCATTACAGCAGGCTCTTTTGCTTCCTTTTTTTCAATTTTGCATAACTAACTAATTTTAATTTTGAGAATGACATATCTAATTTACGTTTGAATCTTTCTAAGCCATTGCCAAGCTTCCATGTTAATAGGCACTATATAAATTTGTAAATAAGAATTTCCTTGTTTACCTGATTGCCTTTCATGTCTCATTGTCTTTTATGTCAGTCTACGCCAAGGCACTTTTAAGTTATATCTTCAGATGTGGAAGCTAAAAGCAATCTGAGTGAAATGGTTTTATGTCAAGAAAGATATATTCCTGTATGTCTTGTGTACATATTGAAAGCAGCAGCTTTAATAAAGAGTAGTAGACAAAGAGACACCCTTCCCTCACCCAGCCCAACTGCAAAAAGTCTTGGGAAACTAAACTTCACCTTAAACCAATGGCAATAGCATGAGATGCTTCTGAAGCTTATCCAGTCCCACATTCTCACTGCTGAAAGTCACTGCAGTGCACGTAGCTCTGGTGCATCTGCGTGAACTTATACCAGTGACCCCACGTTCGTTAATACAACGGATGTTTGGGATTGTGTCTTCAGCAAGAATAAGCCCACTGGCCTATTCATGTGCACTGACATGAACATCTAGAAAGTGATCCTTTCCACGTGGACTGGCTCAAAGCATGCGTGGAAAGAGAGGGAAGCAGACAGCCTCACCACCCAGGCATAGAAAAGGAGCTAAACCGCCGTGGATCCTTTCCATTGTGAAGACTGATGAGTTTAAAGAGCACTTTATAGTCTTCCCTATACTCCTAAATCCTTGCCGTTTAGGATACCTGGACCACTGGATCCCAGTAAATCCTGCTTCTCACTCTCACTTGCCAGACTTCACTTTTTGTTGCCAATGCATGTCTTGCAGGCCAGAACTTTTCCCGTATTACGGAAATATAATCCACCTGGAAATCATTCGTGTGGAAGACATGCAAAACCCAAGTTAATATTCCCCATCCTCAGCTTTCTAAAACACTGATGTTTTATTAACTGTTCCATAGTCACTGAGAACAACATGGGGTAAAACATGTCACTTATGATATTGACCAGGAATAAACCATCTTTGTTGAATAATACTGACCTCCACCTCAAACACATATCACTGCCCCAAGCAAAGGTACATGCAAGGCTTGTGAGAGAGAAGGTTTTGTTTCCTGGCTGTTGTTTTGCGACAGGTGGGGTCCGTGTGTAAAACAGGCAGAATGACAGCAGAAGATGAGGAACAAGAATACCTGGAAATATGCCCTCACAGCTCTGGCTGGGGTGTCCGCAGATGTTACAGTTGCCCACTGCCCTCCCGTCTCTCAACTGGAAGCTCGTTACACGTGCAGCAGAGACAGGCAATACAGATGTGGGCAGCGTTCCTTAGCCAAAATCATCTTCAACTCTATCTTACGTTAACACAGCAGGCCCTGGACTGCAGTAGCCAGAAGCAGGCACACTGGTGCTGCCACTACGCATTTCAAATCTGAGAACTGGTATTTGACTAGTCGAAGTGTACATGCATAAATTTCATTGAGAAGCCTATAGTTGCAGTTTGTATCTCTCCTTTATTTTTATTTAAACAGACTAGAATATTCTTTAGAATATTTAAAAAAAAAAAAAAAGTGTTTCTTCAGACAATTCCCATCCAGCAGTACTATACAGTGTGTTTGATTGATAGGTTTTTGTTCTCTTCATGTTTGCATGTATTGAACTTGATTTGGAGTTTGATCTCAAGGATTTTCTTCTGAGACCTTCCTGCAGCTAAATTAGCTCTTTTTCCTGAGCATTCAAAACTTCCCTGCTGAGTTTGCTTTTTTCCACCCTGCCTGTGAAGTCAAGGAGAGTAAAAACTCATTAAAGGTTTGCCATAACTATTCATGCACTGGAAGAGCGTTTTGAGATGTAGGTACTAAGAGGTCCTAATTTTGCCCTGTTTTAAGAGAAATTCAGGGGTTCCAGAGGCTTCTCTCTCTTAATCTTTTGGTTTTATTTCCCTGTTGTTTTCTTATGCATCACTTCCACAGAAATCAGAAATAGATTACTATCCATTTCTAACTAGATCTATATAGAAGAGTTCTATCTGGCATAGACTTCACCAGAGGATATTCCTGGTTTGTTTTTGCCAGAAGGAGAGAGGAATCAGACCCAGGGATTTCTCCTTGTAATTTCTACATTAAAAATAATAATACAAGCAATCGTAAAGCCAGTCAGACAAGGTCTTTATGTACATGTAAAATAACTTTGAAAAAAAAAAATTGCAATTAATAGGAATATCAGCTTACTAGAAGGCTTGAAAAAACAGATCCAGCTGTCTGTTACCTTCAAAAAAAAAATAAAAAATAAAAGATAAATAAAAAGGCCCAATTTATTAAGCTTGTTGAGAAAAGTGCTAATTAAAGAGGTCATAAATGTTCTGTGTCAGGATGACTACCTAAATTTGAATTAAAAAAAAACAACAACACACTCACACACACAAGGCTTTTCACAGAGGCTGGGACAGGAGGTTGCTTACCAGCTAGCTCCAACACCAATGAGTTTCCACACCTTCTAACACAGCTGGAATGTGGCCTTAAAGAAAATCTGCGCTATAAACTGCCTCTGAAGTGTTTCACCTGCTTGTGAAACGAATTTAAATGACTTCTGAAAGCTGCAGAGGTAGCAGTTCATTTGGATTGCAAAGCAGTATAGAAATGGTAAGTGTCTTCCCAGGCTTCCCATCTACATATTAAAGACATAAAAAGTACTACTTGGAGTCATAAAGACCAGTGCCAAAACAAATTCAGGAAGACCCATGGTAAGTGAGATCGTAGTTCTGGACAGCAATGTCAGCATTCAGGGGTTATTTATCATACATAGTCTTAAAATATTGTTGTACGTTATAAAAATTATACTACACTTCAACAAGGCAGTGCTCACTATTTTTAGGCCCTGAAGGAATAGCTTTAGGAAACAGCCATTTCTGTAAGAATTTCATATGTAGACTGCATTTGATTTCCAGTAGTTTAATTCTTTGCAATATAAAATAGAATTTCCGGAGGGTATTTTTGATACTTTTCAGCTAGTCATTTGAGAACCATTACAGTTTCTTCTATGCTTGACTCTGCTCTGCGATTGTCTATGTAAAGATGATATATGAACTTCTGGAACACTTGTATAAAACAGAGTGAATCATTTATTTCCAGTTCCATCTTTCAGACCCCAACTACGGGGATTTGAACTTGCTAACAAAACCATCTGTAATCCGATCATTATGAAACAACCTGAATATGAGAGCAAGACAGAGATTAAGATGTACAAAAGCTTTATGTAGGGTTGTTGTAGATGGTGGATTTTAGCTTTTTTCTTGCTTCTGTGTAGATGAAACACAGAGTAAATCATCTATGACAGATGTTTCTCTGAACAGGAAGGGAATGATCACTTTACTGAAAAAGCGGAAAGATTTTGCAAGCTGGGGAAATCCTGCAGGAATTTCACGAGTGTTATATCATCAGTGCATACATGTTAAAGGAGCATCTCTTTCTCTCCCGTCACATTACTTTTGAATTCACACGCTGCCAGATAAAAGAGGAACTTGATAATGGATTAGAAGATCATTAGAGGCTCCTGTTTTTTAAACTTTTACTGTAGGACTTATTATAGTAGTTTCTCAAGGAAAGATTACGGAAATAGTCACTCAAGATATTTCACAAATACACCTGAGCCCAATACAATGAAGACCACTATAGTATGCACTTTGTGCAAGTGGAATACTTGCCTCCCTGATCTGCGTTGTTCCACTGGACCCTCCACCAGGCGCACCACGAAGTCAATCGCTTCCTATTTCCATAGGATACACAACTATTTCACTACAGTACTTAGTAGACAACCTTTTATTCACTAGTTCAAACAGTTTTAAAACTCATAATTGTCTATAACCCAATGCTGGATATCTCAGAAATAGATTTACAGTCGATTAATATACATCTTGCTCTGGTCCTCTGCTTTAACACTTGCTGCAGCTTTGCACAGGAGAAGTGTTTACATGATGGATGCGGAAGCATGCAGCACTTTATCCACAGCAGCAGGTGGGAGAGAAAGGTGAGTCTTGCCTCCTGGTCACTTTGTAAGAACTTGTCCAGAGCTACTGATTCGCTTTCTATAGGCTGGGACTGTGTCAGATTCTTTGGGCCAGAATAACTGTCATGAAACCAAAACATGCCACTCATTTGGAGTGTGAGATTAATTTACAGCTTTCCTTTGGCATAAAACAGCTTCTTTTTGCTTGTAGATATTTCCATACCAGTTAGATACGAGCAGAAAGATTATGCTGAAGTAGTTGCCAAAAATAAAAAATAATAAAAAAAAAAGAATGGAAAATGATCAGAAAAACACACTGGTACCAGAAAGATGTAAAAAAGCCCCCAAACTGAGAGAATGAAGGACATTTTGTATTTAGAAGACAATATTAGGAAAATGTGGTACTTTTAATAGACATGAAAGGGGAGAAGGACTAAAAAGGGATGAAGGAATTCTCATGTTCTCCATGTCTGTTAGGGGTTAGATGAGAATTAATGAATCTCAATCACATTAACAAAGATTTAAATTAAATATTAGAAATCTTTGCAACAGTAAGGGTAGATAAACTGCAGAATACCTTGCCTTGGAGAGTTGGATAATCTTTCAAGGAAGCTATAATTATAATTAACCTTAACTCTGGAAAGCAGGGAATAATCAGATGATCTCCAGAGATCCCCTTCAGGACTGTGTTCTTTGAATTCTGCAGTATTTAAGCATCTCTGAATTACAATTCATTTCTTTAGATTGACTGATACATAATGTCTTTTGACTACAGGTATGACAGACAACATAATAATTTAAGAGATGAGGCACACCGCAGCACTGTCTGCTAGATAAAGCCTTCAAAGGCTGCGCACTTTTTCATTGAAAGTCAGACCAAAGACCCCATTTCCAAAGCTGCCTACCAGTTTCTGGTGCCACAAATTTTTTCCGGAAGCATTAAAAGCTCTTTGCGCTGCCTTAGCCATTCAGAAATTTTAAACAATAATCTCAAGATAGGTACTTAGACACTGCACTAGCCAGAATTAATAAGTATGTTTAAAAATACAGGCCCATGATTTTTTTTCCAATTACCCAGATGAAAACATCAGCTTTAAGGTCATTTAGTTCCTCCCTGGGCAAAACCAAACTTTGAATTTCTGCATATTGCAGCCAGTAACACTAGAACAAGCTAAACTTTAAGCTCACGCTTGATCCTCCTTCTGCCACTTCCCAGACCACACAAGCCAGTACTAAGCCGCTTCTCCAAGGCTGGTTTGCATAGCCTTGTGAGGAATTTCTCAGTGTAGCAGCCAGTTGTTCACACTTGTGTGCAATATGGTTACAGATTACTAGGACTTTTGAAAGACTTTAAATACAACAAACGAGACATAAAAAGCACTAAAAATCCATTACAAGCATCGTTACCAAAAATAGGTGATCAAGGCTTAAGAAATTTAAAATCTTCCTGAAACCTGTAATCTTCATCACATATTTAAACAATATTGGTCCTTTCTCCATCCCTTCTCTTTAAGGATTAAAAGCATCTACAGTGAAATCTATTTCTTTCCTCTATCTTGGCATCACAATCAAGTTGAAAGCTCAGTTCCACTCTGTACTGTTAATATCTTAGCTACCTGCTGCATTACATAGAACTAGTATAGTGACTGTTTGGCTCTCTGACATAAAATTTGTAGTACAGTCGAAAGTAATTGAGTTAATGGCAATGAAGACTGAGCTATTTGCCCATTCTTCTGGCAAGCCAGAACCTGGTAACTTTGAATGACGCTTACAGAACATTACAGAGAAGTTTGCTTCCTGCTGCCTATTTTATCCTACTGGATAAGGTAACAGACTACTACAGTCTATTGGGCTGCCAAATTGATACTTTCCTTTATCACTTAGGAAGTGATTTCTCTCAGTCATCTTAAAGTAAGGTGTTTACTTCAAGATAGTTACTCCAAACACTGTCATTGATGAAAAAAGACAGAAACTGCTAGAGCATGATTCATCCCATCTATGTATGATGTCATCCAGTAGATTTGTCTTTACCAGATACTTCCTCCCTCTGATGACTGAGTGAATCACAGATACATAGTTGGGTCCACAGACCTAACAAATAAATGGATAAAATTGTAAGAATTAAATGCTACAATGCAGTTTATCCAGGTAACTTTAGGCATATAGTGGAGGTGCCTGCTTGAGGAATGCAATTATCCCAGACTCGCTCTGCAGGCACATCTCCAATCCTGAATGGTGGGTGAGGGGGGAGTTATCACCCTGCAGAAGTGTCTGTCTCTCTCCATTGGCTGCAGATGGTACCTAATGAGATCAGGCCTCTAATTAGTGCAGGAGAGGTAAGGTATGTAGATGAATTCAGACCTAAACAGTCAGTTATTCACAGAGAAAATGAAAAGTAATTTCTCTCCCTTGGAGATGGAAGCACTTTCTGCACTATATTGCACTACTCAGGATGTGATAAAGGACAATGTGAATATCATCACAAAAAAATAACTCAATTTGAGAATCAGTGCATGGTCTGAAGGTGTGCTAGGGACCCACTGTGGCAGAACTATATATTTTAGAGTCTCACCAACATTTTCTCCAAGATACTACATGACTGAATACTTAATGTGTAGCCTAAGTTTCAATAAAACTGTATAAAGATAAATTCTAAAAGGGGAAAAGCTACAAAAAGTAAAATGATAACATGGATATTAACGACTTTTCAAAACAAAAAAACAAAAACAAAAACAGCAGTAGGCAGTTTAATTAAAGAATTACCTGTACCAAGTTGGATCTAAAAATGCCCACTATATAAACAATTATTATCAACTTGCTGCAGTAATATACTGTACAGGTTATTTTTATAAAGAATACATATAATACATAGGCTTGGTCATCAGTAGGGTCTGAGCAGAGACCAGGGCAGATTCAGTAATGAGCAACTCAGAGACAATGGATGCAAACACCACTAGCTTCAGGAGTTCATGCATGCACTTACAAACCCCTCGGTTTCATTAATTACTGTAGTGAGGCTAGAAATGTAGTTTCAGAAAATCAGGAATGCTAATAGACCCTGAGTGCTCACAAGTGCCATCCCCAAGCACTTGTTCATCGCCCACTACCTTACACTTAGTGGAACAGCTCAAAACTATGACAAAACATGACATTAATTACCCAAAGACAGACCTAAAACACTTTGCAAGCAAAGGAACCACCCTCATAAATTAATTTACTTTCAAAAACAAATGCTAAAGCAAACCAAAGTAAAGGAACTTCCCGGTAGAAACCCAGCAGCAGATATTGTCCTTATCTATGCAGGTGGCTGCCCTTCCACACGACTGGCCATGACAAGTGAATGAATGCATGTTATGTCAGCCACTCATAACGCAGGAGGAAGAGGAGAGGAGCCAGCAATTCTTCAGTCCCTCTCTGCATCACCACAGGTATGTGTGCCTGGGAAAAATCACCCTAGTCTACTGCCTGTGCCTTTCCAGCAGCATTTGAAAACATGACGTACATTTGCTGTGATATACGTTGTATATCACAATGAAAGAATATATCTACAAAACATGAAGAAAAATTACCCTTTTTTTTATTATTCAGCTAAGCTATAAATTGCCATCTGGAAGCAGGCTCGTAAAATGTAGCAAAAGAGGTAATGACAACAGACAAGCTCAGGAAGAAAAAATGTTTCTACCATCCTCACTGCTCCCAGATTGGGTGCCGTAACGTAGCAAGGTGCAATCCGTCTGGGAGCTGTGGGAGCATGCATGACTCTCTGACGGCAGATTCTTCCTTTAAAAATTAACTCCCTACCCTGGGTTAACAGCTGGCACTTAGCAAATAGTGTGTATGCTCTACTGATTTTACCTCGTTTATAGCTTTCTCTGTGACTGCCCTTGAGTTAATGGTTACATCATGCATTAGTAGGATAGTGCTGGTTATTCACTTCCCAACACGGTAAGCATTTTCACATGCTGGATGTTAAGCAGGTCTAAGGCAGCCGAAGTCCTGTGTAATTAACTTTGGCCCAGCACATGGAAGCGCGTTTGACAGTGAGCCTCGTTCTCTTCAGCGGTTCTGCAAGGGGAGGATGGGAGGATTCAGCTGGATGATATGAAACAACCTGGCATCTTTTTGCAGATAATAGCCCTACAGTTGCAAGTGTACGTCTCTGCATTGCACTGCAGGGATTAGAAAATTGCAGAATGAGTTATGATGCCCTAAAATGCATCAGTTCTTTTATTTTGCATCCAAAATAATTCAGGCAATGATAATTTACATATTAAATAAAATATTTTATATTTTTCTTATACAAGAACAAGGTGACAGATAAACTTCTTTTACTGAAAGTGTCAACGATATTGAGGTTAGTGAAATTTCATACTCTGAATATAGCTGTCAGAATCTTACAAGTGAGATGAAGTTTAGTAGGTCATTTGGTGTGTTTCTTAACAATGTATGTATATCCCCTACTTCACATATACTTTTCAAATAATTCTCATAGAGCAAAATACAGCTTACAACTTTAGTTTTAACCTATTTACCAGACGTTCCCTCCTTTCTTACGTTTATTCGTCGATTTTTTTTTCTAACCTTTGACTTCACACCAGATGGATACTCCCTTTTCTTATATCTACAGAGATTTTTAATAGTCTAAGATTTTGACCTCTTTTACCATGAATCATCATGTAATTGGTCATTTTTATCTTATTTTTTTATGTATATGATGATCTCTTCAATTCCCATTCACGTCCTTTTTCTCTAAATTGCTTATAACGCTCCACATATTTTTAAGGAAGAGTCCTGCTCAGACCAGTGGGCAATATTGCAAATGCAGAGATACTGCTTCATAAGGTCACACCGCTACATAAAAATTTAGATTTTTTTTTATTATTATTTTTAAGTAGATGAAGCCACTTGTTTGCCAGCCAGTGATATTTGTTATTCTCTTTTAACATTTCTTTTCTGAAATGCTTCTCTTTCACTGAGCCAATGCTTTATATTATTTTTCTCCAACTATCTTTCTTTCCTTGAGGGAGAAAGATTTTTCCTTCTCTGATTGTTACCACTATGTTTACCCTATTACGCCCATTGGCCTATGAAACTCGAGCAGTTTACTACAATAAATCCCCTGAGAACAGCTACCAACTCAGAAAATGTACTCTGGTGCCCAGCAAATACATTTTACTTATTCAATGGTTCTTATTGTCTCTGAGGGAAAATCAAGCAGAGGGAGATCTTTTCTTGCTTTAGTTTGTGAATAGCTCTGAATTTGTTCATGCAAAGGAAAACTAAAACATTGCAGAACAGAAGCATAGGTGGAAAAGAAACAGAGCTCTCTGATACCACAAATTTTCTTAACAAAGGGGAAAGAGGGTGAAAACTCAGCCTTACATGGGAGAATTCAAGGAACTGTTCAGAAATAGGATGGGAGGGTAAAAAGAGGCAGACAAACGGTAAAACTTATAGATTGCTAATGGAAAGGAACAAAGAAGCGAGAATAAATTTATACTGACTGAGGAGGTCAAGCAAATATGTTTATTTAGTCCATTTACGACTTTCTAAAAAAAAAAAAAAGCTCATAAAATGCCTTGCCTAAGGAACTGATCCTGTGCCATCAAAATTAATGTACTTTTTTCACTGACTTTACTATGAGTAGGACCAGGCTCTAGAGCTACATAAAGATTTAGAATCTAAAGAATTTAGTGGGATGGGGCTGTTCAGGTTGCCTTGAGCTGAGCAAGAGGATCGCTTTGAGAAAGGATCACAGGAACAATCACTCTGCAGTGATGCATTTCTGTGGTGAGACCTGGAATGAAAATATTTTCAGGAGCCACAGGAAGGCAGTGTGTAACAACTTGATTGTGGTTTTGAAAGCTTCGTGTCAAACATCTGAGGAAAGGATGGGTGGCATCTATCAATCGTTCTACCTGAGCTCAACTTAAGAGTTGGCCAGGTATTTTAGTGTCAGAGGCACATTATTTTCAGGCAGAATATGTTGACTTTTGACCTTTTGCTGAATTCTGACCTTATCATTTTGATTGCTATAATGTAAATGACTGATACAATATAAATTTGCATGTAAATAATGACAGGGGTGTTTGACATTTATAACATTTCCATCTTCAAAGTGGAGACAGCCTTCTGTGAATGCCCTGAGGCAACTGCAAAAATGGAATTTAGGTCAGTAGATGAGATGTGTAAGGCAGCAAAATGCCTAAAGCCACAAAAGTTCAAGCATCTCTGACAGTCCACGTTGGCCAGCTGCTCCTGGGTGGGGGGACAGGGACGTTTGCTCTCTGAAGTTTCTTTACCATGGCCAGGGGCTACCCGGGATCCACAGCTCCCAGTTTCAGGCACAACTAATGCAGGCAGTAGGCAACGAGCTCCTCACGCTCCTTTTTGGCTGCCATGTTTTAATGGCCCAGGTGCTCAGATCACATATCCAGGTTATTTGGTGTGACCCAACCTGTAATTGCATTCCTTTGCGTCCCTTCAGAGGAACTTACAGGCAGAGCGCATACACCCACACCTCCTCACATGTTTGCATACAAAAGGGCTGCAGACAAAATCCCTTCTCTTTCCTGCCCTTTCAGGAACCAAAGAGTAAGCTATTTTGAAATGAACCACTCTAAAGCTGCTTGAACTCCTCCTTTATGGTTCTGCCCTTGCTGGCTCCTCTAATTTTGTTGTTATCTCATCTTCATCCTTATGGACAAGTCTAATAGGAACTATTACTCCACTGGTGAACAGTATGTGATTTACATTTACAGAGGGAAGTGGTGGGGCATTGGTGTGTAAAAGCCCTCCAGCAGAGGTACTGAGTGGCTGGCAGGTATCCTGCTGCAGGGGATTAAACCAGCTTTCCTGTCCTGCCCATCACCACCGCTCACTCTGCTTTCTCCATCTTTGGAAACCTGGCCCTGCCAGCACCTCCTGTGCTCCTGGGTAAGCTCAGTTCTCTGCACAACTGATAACCATGGCTCTGATGTGTCTGATTGCAAATTAAAAATGTAAAGACTGCTGCACAAAGAATTCGCAATATTACTGGAACATTTGACATATATTTTTGTTTTGGATCACTATATTTCATAATACATAAATACAAATTGGTTTCCCCAACTTGTAGCCTGATACTCAGCTTTTTTGGCAATAATGCAATTATATGAATTTCCATGTATCTTTCTATTTTCTAAAGGGAAGAATACATTTACTTTCAAACATCATTTTCCCAAGTTAATTAGTTAACATTAATACAAACTTTTCATTATGCAGATCAGTTTACAAACCCACTAGCTATTGCGACTCTTGTTGGTATTCTTAACAACTTAGTCCTGCAGAACAGACTCACGCAAAGTTTTCACTACAAGGAAGAAAACCTTATTATACTGCTCACCTCATAGGGATGTATTCCAGCCAAGCAGAGTTTCAGAAGCAGCTGTGTTTGCCGCTGGGTGAATGTCTATCACTGAACTCAGCTGGATATAACCTCTGGCTAGGGGATATGAAGAATTCTTGCAGAAGTAAAGCAGATAATTGACGGGGAAGAAGAGTTTTGCTGAAGCAGTGGGGGATAGCAATGTTTTGTTGAGTTTTGCAGCTTATATGTGGTAGAAAGGAACAGCTGGCTTGTGACCCTTAGAATAGAAGTTCTTTGAGGTATTTGCTCTTTTGCAGTGCAGAAAACTAACAGCATTGAAGACCCAAAGGGAAGAACCTTCAATTCTGCCCAAAGCCAGTAAACTTGGTATCTGCTTTTGTGACCTTTTAACATGATAGACTTTCTATGTTGCCTAAATTGTTGGTTAAAGCATAAAATCTGAAGTTATATACATAGCTACAAATATTAAAAACAATGTTTTCATAAATAAAAGGAAATTCAGAGACCTAAATATTCAGAAGCTTTGTTCAGCTTGCAAAATGCTATCCAAGAGTAACTGAAACTCATCAAACTTTCCTGAACCAGGCAAATTTCCTAGGTTAGGTTTTCTAATGCAATTTCCAGTAATTTCTCTGTTCATGAGTTTGGTAGGATCATCAGATGAAAGATGTCTTGTGGCGTTTGCTGCTATTTCTATTTCCAGTTTAAAAAGCGAAATTATTGCAAGGTGCATTGACTGTGACAGGCTGAAAGAAAACTCCCTCCTCTTTTCCAAGAATTCAAACTTAGCATATTTTAGGTTTTGGGCAAGGATCACTGAAAGGTGCAGGTCACTGTTACTGAACCTGCTTCTCAAGCCATAGTTCTTACTCTAATTTGGATGGTATTTCCCGTTCCTATTTTCAGTGCTGTAATCCCTGAATTACCGTTATCAATATAAATTAGAGTGGATGGAGTAAGGTTTACTTCCCTGGAAGTATTTAAGTATTTAGGCTAAAAAGCATTTCAAAGACTGAATTCTATTTAGATTAGTTAGAGCTGATTGGAAAAACACATTCTCAAACAAGTCCACAGTGTAAATGTTAGAAAAAATATCGTCATTGCATGTTTATTTGCATTCTAAACATCTCTGGCTTTGAGATGTCAAACTCTCTCTGCACACATGGAAGTCAGCAGATGATATGTAGCATTCTGCAGAACACATCTAGTAAATGTTTTAAAGGGTAGTTTGATTTTAGTATTTTAAGTGTAGGAGGTAGAGCTGCTAGAAAAGCTGTTTTGCATTAAAAAAAAATGGCACTACTTTTAATAAAATATATTTTTAAGATGTATGAAATTGTTTAGTCTTTGCCCAACATAAAATTTCAGTAAAAAGGAGGGAGAAAGTTGCAACAATATCAAAACAGTCTGAAAAAATGTTTGTTTGTCAGTTGAAATGACTTTTCATTTTCATTTTGATTTTGTATTTAGTTAGAAGTTAAAAAGCTGAAGGCAAAATCATCTGTTGAAATGAAACAGCCATAAAAGGATTTTTTCATTTCCTGACTGAAAATTAAAAAAAAAAAAACAACTTTGGAGTCTCTAAAGTGATAGCCAGAGAAGCATCTGGGTTACATTATCTGAATCTCTTGAAAAATGAGAGGACAAAACTGCTGGAAAATGCAGCTGAAAATTAAGATCTCTCCCAGTTGTTCCTAAGCTTTTCTTTTCTTTTTTTTTTCTTTTCTTTTCTTTTCTTTTCTTTTCTTTTCTTTTCTTTTCTTTTCTTTTCTTTTCTTTTCTTTTTCTCCCAGGCCTTGCCTATTGCCTGTGGGTTTCTTTCAGAAGCCCTGGGGCTGCCCTGGCTCTGAGGGTCAAGCCTGGCCAGCAGCACTGACACCTCCCTGAGCAGGAACAGACTCAGCTCCTCCACTGGAGTGCTCCTCTGCAACTGGTGGCTGGTCATGCCATGGCCAGAGCATCTCCCTTCAGGATCTTAATCTAAGGGAAAAGTGAGTGAATTCCTAACCTATAGGTTCCTATACTGCCTGTTGCACTTTTCTTCCTACTCACCTTGTTATGAAAAGGAGAAGGTATATTTCAACAGGTGAAATTTTATCTATGATTTAATATTAATAATAAAAAAAATTGCATTCTCACTTCTAAAATCTTGCCTTGTTGATTGGTCTTATCATAGAATTATAGAATCATAATTCTAGAATCTATGATTCTATGAATCATAGAATGGTTTGGTTTGGAAGGGACCTTAAAGATCATCTAGTTCCAACCCCCTGCCAGCAGCAGGGACACTTCCACTGCACCAGGTTGCTCAGAGCCCCATCCAGCCTGGCCTTGAACACCTCCAGGGATGGGGCATCCACAACTTCTCTGGGCGACCTGTTCCAGTGCTTCACCACCCTCATCATGAAGAATATATTCCTTATATCTAATCTAAATGTACCCTCTTTTAGTTAAAACCATTACCCCTTGTCCTATTACTACAGGCACTAGTAAAAAGGGCCTGCTTATGAGCTGCTTTATGTTGCTTCCATGTTGAACTAATGGTAAAGAATTTACCAGAACTTATGGCCCCCCAGCATACTGACAAACAGGGATAAAACAGGCCTTGTTCTGACATTGTTAAGATGTTTTCCTGTTTTAAAAACAGGAGTAATAACAGCATAAAAACTATTCTATTTCATATATTGCTCAACTGCATAAAAGATGATTTTATTACCTTCGTATAAATATTTTCAAGTAACAGCACTTTCTTTATTGCATGTGCAAAGATAATGAGTTGCCAAAGACTAGCAGGCTCTACCATGTTTTACCAATTGAGTTTGTCTACCTGCCAGCATCATGTTCTTTCCCTAACTGTGTCTCTCTGAGAGAGGAACACGGCTCTTTGGAATCTTGCTACCATTGCTATTGTTATTGATTTAGTGGGAAGATGACGTTTTAAATGTGTTAATTCTGAGAGTTATTTCTGATATTGTATCGCATACTCGCGTCTGTTAAGTAGGTGATTTACCACATACGCTGCCAAACCAGGGGGAATTAATGTACACAATAAAATGCAGACACATAGTTTTGTTATCAACACTAACACTGTTGAGAGCAGTAACCAGTGCCATAATGTTTATAGAAGGCCCGTCTACGTACGTGAAAATAAATTTGACAGATAGAGCAATATTTTTGTGAAATGATGCTCAGTATCCTCCAGACCAGCTTTTAGTAGGCACTCCTTAGAGAGTTCAGCTGTTTTTTCCCAAAGGGAGCAATGTATATTTTGAGTTACTTGCTATTTATGTGCATAAAGCTCTTGATTTTTTTTTTCCTGGCTAGTTAGAATATTTGAAGCTTTGTGCTAAAATGTGCAAAAAATGATGGGACTGTGCATAAACAAATAGAATTTCATGGTTTTGGAATGTTAAGTGATTTGGAGGGTTGTCTAAGCCTGTCAGCAGAGATTCTGTGTGGTAATTACTCATTTGCTTTATTTAGCTTGTTACTAAAGGAGGTTCCCTCAAATCTGTTTTCATTTTCCTTGTATTTTTTTTCTCTACATTCCTGACCTTTCTCTATTCAATTCTAATATTAAATGAGGCAGACAGTGCTTTAGTAAATATGTAAATTCCAGTCAGATAAAGGAATTTTGTTAGGAGTAATTGATGTTCGTATTTCTACAACAGATCTCAGGAAGACGATGAATTAAGTAATTCTTGGAAAGTGAAAAACAATCACAGACTTTCCTATGAGCACAAAATATGTTAAGGATAGAAGCTAGAGCCATTCCAAAAGATCTTAATCAAGCACTTCATCTATGTTTTTTAATGTGTTACCTGTAGATTTCAAAAAACTCTCTTGACCCGCCTTTCTCAAAATAAACATCCAGCCACGGAACATTAGTTGGAGTTCAGAGAACCTGAGCCTTCTTCCTATTACACCAAAATTTTAGGAGAGACATGTATGCCACAGCTTCCAAAGCTTCTCATGGCATTGCTCGTCTCATGTCTGCAGCCCTTATTTTCCATGTCTTGGTGACTGTTCCACAAAAGCAGTTCAAACACCTCCATCACGGCCCTGAGAGCACTAATGGCCTTTCTGTCCCTGTCTAGCCTCCTCTGGGGCATCCCTCCACCCCCGCCCATGGCCCAGGACCCCATTTCAGCTCAGGCCAGGGCTGTCAGTTCTCGCACTCTGATCTTTGGCTTTCCATTCTGAGCAACTAAGATCAGCATCACAGTATACGTACAGAGAACAAAAGATCTCTATTTTTTCCATCACTGTAATGATTCAGCAAAATTGCTTCTCATTTTTTTGCATCACTACGTAAAGATTCACCAAGCTTAAATGTACAGTAGGCCTGGGTTTAGGTCTCTGCTCCTAAAAAAGATCAGCAAACAGGTCTTTCAGATGAATTGCCTACAACACTAGGCTGTTGAATAAAATGGGATACAGTTGGTATTTATCAAGATTAGCTGGCTCTCCCTCAGATGTCCAGGAGATATGCTCTAAGGACAGTTATCAAATCACCATCTGCTGGTCAGATAGATGAGAATTCTAGAGAATCCCACCAATTCATGAGAGTGAAATATGTCTCCGAGTAGTCGGGTGTCAAGAGGAGTCAGGTGGTGGTAAGACATTACAAGGAAAGCTTTATGTGCTGAAAGAATACAGTGGTCTAGAGAGCTAGGAAATACCTGAGCAGAGGATTTTAGGAGTTTGGTGACATCTGCATGCTAGATGTAAGCATCTTATTTCATTATGATTGCTGCCAGTGCACTACAAACCATCTTTGTGAGTGTCCCAACATATTAGGACACAGCAATTTCTTGACTAAACACAAATTTATGCAGGCTAAACCCCCAAAAAACAGTGCAAACAGTTGTAAAAACATTTGGTGATGATCCACTTGCCTATTTAGGCATCTAGGTACTGCCCAGTTTTATCCCTTATATCTCCATGGGGTTGGCAGATATGACACAGGATGAACAGGGATGTCCCATGTACCTCTGGGGCAGCAGCTGAAGGCTAGCTGGGATACAGTTGAATCCCACCTTTAGCTTAGGAATGACCCAGCTCAAACAGTCGCAGGCTTAAACCAAAATAAGCAAATTCATGCAGAGATTTTACCTGGTTCTGGTGAGATCTGCTGCTTACAGGGCTCTGAAGGAAAGAGCTACCAGAACTACCTGTTCCCAAGTTACTTTACCTTTATACTGGCTGGCCGAAATCCAGTTCTCCCCGTCCTTCCCTGAGTGGCACGAAGTGAAGTTTGTGGCACACCACTTATGCCCACATTCACTTGTTACAGTATGTTCCCTTTGGCAGGGCAAACAAAGCAATCCCAGCCTCCCCTGAGCATTTGAAATCAGGAGGAGGTGAGGGCTCTTGGTATGCAGACAGAAGCACTCAGCACTTCGTAGAAACTCAAGTCCCTAATCAGAGATGTAAAGAGAATGAAAACTGGAAAACCCTGCAAGATTCTGAAGCGTAGGCATGAATACAAAGTCTGAAGGACAATCTGGGGCTTGACGTGTGTCTGTACTTTTTACTGGACTCTTCTTGAACTAGTGCACTACTCCTCCCTATTCAAGTCAGACATAACTCACTGAAAAGCAATGCCACGCAGGAGTAGGCTATGGGGATACTTGGGCAACTCTATTACATTTATGAAGCCCATGTGCTGCTGCAGACCTAGAAATGTTTTATTTCTGATGACTTACAAGGAGCGGCTGAAGTCACCTAGTTTGTTCAGCCTAGAGAAGAGGAGACTGAGGGGAGACCTCATGGCGGCCTGCAGCTTGCTCACGAGGGGAGCAGAGGGAGCTGCAGAAGTCCTGCTACTCAAGAGACAAATGTTTGCACACCTTTGTCGTTGTGAACAGGCTACATTTCTGATTCCCTCTCCCTGGGTGGTAAGCTAATTGCTAAGATGATCTTGGTGTGCGGACCCTGTTGCAGTGCTGTTCAGGAGCACCACAGCCTCCCTGCACTGCCTCACCAGTTACCCAGGCTCCTGCCCACAGCCTTGCAGCTGGGAAGGGGCTCAGAGCCAACCAGAAAGCTGAGCACTGGAAGACGGCAGTGGGACTCAGCGTTACCAGCTGGAAAAAATATTTTTTCTTTCCTATTGAGTCATCCTGAAAAAAAGTTTTGGATTGCATTGTGTAAAAATATACCGAAAAGTGAAGTCTGGAATAAGGAAAGGCGATGTCACCCTTCTCTTCTCAGTCACCAGAAAGGTTTAGCTTATTTTGGAAGTGGTCCTCTCCCAGGAGATACTATAAAAAAGTCGTAACTTCCACTATCTTTGATCATTTCTACACTATCAAAGCTTCTGCTGAGCAAAGAAAAGGTCAGAAAGGTTATCTGGCCGTGTTTTTCAATGCAATGAATTGAGCAGTGCTGCAAAGTCTATCNAAAATATTTTTTCTTTCCTATTGAGTCATCCTGAAAAAAAAGTTTTGGATTGCATTGTGTAAAAATATACCGAAAAGTGAAGTCTGGAATAAGGAAAGGCGATGTCACCCTTCTCTTCTCAGTCACCAGAAAGGTTTAGCTTATTTTGGAAGTGGTCCTCTCCCAGGAGATACTATAAAAACTTCGTAACTTCCACTATCTTTGATCATTTCTACACTATCAAAGCTTCTGCTGAGCAAAGAAAAGGTCAGAAAGGTTATCTGGCCGTGTTTTTCAATGCAATGAATTGAGCAGTGCTGCAAAGTCTATCCGAGAAACTAGGTGATCAAATTCCTCTAGGCATATTTCAATGAATATGTGACTCTGTCCATAACCCTTTTTTCTCTGTTTCCAATTAATATTTTAATGAGCAAATTTTCTTTGAAGAGCCTCTTGAGGAAACAGCAAATTTTTTCTGAAAGGAGAGAAAATCTCTAAAAAGTAAATTTTATATATTTTTTTTTCCATTAACACTTGCCTTGGAGCTTGGTTGAAAGAATTTGATTGATCTGGTCAGAGAGACCAAGTCACTCAGAAAATCTAATAAAATTGTGTGTGTTATTCATTAACCTATACCAGAAAAGGACAGAAAATAAAAATTTAAAGATTTTGATGTAAAATTCAGGTATTGCATTATATTCAACAAGTAGTCAAACCATGTAAATAAAGCTTATCTGCTACAGAAAAAGTAGATTTCTGTTTCACAGGTTTGGTGGCACTATAAAGAACTTTCTTCTCATAGACTGTAGTTCCTTTATGTTGATTTCTGTGTATGCAGTAGCATGTTCAGCAAGTAGACAATGTAGTTCTCACAGTACTTATACGTCTGTAGCTTAGATCTTAAGACTGTAAGCTAAATAAGCATTAACCAGGCACCACACAGGAGGTTCACAGCTCTTCTCCCAGTGGTGCCATATGCCACAAGGCATGAGCTCAGGGAGGCTTTGGTCCCACCACTGCGGACTGGGCTGTACAAGAACAGCACTGGTGACTGTGAGCAGGCTGTGACAGCGGGTCTCATCACCAATGCTGGTCACTTTACAAAGAGTTTCGAGATTTTTTTTTAATCTAGTTTCTACTTGCTTTCTAGATCTTGAACCTGAGGATCATGTTTCAAGTCTTGCTTCCACAGGCTCAGGAGATAATAATTTAGGAGTTTACTATTCAGCAGCTGGAACTGGGAGTGATGGGGAGAACTTGTAATGCTGCTCTAGGCTAGCTAAAGGTGTGCATATAAGATGTCTGGGACTGACTATATTAAAACCCTCACGTGACATTTATTCAAAAGTAAAGGGCCTTTGCTCAAGTTGCTTTAAGTCACTCTAGGAGTAAGGGGAGACAGAGCAAGTTAAAGCTACTTTCACTAGTTAAAAAGCATTCAAAGAAGGGTATGTTAAACCAATTAAGACAGATAAACTGTTCACTTGGCAAACTCTGAAAACCCCCACTGATTGCCATTCATTTTTTCAGTTCTTTTGATGTAAGTCTGTATGTGTTTGTTTTTGTTTTTTTGATACACCATAGGTCATTTCTGGTTATACCAGCCAAGGAGTTGTCTGATAGCCACCACCAAGTAGCTCAGCAGCTCACCAATCAGTGCTTCAACCTTCCACAGAGCAGACAGGGCCCCAGAGCCCAGCAGTCACATCTCACCCTTGCCCTCCCCTTTCCTCCAAAGCTTTGCACTGCTCAGACAATCCATTTGGATGCAGCTCAGGTACATATTGTGGTCATTCCTTTCCCCACCCAGAGCTCACCAGCACTTGAAAGGCGGCAGCATGGTGGACCAGGGTGCAGGTAGACCAGGGTGCTGGCAGTCCTAAGGAGCACGCTGTGCTTGCAGCACTGTACCCAAAGCTTGCCTCATCAGCGCTGCTCACAGCTGCCCTTGGTACTTTGCCTTCATTTCCCACTACAGCATAAATGCCACCCCTACAAAGCTGTAAAGTAAGCGTGTTCCTCCGAAGCTCTGGTATCTGCCAAGATTGCACAGGAATGGTCACACTGATAGTTCATTATAAAGCTCTAATATGTTTTTAATGACAACAATTTTTCTGCAATGCCAGTTGGTATTTTAATAGCCTTAATAATAGCACATATTAGTGACATTATTACTTGCTTGTGTAACACCCATCTTCACTGTGCTATGCCAGCAGCAACTGATGAATGCACATTCTAGGAAAATCATCCACCTGGAGCTGACTTCTCAGAGTAGAGCTTTAACCTCAGGGAAAAAAGATGTGATTTTGTGGTGGATAAGAGAGATTTGATGCTCTTTTGGAGTTATATAACAGCTTCCAGATTCCGTTGATGCAGAAAGCAGCTTAAAAATAGATAATTCCACCTGGGCTCTTGCTGTGCCTGCTGGTCCAGACTCAGCCAACAACTGCAGACCTGCTGCAGAAGCCAAGCTGCCGAGAGGTAGGAATCCAAGATGGGGAGATGCCAGTGTGCCATCTCTCAAATGGTCTTTTCTATCCATCCTGCGTATTACTGGAAAAGTTATTAGCAAGAACAGATGAAATGACCAGTATTACTGGGTCAATATATGAGTTTTGGGGTGTTTAATGAGAGCAGCTTGCCAGCAGTCTCATATATTCAAGCACTGAGAAAAAGTAGGAAACCAGGTGTAAGGTTATTTTAGGTCTTCTGTTTGTCCTTGAATCTTCTGCTTTACCAAAATACCATGTAAACATAGGCCTAACCTACCAAGTTGGCAAGATAAAACTTTAGGACTGTAGACAGCAGAAAGAAGAAGAAAGCTAAATTCTACAGCTTCCTGCTGAGGTCAGGCCTGGCCTTTGGGTAAATCTATAACCACAAGGCTGCTGCACCAAGGGAGCCCATACGCCAGTGATGCTGTGTACTGCAATCCGGTGCAGATGTTGGCCGGTCTTGTTCTGAGCACTTGGTTCAAGTTCAGCACTTGTCTTCTGTCTACTTGCTATGTGCTTGGTCTACACGCTGAACATCAATGCCCCTACATGCTACATAAATCATCTTTCACTGGCACCATGCTTCTTCCCATGCCTGTTTAGGAACCTGGTTAGCATTAGAGAGCTAGTGCTAGTTTTAGGCACTCTGTTATGCTAAGAAAGACCTGTCTCAACTCACAGCAGCTGCCAGGATGACATGGGTAGATCAGTTTGATACAATCACCCAGGCTCCTTCCTTTGGCTCCGTGTTGACAGTCAGTCCCTTGCGTTTCCTTACCCTTCTGCTGAGAGAAATGGTCCCAGCACACTAGTGCCTCATGGCTGTATTCCCATTTCTCCCCATTTCATGTTCTTCCTGGTTTCTTCTCCCCACTCCAAAACACGTGTGAGGCCATAGCAGCTGCTTTGAGCAGAACCTGTAACCACTACCTAGCCAGCCACTAAAGCTGTTGAGACAATTTTCTTGGCAAAAAATCCATCAGAAAAGCCAAGGACTAAACTGGCAGCTGAATGTTATTTTTCACATACCAGCTGAAAGTTTTTCCCATTGATTGGCAATTAGCCTGCTCTAAAACACTCAGGGTCAAATTCCCAGCTTGTGTAAATCAGAGAAGTCCCACTGAAGTCTCTGATTTATTTTCCAAATGGTTTAAAAATTCAGCAAGAGCTTTAAAATGATGATGTTATACATCAAACAGCTGGCTGAAACTCACAAATATAGCATATTTTCTATAAAACTCTTTGACTTTAAGTATTCCTTATGGACCAGATACAATAAATACAAGTGCTAGAGAGAGCATTCTGATTTTTTTTTTCAAAAAATAAAAAGGAAAGAAAGAAAAAAGTGGAAGACTTGATCAACATAAGTTTTAGAGATAAGAGTCAAAATATGGAATGAAATTTTACATTTTGAGCCTTTGCTATCTCTTACAGATATGTGTTAGTTACCATAATGAATCAAATCTCAGTTTTAAGAGTCCTGCACTTTTTGTACATGGAAGTTTGACACTGCTGTCACAGTGACTGGAAGGATTTTGCCAGCTTTCAGTGGGAGTGGACTGCATCCCTTGCGAAGCCCAGCTCCCCAGCAGGTGCAGATATCATCTATATGCAAGCTGCATGACACAGTTATTGCATTTCTGTTCCACTTCTCTTTTCAGTTTTGCTTCCCAAAATATGCAGCACTTTGCCATCCCAGACAAATATTCTAATAAAACTAAAGGCCCAGGAGCTAAATGGCCTTGGGAGAATTCGGGTGGTAAAGGAAGGCAAGGGAAGCTCCATATTCTGCGTTTTCTCTTCTTGTCTCAAAGACATTGTCTGAGGAGATAAACAAACATTGCCTGCACTTACTTCATAACTTCTGGGAAATCTAATATCAGGCCTGCATCTAAGATCTACACATATTAGGAAACTGTTGTAAGTCATGTAATTCTGATTGCAGCTTTTCCTACGCTTCCTTAGTTGCCTAACTAAGCAGAACTGGTTTGGGGCTGTGCTTCTGTGTGTACATCCTATTTCTGGACACCAGTACAGCTGTACTAAGTCTTCTCCATCTGCTCCACCTTGTTGGGGAAGTGAGTCACTGCTACTGAAGTCCATATTGTATCAAGATAAGAACATGATATATGTGATGTAGTGATATTTCATTTTACCAGCCAGAAATTCATGTAGATAAAAGCAAGACCAGGCTGTAAACGGCATGTTTTCTTTTATCTTGCATGTATTTAAAATATAAGAAAAGCCTTTTTTGATTTTAATAGAATCAGATCTTTTTTTATATTTAGAATACAATAGATCACAATGCAGAGTATAAAAAAGTGTAAGAAAATGTGTATTATTCACGTAAAAGTAGTATACTCAGGAAACTCTAGAAAATGGTTTTACCCCCTATAGAAACACCTACTTCTTCCCTCCCAGGAGTTACAAGTGAATCTTCTGTATTCGTGTTGCCTTAACTGAATGCTAGTTAAGTCTGGGTTGCTTTCTAATAAAGAGTGATTTTCTTGGTAGCAGAGGTATGTAGCAGTCTTTACTTCAGAAGTCCAGTCTTTTAAATTAAGGACTTTTCCCCCAGTGCCGAGCAGCCATTTGCCCTCCCGCTCCCTTGGAGAAACAAGCACAAGTCTCAATTGCTTAACACAGATCACTCTGATAGACACAGCGATGACTAGAAAGTTGTGATCCTTTCAACAACCTATGCCTGAAGATCTGGAAACAGGTTAGGCTTTTATTTGCTGAAGAGCTCTGTGAGACTTATTGCAAATTCCCCATGCGGCAGGAAAATACAGAACTGCTCCAGCCCTAAACAAATCTAAAGAGACTCAAGCCTTCACCAAACACATCCAGTGAGGGTTAAAGAAAGAGCCACATTTTTCACAGTCACATCTAAGGTGCAACTGCAGCCAATTCCAGCAGATTTCAACATAGTCTTGCTTGTCTGCTGAGAGAGAATCCTTACAAAAACACAGATTTCAGGAAGAACTAATAAGCTTCTGTACTCAAGAACAGCTATTTACCCCAAATCCTAGCAGAAACTAGATTCAATGTCATCGTTAGCACATACAGTTTTGCTATCCATAGAATAGCAGAGCTTTGACTTTCTCTCCAGGAGACTTACCTTTACTGAACAACAGAACTTGTTCGAATAAGGATCTGAAACATGGTGTTTTGATAAAACCTCTGTCCAGTATTACCCAATGAAAGAACTTGAAACTTAATCTCCTGCCATGTGTGTTAATAAGTGATTATCAGCTGTTCCAGTTCATAGCATATTTCTTCTTTCCCACCCCCTCCAAACAGCTACAAAAAATCCCAAAGAATCAGAAGAACAGAAGCTTGTAACAACAGTAAATATCTTCCCTCAAAACACTGATGAAGTCACTTGTAGCTGAGATTTTGTTTTCTGTAGGGGGTCTGTAGGATATACCACTCTGTGAAAACTCATCTGAGTAAGCATCCCCATTGACTAAGTTTACATAGCAGAGGAAAGCCACAGTACCTCTGACTATTTTCAGAAAATCCTGCATTAAAGTGGGACCTCAGTAGAAAATTCAGCTGCTAATGAAATGACAGGTTAGGTTAAAAGATAAATTAATATTTAAATGTAATTCTGTAATTTTCTTAAAATGGTACTCCGCAGACTTCCAGCAGTGAAGCATAAGGTGGAAGTATACACAAAAAAATACAAGACATATGTAGTTTGCTCCATTATTCTCAAGACAATAACAGTGGTGATTAAATCATTCAATGTAAGCATAAAATAGTTTGTCATAACTGAGAGTACTAAGACTCAGATAGATAGTTAAGCTTTAACCCTTTCTACATGAAAAACAAGAACAGAAACAAACAACTAACTGATTAAATGTATTTAGTAGTCCTATTCCCATAAATTTCAATACAGTATGCAATCAAAAATGAATGTGTATTGCAGAGATACAAATGCTGTATCTAATGGTTTTATTGCTGTAAGTTTAACTATCATTTCAGGGATTTAGGCACCTGAATTATGCCAAGGCATATCTATTTTGCACTTGACTGTCAATCTATATATGCAGCAAGGCCCCAGCCTGGTATTAAGATCAACATCCAGACATCTGGAACTGGCTGAATGATAAAGAAAAATCCCTGTCTGTAAGATCAAGCAACAGAAATGGGCAAGAAGGTACAGCGTTACCCTTCAGCTGCCTCCAGGCTAATGGGAGGAAAATAGTTTAGTACCGAATAAATTAGGATGGTTGAGACAACAGCTGCTTACACCAGATCAGAATCTCTGATTTAATTTGAAATACTAACTTAACCTTGCTGTTGTTTGGATCTGTTCCTTCAGATCAGAATTTCTGATTTAATTTAAAATGCCTACTTAACCTTGCTGTTACTTGGATCTGTTCCTTGTAACTGGCTACACATGCAGATGGGGTTTGCCTGATTGGATCTAGATGAAGGAACAAGACCATGAATTTTACAGCCTCTTCACAGTATGACTGTAATCAGGTGCCAGCTTCAAACATCTGTCCTTTTCCAGAATGACAATAAATGGGTGCAAAGAGAGAAGATATCTTTATCTATATAAAGCCAGTGGGAAATGTGGTACAGGATTTTAATACTAGACATTACTACAAATGGAGCTTCCAAATTACCTGAAATTCAGAATCAGTATCAGACTTCCCGTTTCAGAGTGATTCATGGAACAGCCTAGGAGGGTCATCAGCAGCCGATAATGTCAAAGCAGTTTTTCCTTATGTCCTGTTCTCTTTCTCTGCTACAAAACCTTTTCAGTAACCTTGGCTGTCTCTGCTAAAAGACTAGATGTACTGAAAATTTTACACTGTTTCAATCACTAGTGAGACACATGCAGATTTTTAGCTGACTGTTAAATGGTTGCTAATATTTTGTTTAGGTGAAAGAACACTGTTATTTTCATATCTTATAACAACAAATATTGTTAATCAAATCACAGAGTATTTATTAGCTATCGAAATGCTTAGTAGCCTACCAAAACCTTTAACAACTTAGATAATTAAGAATTTTTTTCAGATGCTTTTTGGATATTTCTTAGGTACTTTTTGTATTTAGATGCCTACACAGGCATCTTCAAAATTTTATTTTGCTTGTAATGCATGCCATCATCCATCTGATTTATGGTAGGAATGTTCTAGTACAGAAGGGGCACCCATCAGTCTCAAGACCCTTGCAGTGTAATTTCCTGGGAGACACTCAGCTCAGTGCAAAACCTCTGGAAGCCAAGGGAAGCTTAACGTTGACTCCACATGGCTTTGGCTTAGACCATCAAAAGCATTGACTAAAATATTTCCATGTTTATCATCCTTCTTCTGATTTTAAATTCCGTATATTATTATTTTCATGTGCTATTACTAAGAAATGTTTAACATCACAAAACATGAAAGAATCACGAATTGTACTATAATAAGAGAAAGTATTTGTTATACTTAAAAACATCCATTCTCACGAATGCACAAAGATTAGTAAACTTTGTCACTATCGTTTAGTGAGTAAAATAACACAAATTGATCTCTAATCCTCTGCAGGGAAAAAGCCTACAGCTAGAATAATTTGTTCCACTCCAAGTTTTATTACGAGATGCTGCATCATATTCTTCATACCAAGTGTGACGATTTTAACCATGCAGTTGCCGAGAGCCAAGGCACAGGTTCTCAGACCTATTTAGGTGCCTAATGCCTACTGCAATCCATAAAATAATTTAGTCACCATAACTCTCAGTTTTGTCATGCCTAAATCTTAAGGTTATTGACACCAGAGAGGAACCCACAATCTGAAGTTTAAGGGGTTTGATTCTTTATTGGATGCTCTATGACAGTTAAATCCCAGGAAAAAGAATTTGCAAATACCAGCACATTCCCTGAGGATTGTGAAACATAGGCAATAGGAAACACAAAGAGAAGAAAACAGAAATCTGAAAAGTTATAAAACTGAAACCTGAAACACTCCTTACAGGAGAACAGAAGAGTGGTGGTCTGGTCTTAGAGGTGCAGCTGACAGGAGTTGATACCAGCTCTCACATAACCTGAATCTCCGGCTTCAAAACGAGAGGGATGCTAGCAGAAGAGTCATAAGTTGGTTCAGCTTTTCCAACGACAGTAGACTCAGCATGTGTGTGGGATAACCTGCTGTGGTTTGGGAAGTACCTCATCACTGTACCATCCTGCAGGTGATCACTAGTACACTGTAGCGTGTTCTACTTTGTCCTTATAAAATCATCTGGGCTGCACAAACGATTAAGAGAAAGAGAGAGAGATTGAAACTTGTTAGACACTGCTGAAATAGCTGAAAGCCTGGCTTTGTTGTAGTGGTCTGTGCTTTGTAGGTTGCCTTCCTGGGCTGTAATAATTAAGAATTATAATTCTTAATGAAACTTGAATTTTGAGGTCTTCGTCTGAATGCATAATAACAGGGGAGCACTTGAAAAAATGATTTTAGTTGCTGGAAACAAACAAACAAACAAATCTCAAATACAGCAGAGCTGTTTCGTACTTTGATAGAAAGGTATTTTACCTCTGCATAAAGAGGAAACATGGTCCAGATCCAAACCAGGGCTTATGTGCCTGGCTTAAAACTGAGGTCGTATATAGGCACCTCTGACCAAACTGCCATCTCTAACAGCTACTGCTCAAGTGTGACTTACCTCAGAAACAGCTAAGCCCTACTGCTAACCCCCAAAGTCATCCTCAGGAGGTGCCCACATCCCCACCAAATGTGTCAGCTTCTAATTTAGTTGTCCCTGTTCAATGGATATATTGGATGGGAGAAATCTGGGCCTGGATACTTGGATCCATGTTAGGATACCAAGGAATATCATAACATTTATATAAGATGCATTAATGTATTATAGGCAGGTACTATAGCATATAGAATCACAGAGTCGTAGAACCATAGAATATCCTGAGTTGGAAGGGACACACAAGGATCATTGAGTCCAACTCCTGGCTCCACACAGGACCACCCAAAAATCAGACCCTATGTCTGAGAGCTTTCTCCAAACACTTCTTGAACTCTGTCAGGCTGTGGTGCTGTGACCACTTCCCTGAGGAGCCTGCTCCAGGGCCCGACCACCCTCTCAGAGAAGAACCTTTTCGTAACACCCAGCCTGAACCTCCCCTGTCACAGCTCCGTGCCGTTCCCTCGGGTGCTGTCGCTGTCACCAGAGAGAAGAGATCAGCGCCTGCCTCCCCTCGTGAGGAAGCTGTAGGCTACCATGAGGCCTCAGTCTCCTCTTCTCTGGGCTGAACAAACCAAATGTCTGGTCTTATAGCCTTCCCCTCTAGAGCTTTCACCATCTTTGCAGCCCTCCTTTGGACGCTCTCTGGTAGTTTTACATCCTCCTTATATTGTGGCGCCCAAACCTGTACACAGTACTTGAGGTGAGGCCGCACGAGCACAAAGTAGAGCAGGGATATTTGTAGAATACTTTGAAATTTTATAAATCATTGAGTCTCTTTCCCATTGTTTAGTTACTATGTGCAGTAAGATATGACCTTAATGAAGATAGCAAAGAGTCAAAATTAAATTAAAATCTAATCCATTGCTGCTCAGAAAACATAGAGACATTTTGAATCCTATTAGCATGTACTTCAGTCCTACAGCAAAAGCAGAATGCCAAATGAGTCATTTTTACACCTTTCCCTCAAAAACTCCACAGCAATCAGTATTTTGATTTTAACGATCCACATTTTTCTGAAAAAGCCATTCCATCAAAAAAAATTCAATCAGAATATTTCTACTTTTCCTCACTGTCAAAAATGTGCTTTAGAAAACATTTATTTTTTGAAAGATATATTCTGAATTTCATTTATGTATTTTTTCTTTTAAAGAAGGATCATTCTAAACTCAATTTATTTCTTATTGATTGGCTGTGGTCTGGTCACAGTCTCCTTTAATTTAAAAGGAATTTAAAATATTTCATTCTGCAAAGGAGTTCTGTCAAAAAAAAAAATTAATGAAAGTTTTTCTCAAATGCCTTCAAGAGCTCTGTTAAGATAGTGTTTGTTTTGCAATCACTTGTTTAACATAGCTATTATGACAATAACTCACTTAGGTTAGATATGAGGATAATATCATATGTTTGAAGAATTAAAAGCTGCTAGGAGGTGCAAAACTACAAAGGTCTAAGCCTGATGAAATCTTTAAGGTTCTGGAACAAAAGGAATAATGAAGGCTAGTGGGAGTTAGTGTTTCATTGCTTGCGTCAAAAAGAAAAAAGTAGGGAACTCATCTTAGGTCTCATAGTTCCTTTATTTGTCTTACAGCTATTTGTCTATTCTTTTCTCAACTACAGAGATTCTAATATAAAGACAACTAACTCACATATACTTTACGTGTGCAGATGAATATTTATTAGTAACCAAATAGTTTGTAATTGCTTCATTCAAGTAAATTCTCTTTCAGGAATACTTAACTCCTGGGAAGCTGAATGTTCATGGAGTGCCTTGGAGACAGGCCAAGTATGCTTTCTGCTTGTGGTCTCCTCTAGAAGAGCATTATTCTCACTGCTGACTGGAAGGAGAGCCTTGGGAGCCTTTCTACCCTCTCCACAGGACCAGTCTTCCAATGGTATCTGGGACAAGTCTCTCTTGTTGGAGATGGAAAACCTGCCTGTTCCTTGCTGATTGCATCTCTATAATAGCCAAGGGGCACTTTCATTAACTCAAAAGTTAGAAGACATTGGACAATTTTCATAGATTCAGGACAGCCGTAGATCTAGCTAAGGTGAAGATCCTGCTTCCACCACTATTGATTAATTTTATTTCAAACAGTTAAGGCATTTAAAAAAAAAAAAGACACAGGGAGACACTTTGTTGTTGGGTTAGAATATATGCCTGCTCTTTCTAGGTACATATCCTAATCACTGAATTGTGACTTCTTCCTGGTCTCCTGACTCTTCCACTCCTTTTTACCTAATGGGGAGCATACAGCCTGAGCACCTCCATAGTGCTGGACAGGAAAGAGGGAAATACATGCTTGAATTCACTCAAATGGAAAATAAACAAGAAACCTCCCCCCATCTTCCATTTTCTGGAAGGTTGCTCTGTCAAGTATGCCATCAGGTAGGAGGTAGATATGGGTATACATCCTCTCTTTAAAAAGGGAAAAAGTGAACCTTATGCTATTTTTTCCAGTAGTAGCAGGCTCTCATTGTCATGGTTGTGGCTTTCAGCTGGACAGAAACCTGGCCTCTAGCCTCCTAAACAGTCTATTCTTAGAAGATGAGACAGAGGTCCAGACATATTCCTATGACCTGTGTCTTTTACTCAGCTTTCAAGGTGCCCCACTCTCTCCGTGTCTTACGGCCATTATGCCTTGGGGCACAGCTGCAGGATTTGGATTACATCTGGGACCATGACATGTTCGCTCCACCAGCTGTAGAGCACATGAGATTTTTTGTTGGATCCACACTACCAACCCTCCTGACTAACTGAAACCAGCACTTCAGCTAAGCAGCAGTTAGAAAACATTCATCGAAGACAAAGGAAGCAGGCAGAACACTGCAAATCTGGGTGAGGCAGAGTTTACAGTACTCCCTGAATGGTCATCAACAACTTCCACAGAGTCAGTTCCTTCATAACCCTGATAACAATGGCAGACAAATGTCTCTGCCATTATTTCCAGATCTTCATTTGATCTTTCTCCTCTCACAACAAATCCTTGGTCCTTTGAGGCATCTATCTGGAAGCTTTTAGGATTCAAATGTAGATATGTTAGGGCTCTCCGCGTTGTTCGTACACATCGCCCATTGTACTCACAA
The DNA here is from genome assembly GCA_013399475.1 of Chauna torquata. Taxonomy (NCBI): domain Eukaryota; kingdom Metazoa; phylum Chordata; class Aves; order Anseriformes; family Anhimidae; genus Chauna; species Chauna torquata. Next base: position 118,831 of record VXAL01002497.1, read on the forward strand.
AGATGCCTACTGCACACCTCAGCTGCAGCTGTGACATTGATAACACAGGCCCTAATTCAGAATCAACGAATTTTTGCAGTTTGGTGCTGTTGCTCTGTAAATGGTAAAAAAGAAATTGTATCTGATATGTAACTAACCACTCTATTTTTTTTTTCCTCTTTCAGTCTGAAAAATATGCAATATGTAAGCAGCCCACATTAATGAATTTGTTCAGGATAACTTATCTGTGACTAATTTAAAGGATTGTTAGGAGATTTTATACAGAAAATATAACCTAGTGGAGGTGCAGAATTTTGCAAAGGGCTTTATCAGTTTGCACTCCTTAGAAAACACCCTAGCCTGTAGATCTAGAAAGAAGCCATGATTTATGCTAGAAATGCAGGTGATGACAGCGTGGCTGTGTGGCAAGAGCATGGGTGTCCAGAGCTAATGGAGATGCTCCAAGGGCTTGCCTGTGTCACTTGACCCAGTTGGAAGGAAGTTCAGCCCTCCTATTCACATTGACTCTGACAGAAGCCACAGCTGAATATTCACAAAAATTGGCTGAAGTAATTGAATTTGCTGAGGACAACTGAACACTTATCTTCAGCCATTCATTCTCGTGTTGGCTGGGTTTTCTATACTGTCTGCCAGGAGAAAAGTGGCCCAGAATACCCACTTCACGCAGCTCTAAGGACAAAGTCTTTTCTGCTGACAAAATATGTGGCTGTCTGAAAGCTCCGGGATATGTTGGGGCCTCAGACATAAATCTTTGAGTTTAATGTTGCTAGGTCTGATATCACATAACACAAAGCCTCTCCACCTGGTCTAAACACCCTGCTTCACTTTGCTTGCCCCCACACAGACACAAACAGAGTTCTCATAACTAGACAAATTGCTGGGCAGCACTGGTATACCTAATCTGGTCTGACTGGTGTGCCAGTCAGGCTCTAGCAGATTTCCTGGTGTTTTATCCAGCTTGAAAGGAATCTGACCAGGATGGTAAATACCGAGGAACTGTCTTCCAGAATGCCTGGTATTAGCCATTTGGCTTTCTTCCCTAACACAGATTACCTGTAACCCTCACAAGACCTGGTTGAGCCAGGAAGAATTACATGTTCTTTGGTCATCCTGACTGGGGGACATCAAAGACTGATTAAGCAGTCAGCTCTGCTGGTACTGAATACTCAGAACTGGTGCAGCTAGGGTCTATTAACAGGATAAAATAAGGATCTTACTCGTTTCATTTAAATCAGGCACAGGCTTACCTCTGACAAAGTTAAACTCATCTCTCTCCAGATAACAATGCCTGCAGCTCCCAAGGCAGCACTCTCTCCAATGGAGTTAATAAGATCTTGCTACAGTGAAAAGAGTAAAGACATCACTGTCAGACTAATTCAGCTTTTCACAGCCTTTCTAAAGCAATCCAATGGTTATTTATGTGGCAGTTCTTTGGAGTGCATTTTCTTTTCATACTGGTTCCTATAAAGTATTTGTTATTGTGATTCAAGGTTTGCTGTCTAGAATACAAAGATTATTAAACATAAGTTGATCCTTGCAAACTTAGGTATTGCCGGAGATGTTAGTAATAAGCAAGAACAAACACTGGGAAAAGAGTGCATTTTAATTCACTTTGATGCAAAAAGTAATTGTAATTATTTGATATCTCATTATTACTAGAAACAACTAAAATCTTTTAATTAAAGTGGGATTTTTAACATGAGAATTCCCAAAAGCATTCCATCAGTTCTGTTTTTGCTGATAAGGGGAAGGAGAGAGCCATTCTGCCATGTCAATGGCTATTTTCCAGTCCCACTCCAATTTGAAAGCTGTGATTCCAAAGGCATGCATTGTTCATGCTGCTTTCCCTAGGAGCTCACAGTTTCTTACAAAAATGCTAGAAAATGTTACTGTAAATAGGCAGACACTATAGGCGGGAGAATGCTGGCATTGTGCAATGTTAAATGAAAGAGAAAATGTGGCACTTGGCAAATCTTAAGAATTTCATTTCGTGTTTTCATGCTCTTTCTATGTTTGTTTCAGAAAGATGTCTTTCACTGTAACTTTTCCTCAAGTTGCAGGCTCTAAGAGAAGGATATTTGGTGGATGGATGTTTATCCCTAATTTGACCAGTGACTAAGGATCAGCGTCAAGTAAATTACTGTGCCACAAGCACTGAAGATGAAAGACCATTGATATGCAAGTGACTCCCTAAATACCACCACAGATGTCAAGGAGATTGAGGGCCACACCACATCAGGAATCAAAGAAGAAAAACTTCACAGGAATTGGCTGCCTAAGGGGGAAAAGTGGTGGAAAGTGAGCATAAAATGGCAAAGGGGTTACACATCAACTTGCAACAGTTCTTGATGCCCATCTATCTTCTTGCAAAGCTAAGGAAGGGCAAGCTGGATGAAACCACCAAAGCAGGTGCCTACACCTCCTTCAAGTCTGGCTAGGAAATAGATGAGCAAGTAACTCTTTGGCTTTGCAGCAGTCTCCTCTCTGAAAGATTCAGTTATCTCTCATCCTGAGAAATCCGCATCCTTCAGAGTTAGGTCAAGAAAGTGGTCAGGTATTGGAAAGGAAACTCCTTAGCTCAAAAGCAAAGCCCAAAGAAAAGGCAGTGTAGGCAGCAACAGGTACCAAAAAGCATTTTCTGTCATCACTGTGTTTTGTCCGGATGTGAACTGCATTGTTTCCAGGGTCTGCCACTTGATCGAGCTGTCACACACGGTAAATTGATAACACAGAGTGTGTGTAACCACAGAATGTGTATAAATGGCAGGTTTTACTCCTCTCCTCCAGCCCCAATCAGATATGCGATAGCCTGCCCTTATTGTGGGACCCTCTTCCGCTTCCCCCATCCCCAACATACAACATGGACATTGCCTCACAAGACACAAAGAGGCCCAAAGCCAGGTCTTCAGCCAAGAGCAGGCACATGCCTTCCAGCTGGAGTAAGTGGGTGATAGCAATGCTAGGGGAGTAGTGGGACCTAATAGGAGAGGGAGCTAATTCTCCTTCCCAGACAAGCTGCCAGCTTCGGATTCTGTACGTGGGCTGGAAGAGTGAACACAGCCTTGAAAAAGTGAATACAGCTCACTAAACTCTGAAATACAGAATTTGAGACCTGCTAGTAGAGCAGTTGGTGTCTACCAAGGAGAACAAAGCCAGGATTGTGACAGATAGGTTATGCTGCTTGTTCACAGGAAACCTGCTGTCTTCACCCATTTTCTGGGAGGACATCCAGAATCAAATAAAGAAGGACTAGGTTAAGACATTTGTTTTGAAAATATTTGTGTGTGTGTTTTCACCTGATGTGAACAGTATTCCTTGCTTCTGGTGCACTATTTGCCTGCTCTGAGGTAGGTATGGGAGTCAATCACATAGTTTTGAGATGGTCCCGTGCAGAAAGACTCCTAGTTTCAATACCTAACCTGAGTAAGTTGCTTAGTTGTAACACTGAGCAAATTGCTAATATCTACATCTCTGCCTCAGTTTCCTTTCTATAAAAGGGGCAGCTATCTAAGGATTAGTTAGTGATTGCATGCCTGGGCAGAAGAAAGTACATCAGGGAGGATTAATGTATTAACCACCTCCTACATACTACCACAGATTGTTGAAAACCTTTTAATCCATTCAAATGCATGCTTGAGTATAGCATAATGATAAATTAAGCTTAAAAAAAAAAAAAATAAAAGATATTTGAGAGTCTATTTTTTCTTCAGAACATTGAGCTCTTTAAGCATGTGGACAATTAACATGAACCAGCAGAGCTGGCCCAAGTTGGAGGTTTTCCATCCCAATGTACCATCTGCAAGAATGGTTAAAGCATAAATGCATCCCACATTGTTCCAGCAAGAGCTTATGACAGAGAGCAAAAAATAAAGGTTCATCTCTATAACCTAGTCAACTATACACAAATACAGGCAAAACATAACGTTGGGATGTCATGGAGAAAATCCTTATGGATTCATTCACCGTAACTGAGAAAAGTGCAAAATGTTTTTTCACTGTTTCCAAGGGATTTCTTAATGCCAATGGAAGGATACAGGACTGCACTGCTATCCCAGAGCCAGGAAAGTTCATTGTTCCTTAAAACTTCACTTTCTGGGCAGGAACCAGAGCAGTTCTGATCACAGAAATTATAATTGTGACAGTCAGGGTATAAACAGTATCCCCACAGGTCCTTTGGTCTGCTTTTCATTCCTAACGCGATTGTTTCCTTCATAAAAGCTTTTGCACTTTTTTCAAAGGAAAGTCTGGCTGAATGTTCAACATCAGCTGCTGAAATATTCTCTTCCATTTCAGAAAAGAGTTTCCTGGCCTTTCTCTTATAAAAGTCTTTTGCATCCCAGTTGCAGGCCCACTGAGGCCTCTAGTATTCCCGGTCTATGGCTGTTAATCCGCGGAAGTCCTTAGCTGGGATGTAATGGTTAATGTCACAGCTGGCTTTCTCCAGATGAGTTTGCAAATTGAAGTTCTGGGATCGGCCTCCATTAACAGGTATTTCCTGTGATGTGTACCAAGGATAATAGCCAAGCTTATTAAAATAAAATATGGTCACGTTCTGCCCTCTTGCTTTAGCTAATGGGCTCCCAATTATATGGAACATTTTCAGGTTCAGCACTACATTGTATCTCAGGGAGCACAGGTCTGCCAGTGCGTTCCAGGCAGCTATAAAACATTTCCTCTCCAAAACCAGTGGTCAGACTGGTTTCACAGCAAGAGAAGTCCAGATGAGTGATCTGCACAGTCACGCCAGGGGCTGAAATGTGAATGATGCATAAAGTATCCCATTTTCAGGAACTATTTTCAAGACTTAAGGGACACATTACATAGGTCTTCCAGTTTGTCTGTAAAACATAACAGAAGAGGCATTAATACTTATTCCATATATAGCTATATGAACTTGCATGGGCCATATCTAAGGCATCTGCCATGCTACCACTGAAGAAGTGGGCACAATCTAAACCAGACAAAAGGGTAGATTTTCAGATGTAGTACCTCAGTGTAGGTCTGTGCATCAACCCACAGTTGCTTGGCTCATCAATCTTACTGAAATCAATGAGGATGTTGCCATCACTCCAGTGGGCCCCAGGGTGTCTTAGTGGCTGTGGCTGTTGTAGTTGAAAAGGTTGATAAAGAAATGATTTCCTTATTCTTCAAGCTCTCTCAGTAATAATAAAGGCAACTATAAAATCAAACCTTAGCTTTTATCACCATCTTCATAGCTTTGCGAACATCCCTGACCTGCCTAGTACAGTGCCAGCCAGAGATACTCCAAATAGCTCTAAACAAGCACACATATTTCACTCTCATTGTGCAGTACCATAAAGGGATACAAGTTCAGACCCCTGACAGCAATAAAGCAGATCCATGAAAGCTTGCTCTGAGCTATTTATTAGCCTGGCTGCACTCTCATATTGAGCTAGCGCCTTCCAGACCAGCTCTGATAGCTCCGCACTGCACTGCATTGTGCAATGTGGACTTTGATGCCAAAGCCTGTGACCACTGCTATGAGCAGAATCATTAGTCACAAGGTCCCTGCTGAGTATGCATGTGTAAAGCAGAAAAGAAACCAGACGAAGAACAAAAAATATATATTTATATGTGAGAAGGAGGGAGGGAAAGAGAAAGAGTGAGTAAGAGAGAGAGAGATCACCATGGAGATCCCAACCTGCCCATCAGAAAAAAATCAGCTTCAGACTAGTGGCATGCCAGAACTTGGTTGGATCAATGAGCCTGAGTTTTATACACAAGGGTATAAAAAACATTAAGAGCTTACAGTGTTTGCTATATCTGTGCAATAACAGATTGGCAAACAGTCATAGTGTCTTCACCTGTGTTCTCTGTGACCATCCTTTGCACACAGTAAGTGACCTCTGTTGTAAAGACATGTCCCGTGTACAACGAGTGTGTGTGCCTCTCTGCAAGGATAGCACTGCCACAGCTTCCTCTGCATTGCTGTCTCACCAGTACAGAAGTCACCCACTTGTATCCTCCAATGCCAGGCTCCCTCTGTGTTCAAAACCCTGGGCAAATCTCATGTAGCCATACAACCAACTATCAGGGAGTTGTATTTGAGTCCTACTTGTTGTTCTTCTTCCTCAGTCCTTGCCTACTTGTTCATTTCTCCTGGGACTGCGACCCACTGGAGGTGAGAACTATGGGTTTCATGTGGGCAGCCAGGCAGTTACATGCACTAATGGGAATGGCAAGCGTATTTCTACCAGGCATCTGTGTTATCCTTCCTTTATCTCAAACCAGAAAAACAATCAGATATATCTATGCACCTGAGGTACCTTTATGGACCTCCCCACACTCCTACTTTTTTGCTATTTTAGGATAGGACTAGAATGATCTAATTTCAGATATCTGCAAAAAAAAAATTAAAAAATAAAAAAATCAACATCCAAGACAGCCAACCTAGGTACTTTTAATGCACCATAAATGCTTTTAGGACCCAGTCTTTAACTGAGACATTACAGCAATCTGAAGTGTCCCAGATGTGCCTGTTCCTTCTGCTGACCATGCAGGCAGTCCCCAGGACCTACACAGTGCAGTGTAGATACTGCAGAACTCAACATTTCATCAGAGAAATCTCACCTCTTGAGACTTGCTGTGCATTTGGTGAAGAGGAGGCCCACTTTTCAAAACCACTATCCATATATCCACAAGTAGCATATTGGCATTTATGGGCCTTTTGCAAAATGGCTTTAATGGAAATTAGCCTAATATGCTGAGTATATTCTCTGAAAGCATATACCATACCAAAAAATCAAACTCAACGGAGCCGCTCAGGCATTGTCAACATCACTGGTCAAACTGAATTTTCTCACTGGAAGGATGAACAGCCGCAGCTGGAAGACGGTGGGTTTGTCCTTGTGAGGAGACAACCAACAGAAGGATCATCTTTAGAGTCAGGCTTGCTGCCCCAGAGGGATGGAGAGAAGGAACAGGTTACTCCTGCCAGCACAGCAGCTCAGCCCCTGACTCCAGCTCCTGCCTGGGACCAGCAAGTGCTTCTGGCTTTCCAGGAGGGAAGCTGTAGCAGTGGTGCCCGGCAGTGCCCGGTTTGCTCTGCTTTGCCTACAACCAGATGGGAAAGGCAGGAAGGAATTCAGGTTCCCCCCATGGTGCCCTGCGCAATCCCCTCTGTCAGCAGAGACCTTCCTGTGCTGGAGCATCATCGCTGAGCACTTCTCTCGTAGTTCACAGTGAATCAGAGCTGTAAAAAAATCCTGCCAGAGGGCAGCAAATCCCTACCATTATTTTTTCTTGAATTACAGCATGTGATTTTAAACTGCAGTGTACTAAGAGGCCCCTGTGAGATCTCTGCCACTGTCCTGCCCTTCTGCTCCTGTGCCTGTCACAGTCTGGATCGAGGAGGTGTCAACAGCAGGGCTGGGACATCCCTGGGGTGATTTGCCCCAGGTTTCAGGGAGGGCTTCCCACGCAAGGACTCTCTGCATTATTTTCACATGCAAAGCCACAGCAAGCAGAAGAAAAATTTGCCTTGGGGAAATTGCACGGAAAGGTATTTCTAGCTGCTCTGTTGTTACAGAGGAAACAGTTACCATTTTATATTCCTGCACGAGGGCAAATTGCTGAGTTCTGACTCCATTCTATTTGATGCATTTAGCCATCACACAAGCACACACTCGCTCCAGCTGGGAGCAGGCTCTGAAGCCACTTGTTTGCAGCATGCAGAAGGGAAGTCCCGTGCCCAAGCTCTGCTCAGGATTTGTCCCTTTAGCCAGGCTTCTCAAACCTGCTTTTAGCTAATTGTCCAGGATGACAGCACGTGCTAAAACATTCTCCTCCTGTTTTTGCTAAGTATGTCTTTCATTTGTATCTGTCATAACTGCAAAAACCAGGATAACTGTATCCAGTTATATCCCTTCTGCTAATTATATTTTTCTGTAAACCAAGTCAATATAAAGGCAACCCATCTTGGTGTCCAGCTGACTCGGAGAATGCACAGTGGGCAGCAATTCCCAACACAGAGAAGAAACTGGAAGCCATATGTCCTTATTAGACAGCACGCGCCTCTAGCTAGGACTAACGGTTCAGATCAGAGTGGACAGAGACCGTATTACTTAAACCAGATCACAGGATAATGCTGAAAAAAAAAAAAATAAAGAACTAAATAAATGATAAAGAAAAGAGTAGGCATTCATCAGATTATATAAGCCCTGTATCCCTCTCCCCCAGTTAACCTAGAGCTGAGGAATGTACTTTCAAACCTTGGCATTTGTAACAAAAATCCTACCTCAGTGATGTTACACTACTCATATCAAGGGATTAGAAAAAATACAAGTGATGAATAAAGACAATGATTTTTTCTCCTTTCTGGTTAACATTGCTACAGAAAATGACATCAACTCAGCACAACCTTGATTGTCTTAAAACAGGCTATCTCAACAGGCCAGCCAGTCAACAAATACCCTTATCGAAGACGTGCATGGTTTATAAAACAAGAATTTTCACACCCACAGAGATCCAATGAAATCCCTGGATTTTTACAGAATAATCCTTTTGTTGACTTTTTATCAGCAAAGCTAAAGCTCATGCACTCAGAAGTCTGATGAGCTGGAACAAGTTTAGTCCAGCTGAAGTCATGCTGTCAGAAGTGAATCTTGCTTTCAGTGCCAGATCTGGATTTGGAGGCAATATGCATGGAGGCTGCACAGATACCCAGAGGCTGGTGATGGAAGAGATGACCCTGAGAGCTCCAGAGATTTCAGCCTCAGGGAGGACAGAATGGGAAGATGCATTGCTGTCATCTTCTACCTTCCCTCATATGGATGGGGGCTCATTAGACCAGTGCATCCTTTAGCTATTTGCCTGGATGAGATTTTGGAGAGTATCTCTGTTATGTCAGTAAATACAGGTGAACATGCAGCTTAATAAATAATAAAAATGGAGCAGGATCTCACCTCACCATTATCTAACTGACTCAGTGACACTGATAGCTGTTTGTAGCTGAGATTCAAACCCTTTTAGTACAGTGCTTCACTGATCCTGATGAAGATGCTGAATCCTGAGCAGCATGAGCTGTCATAGGACATTTTATAGTGTTTGAAAGCCAGGGCAGGCCACCCTGAAAATCCTAAAAATTAAAGTATGAATCTATTGCAGCAGAGCTATTTCCCATAGCACCTGTGAGGAATAAGCTGAATAAAGCATCAAAACCGTAATTCAGTATTTTAACACACCTATGGCCTGTTGGAATACAGCTACTGACAGCAATTTTGCAGTAAAGTTTAACCTGTTATGAAGAAAGATTGGGACTACTGGACAGAGGAGAGCAGAGTTCAGTAAACAAGCCACAAGTCTGTGATGGGTTCATCAAGAGTCATCTGGCTTTTGTTATCTCAGCTCCTTTTGCCATCATAGTGGAATTTTGTCATTATCTGTGTGAGAGCACTTGCATTCTGATCTACTAGACAGCTGGAGTCCTGAACATGGAAAATGAAGAAAATTGATCAAATGCCCTTATGCCATTTACTTTTCCTCCGTGCTGCATTATGTCTCTCATCTGTAGACAACTACACCTGACAGTGGTCCAGCCTGGGAGATTAGGCTAGTACTTAGCCCTAACAAAGAGACAGCTGGTTTGATTGATTGATTTAATAGCCCACTGAAACATCCATAAAATCAGTCTTTATGCTTAGCTCTGTGTTCCATGATGCTCTTGATGCCAGTGACTGGGTCAGTTTCTGGTCTACATTGAAATAATCAAAGGGCTTCTCTGGTCTAGGTCCAGCCTGGCAAGGTTCCCTGTGCTCCACGCAACAATTTTCCCCATTTAAGCCCAAAGGTTTTCCAGTACCTGTCTTTTCCAAAGAGGGTAGCCTTTGCACTAGGAGCTGTATTTTGGATGCTTATATTGTAGAATAAAAGTAGTGGCCTGAATCCTGGAATAGCCTGAGTGGTCTGCATCACTATCACATCGTCTTCGTGTGTCAGCGTATTAGAAAGTTACAAGGATTACACCATGTGCAAAACAAAGGAGATTCACATTCTTTGAGGGTAATTCAGCCTCAAGACGTGAAGACTGTGGTCAGGAGTTAGCTTAAACTCTGACTCCCAGGATGCCCGTGTTTCCTGCCACACTGATCATTTATGTTTAGTTCAAAATACTCATGCTGCAAAGACTCAAGTTTAGCAGATGTACTTGGAGGACACAACGCAGTGTAGGCAGCCACCTGACTTAAGGATGTGTTAAAAAAAAATTAAAAACAAAAAACATAAAACAGTGGAAGCCCATTTTAAGACATCAAATCTGCTTGGGCTTTCACTCTTAAGGGAGCTCCCTTGCTTGCCAGAGCATATCATGTATCCACACAGTGTGGATGGAGAACATTTTTGGACCAGAAATGGTTTTCATGGCGTGTAATTGCCATCTTCTTTTTCCTACTTTTCTGAGGCTACTGAAAGAAAAGAGCAAATACCAACAGATTAGTGCTGATTTACTCCTATTCCTCATAGCATTTTAAATTGTGTTGAAGTGATCCTCTTAAGAAATACTTTTCCTCTCTTTCCATTTTATTGATTTAGTTGTATGATAAATCCTAACCAAAAAAATAAAGAAATAATATTTGGTGTTCTGAGCATATCTTTCTCACAGAAATTAAACAAAAGATTAGCCCTGCACAACGGGAGGGAGTTGACTCTCCTCCCACCAACTTTCCTGCAAGCCCAGCAGAGTTACGTTGCATTTGCACTGGGATAGGATCGGCCCCCCTGGACTGTACAGAACAAACACCCACACGCACGCAGCAGTGATTACAGCTTGCACCCAGCACCAGCAGATTCGGGTGACATTCCTTTCTTCCTACTCCTACAGAATAACTGTAATGCAAGAGCAAAAATAAAAAAGGCATTTGATTCTTTGCCCAACCCCCCCAGCTGAGTATTACATTAGAACTAAATGTTATTGTTGGAGGAAATACAACAATTCAGTGTTGTCAGTCCAAGGGATTATTGCAGTTATTTTAAGATGGGAATCATGTAAACCTCGGTAAGCCTCATGTATGGATTGAATTTGAACAGGAGACTTTGAACAAAGCTAATGAGACTCACTCAGTGACGATGCCCTGGTGCAGCTTCTCCATCTAGCTCTCATCTGCAGCCATATGACCTGCTGCTTCAAAGTGAGCACAGAGAGGGTATTTTAAGGAATTGTTGCAGACCATCCCTGTAGCAGCTGGTGGATGCTAGGAGCTAATGGACCAGTGCCAGCCTAACAGGAAAAATCTGAGGATGAGCAAAGCAAACGTGAATATTTCATGTCTGGTTTTCAGCTACTGCAAATCAATAATCATATACCATCTTAAATCAGATGGAATAGTGCCCCTGTAAGAGCAGAGAAATCACAACAAAATTAATAGAAAATTGCAGCCTGGAAAATCACAAATCAAGTACTTGCTATCAAAAGCAGGGCAATGACCACCCAAGTTAGCATCTTCACTGCAATCAGGTCAGTTTATTATCAGGATTTGATCCAGGTATACTCGAAGCTGAGTATGGCTGCTGAGGTACAAATGCAGCAACAGTACTCACACATTGTTATTCCTTCCAGATCAAGATACATCAGTACCTGAACTGCTACGTAGGCCCAGGAAGAGTTTATATCTCCCTACTTCTAGGTTAAAAAGAACTGTCATTTGTCCAAATTCCACAAAACAAAGTTCAATGCAGAGACTTAAGAAAAGAGTACTTGTCCATGGAGCAGTCCGAAGTTTCCAAAGGGCTTGTGCAAATTAACCCCATGTGATCAGCATCACTTACTCAAGGACTTTGCAGGATACTTGTGCGTGACCCAGTTTCACCAAGTTTGAAGAAGCACCTGTGACAGAGCAGCGAGGTGGCACGCACTGGCCCTACTTCCATCCTGTCCCCACCATGGCCAGCTCATATCTGGCCAAGGTGCAGTGCACCCAGTGGCTCCCACTGTAGCCCAGTAAGGGTGAGGAGGGGCAGGAGGAAGATCAGAGGTGCCACTGAATTCCTATGCAAGGGAGTCCCACAGCAAACAGCCGGCAGGTCTTGGGTCTTCTCTCACCACATGAACTAACAAACATCCTCCCCATGCCCACTGAGCCAAGGTAGCCCAGCATGGCAATGGAGATACCTGACGTGAGCCTGTTTTAATACGTTCATCGGGAACCCTGGGCAGAAATGAAAGGCTGGATTCCCCCAGTATTACATACAAGTATTGAAGCTCATTTCCCCTGTACACAGTGAGATGCATAAGCAGCCACATGTGGCAGGGACAGGGATAACAGCATGAGCTGAAGGCAAATATCAGCTTAGGAAAACCCAGCTGCCCTCCATGTACATCGCTGTGTGGCAGATACGCTCTACTCCTGCACTTGATATAAATCTTGCTTAGGCTTATAAGCCACAGTAGGCCTTGATGTGACCACTCCTTGGCCTTGACCATGAACAAAGGAGGTATCACCTTAAAGTACGTACCCATTTAAATCCCTCATGGGGAAATGATGGACCACGTCGGCGTCCAAGAGCAGCGTGGTAAGGAATTTGAGTTTGAGTACGAGTCAGTCACTTTATTTTATAAGTATAGTGGTCAAAGGAAAATGTGGTGGAGCAGCTTTTTCCCATCTTAGCTATGGTTCAAGATTAACTAATGTTACATCAGTCCTCCATTGTCAGTGGGCAACAGGCATAACAGGTGAGTACCAACAGGCACCATTTCAGAACCTGCAGCCTGGGCCCAGGAGGGAGTACCAGAACTGTACATTCTGGGAGGGGTCAGAATGGCAGGGTTGGTTGAAAATACCAAAAGCAGCTTTATCTGTACCATAGCCAGGATGGAAAAGTACTGACTAAAGCCAATCATCTCGCAGTCCTATAAATATCGGTCCTAAGCGAAGAGCCCCTTGGAGCTCCCCAGAATTGCAGCAGACTGCACCCAAGGATCTCCCCCTGAGGTGGGACACCTCTCAGGGCAGAGATTCCTCGAGGTTCAATGATCATCTGCTGAATATGCTAGCACAGAGAAGGGTGAGTAATTCACCAAAAAGGGGAAAAGATCTTGAGCATGCAACTTAGTTTAGAAATCCTTAATACCTTGAAGTCCTTAATACCTTGCCATAAGCCTTGTGTGAACCTTGCCATTTATGAATCTTTAACTAAGTTGTTGTTTCTGTTTTAGCAAATCCTTCAGAAATCATTGTACTAAATAGGCTAATGATTAACTGATGATTAAGTGCTGCTAAGGAAAAAAACCATACAATTTAACTTGTGATTTATCTTAAAAGTATTAATAAATCTTGATTTGCTGCTGAAACAGACCTGTGTAAAAATTTCATCTGCGACACACTGCCCTTACTGCAGTCGAGGACTGACATGTCAGTCCCACAGGGTTTCCATAGCATAACCACCTCCTGCCAGAGGAAAATATTGGGCAAATGGACATACAGCCGAAGTAAGGAAGTAAGACTTCAGTAAGGGAAAAACTAAATGCTTTTTGTTCTGTCCCCAAAACCCAGCATTTGAAGGAGCAAAAAAAAAAAAAAAAATGCTCTTAATAATCTGCTAATCAACTGAGAATTATATTACTAACATGCAAACAAACAACATTTTTCCAAAAGCTGCCCACAAATGTCAGACTACTTGTCTGTCTGAGGAGAAAAAGCAGAACCAATACCCTGGGTTGCTTTGCTTCTCACATGTACAGAGCACCTTAAGTAAAAAACAGAAGAGTTTATGCTGTAATGGAAAAATGAGAAAGGACCTCTGCCTCTCTTTGAGAAAACAGACTGCCAATGTCATAAAATATTTTCCTAGACAAAAAAATAAATGCCTAAAATGACCACTTCTATTGTTCAAAGAGGAGCAGCCGTATGTGAGAAGTTTAAAACATTGTCCTTTGAAATTACAGAAGTCTGCTTATTTTTAGCTTGTTAGATGCTGTCAGCTTCCTGTATAAACTCGGTTACATAATGGACATAATCTGCACCTCAGCAGGGACCATACGTGCCAAGCTATAAGGTTATGCAACTGCCTCCCAGTTTGTTCCCGCAAGACAGAAAACAAGGGTTCATGCCTCTCTGCCGCTGTTTCTTCTGGGGCAAAGTCAGAAATATAGACACAGATATCACAATATGCACACACATATGTTCATTCATATATACACATGTACATATGTATGCATATTAACACACACATATTCCCTTGTTTTCTTATTACATGTTAAAATAGGTGTTCACTGAATCAGAAGAATAATACTTGGAATTATAGTGGTGACATTAAACGAGATAAACTGGTGTGCTGCAGCTATGAAATGCAGCAAAATTAAATCCCAAATACATACTAACTTTCTGAAGCTACCAAAAAAACTCCCCCCTATTTACTAGTTTGACCTCCAAATGCTCCTTATTGTTGCATGCGATGGTATGCGGAAAATGTGCAGTGCTATTGCTGAGTGAGAACAAGCTAGTGGCTTTAATTTCAGTAAGCAGTGTGACATTGTTTTTCTTCATGATTTTTTTTTTTGAAGGATTGTATTTTTGTCTTTGAGAAGATGTACTGCTCCAAGCCTGTATTGTTCTTCGAAGTATACAAAACTATATAGTTTCCAACTTATTTTTAGAATAACCTATGTTTGCAAATACTCCCACTCTCTGAGTCTGTCACAGATTGACAGGAAATTACTTTTCCCAAAATGTAAACACAAAAGAAGTTGTGCCTGCCACAGTGTCTTAAGCGTATCAAAGTTTCTTTGGCAAAAATCGTTCTTATTACGCATGATATGCAATTTTAATTCACTTTCCATTAGTTGCTCAGAACGTGCTACCCCATTTTACAAAGTACAGTACCCAGCTGAAGTAACTCCACCTATTTCTTGTTTGTCACATGGCTTTCCCACTGATCGCTTAAGCTTTGTAATTCAAAGGTTGGTGTTAGCTGCATTTCCAGACATGAAAAAGAGGTAGTATACAGAAACAGAAACCCCACCATGGAACAAGTGTGTGCACAATGGCATTCATTCAACTTCAATGGGAGCACAAGATGAATTGAGTGTAGGAGATTATGGCCCTCCCAACTGAAAATTTTTTGTCCACCTATTCTTTTCTTTTTTGCTGATCGCTCAGACTTCTGGGTGCACAAAACAAGTGTGTTTATCCCCAGAATAAACAGTGACCTAATATTAATGAGATGACTTTGAAAACAAATGTTTTTTTATTGCTTTGTAGGTATGTTTACAGGCAGTAGTGAGAAATAAAAAGGAAATCAACAAAACATTTCCTCAAAATTCAAAGTTTTGGAATATTAAATTGTCAAATTTAAGAAAAGCTGAAAGTCTATCAGTTGTACTTCTGTTGATATTGTTTATCTTCTGACAAGGCAGAGGATTAGAGGACTCCACAGGTCAGCATTTGGGAAGAGTTATGGAAACGTGTGATTTGAGTACATTATCATCCTGCAGCAGAGGTGGTCCAGATCATATACAGAAAATCATTGTTCCTATTATCTCAGGGAATCAAATGCCCACCTCCCAGGATCAATTATGCTTTAAGAGCTGGTTTTAGCCAAGGATATCATAAGATATGTTACAGCACAATTCTCTGCTGCTTCAAACTCTCCCTCTTCCAAATAATTCTAACAGAGAGACATCAGATTGCATGTCACCAAAGACTGAAGCATACAACTGGACCAGAAGATAAATCTTTGTAAAATTATATGTACCGGAATGATCAGGCAAGACCTACCACAACAATTGCAAATAGGTCAGATAAAAAATGCACTTGAAAGCCTTTCCCTACTTGCTATTTACTATTTGTAGTAGGATAGCATCTGGAGTTCAATTTGATCCAAAGTACCATCAAAGACAGATGATCCTTATAGAGAAATAAATTGATAAGATTGTAACTGCATGATACCATGTGGAAGCATCAATGAAATAGAAAAAAATAATGAAAAGATACAGCTCCCCTATCCTCCAGGTAGCTAGGCTTTGCAAGAAAGTCTATTAATTTGAATTTGATTTCAGTGTTCTGACCTGTATTGTCAATTAGTCCACCCTTTATTTTGAAGATTAGTATTAATTTAATGGTAACAGAGGATAAAAAGTGCTCGTTACCAAGGTTATTACCATATTTCACATTTATTCATTAAAAAAAAAACAAAAAACAAAAATTGACACCAGCATATCAGCTAACACTTCACTGGAGGGGTGCTGAGTCCTCCGATGAGCACAAAGTACCCATGAAAGAAGGGACAGGATCAGAGGAGCCTATGGCCTCCTTTGCTTTCATGGTAGCCAGCCAACAGGTGTTGCAGGGTGGTCCATCCTCTGTGGTCCAGCCAAGCATCAGGCTCCAACCAGCCTCACACGATCCCATCCTGCACCTAGAATCATAGAATCATAGAATCATTCAGGTTGGAGAAGACCTCCAAGATCATCAAGTCCAAGCATTAACCTAGCACTGCCATACGTACCCCAGTATAGGGCATTGACGCAGCACCACACTGTCATAGGTGACCAAGCACACATTCACCAGTGGGGCTAAAGGGGTCAAATGCATCCCAGCTTTGGTACTGCTGGTGTAGCTGGTGGTCCCACATGGGAGCACGCAGGTTGTGGGAGCCCTTGCAGCTGCACAACCTCTGCCTGCCCTCAGTCAGCAGCATAGCTGCCTCTAGCTAGCTTTAACTAGCTGAAATATAAAAAATCTGCATAATTACATTCACTTAAATGCGCAGTTCCATCAACAAATGCTATGGAGTCCAGGCCAAATTCTGATTTCAGTTATACTCAGGGAGCTCTGCTGAAGACAAATTAGTGATGAGGATGCAGAACTGGGCTTGCAGTTCTGCACAGAAATATATGATCCAAATCCAAAAACGTTTGTATCCGGGCAGGTGTACTACCACAGACCTCATACACTCCTCCATGTAAATGATAACCTAGACTAAGGAAGAGCCATGGGGCAAATTTACAGCTGATATAAACTGACAGAGCCGTACGGACTTTAGTAGATCAGTCAACTCTGATAGAGAATATACATCTCGGACTGAATTGGGAATATTTCCAATTCACCCGCAGCACTTTTACTGTTTGTATAAACATCCTAGCTTCAGTCTAAAGGCAAAGTTCTTAACAACTTTCAGTTTTACGAAACTTTAATTTTAATCCCTCATCTCTCGCACCAAAACAAGGAAGTTTTACCTTCATTTTTCTGTCATCCATTGCTGTTGTATGCTGCAAAGTAAAAGATCAGTGGTAAATCTCTCCTGTAGCTTCTCAGCACAAGTCATTACAGAGTGGCTCAAACACTATAGCTAGCACTAAGTCTCTATTTAACTGAAGTCAGTCCCATTTCAGTGTCTGGGTTTAAAGGGATCACTGCAGCCTTAAAATATCTGCTGCAGGTCTATTATGATTTGGGTCTTTGGCTGGAGTGAGTCTGAGCATCACAGTTCACACTAGATGTGAATATGGTCCTGGCAAACCAAATAAAGTGGGGTTTTTGTTGTTTTGTTTTGTTTTGTTTTGAGGGATTACCATGAAGTAATGTTCAGAGAGAACAGCAGATTACAAAGAACATGAATGTGCATGGCAAACTGTAATGCATAAAGATATCATAGAATTACAGAATCATGGAATATCCTGAGTTGGAAGGGACCTACAAAGATCACTGAGTCCAACTCCTGGCTACACACAGGACCACTCAAAAATCAAACCACGTGTCTCAGAACATTGTCTAAACGCTTCTTGAACTCCAGCAGGCTTGGTGCCATGTCCACTGCCCTGGGGAGCCTGTTCCAGTGCCCGACCACCCTGTCGGTGAAGAACCTTTTCCTAACACCCAGCCTGAACCTCCCCTGTCACAGCTCCATGCCATTCCCTCAGGTCCTGTTGCTGTCACCGCAGAGAAGAGATCAGCGCCTGACCCTCTGCTCCCCTCGTGAGGCCGCACCAGCGCAGAGCAGAGCAGGACAATCCCTTCCCTTGACCAGCCAGCAGTGCCGTGCCTGATGCACTCCAGGGCACGGCTGGCCCTCCTGGCTGCCAGGGCACGCTGCTGGCTCGTGTTTAACTTGTCAACCAGAACCCCCAGATCCCTTTCTGCAGGGCTGCTCTCCAGCCTCTCGTCCCCCAGTCTCTACATATAGCCAGGGTTGCCCCATCCCAGGTGCAGAATCCGGCACTTGCTCTTGTTAAACTTCATGTTGTTGGTGATTGCCCAGCCCTCTAATTTGTCAAGAACTCTCTGCAAGGCCTCTCTACCCTCAAGGGAGTCAACAGCTCCTCCTAATTTACTGTTGTCTGCAAACATACTTGGTATACCTTCAAGTCTTGCATACAAGTCATTTATGAAAACATTAAAGAGAACTGGATATAAAATAGAGCCCTGGGGAACCCCACTAGTGACTAGCTGCCAGCCTGATGTAACCCCATTTACTATAACATTTTGAGCCCGACTCACCAGCCAGTTGTTCATCCATCACATCGTGTATTTGTCTAGCTGTATGCTGGACATTTTGTCCAGAAGGATACTGTGAGAAACAGTATCAAAAGCTTTGCTAAATTCCAAAAAGATTACATGTATTTGCTTCCCTTGGTCAACTAGATGAGTGACCTTGTCATAAAAGGAAATTAAGTCTGTTAAACATGTTAATGTTTAAAACAATGTAGAGCAGTATCAAGAAGGGGTCCTGGCTAAATACTAGATTCGGACTGCTTACTCACTTGAGTATCCTCTTCACATAGCCTTGCTGACTTTAAGCAAATTGCTACAGGAGTAGGACACTGTGCAACATAGGCAATGAAGTCTGGCCACAAATAATCAACATAGACATAATTCAGCATAAAGAAAAAGTCTTAGACCTATGCACGTGTTTCTCATTTATTTCTGCATACAATGCTCTGGAATAGCACTCAGTTCAACCCATCACATGAAAGACTCAAAACAAAATTACTTCAATATCTGCCCTAAGTCACAGACAGATGTAAGGAATTTCTTGGTTTTATCATCAATTAAATGAAGGCCTTCACTGTTTGTTACATGGAAAGGCTGCATAGAAGGTAGATAAGTTTATGATGAAATATATTAGTTCACACATGAACATTGACCAATGAATATCTAATTACAAATGAACATGCCACAACCTGACTGTGATAGGACAACATCTTATATATGCTATGTTATCCAATGATCAGTGGCTCTTTAAGCTACAGCACCTCCAAAGGGGTCCCCATCTAAAGCTGAATGAAGGTTGCAAGCCAAAGCATTGTCAGTAGAGTCGCTCAACTTCTCCCTGTCCTGCACAAGGGACAGGCATGCTGACAGTGGGATCTGTCAGCCTGCTCCTCTTCCCAGCCACTGATCGCCTTGGTTGGGTGACTGAACAACAGCTGTATGGCAGCAGAGCTATCAGATCAGCGTTGTTAGCAGAGCAGAAAGCAGCACCAAACGGACAGGTGACACCAAGCAGCAAGGTAGAGAAGGTGTGAGGCTATCTGTTTCCCCAGGGCTTGAAGGAAAGGAGAAGTATTCTCCATTCGCCTGCCTTCACAGGAATGTTGCGGAGTGCTAGCGCCAACCTCCAAGCTCAGGAGCCCCTGACCTAAACACATATACGTTCTGTTGGTTGAGTGGCACTGTGGGAAGATGAACATTTGACCCATTTACTGGTAATTGCAGAGATTTTCAGTCAAATAGTATCTTTGAAACTGATGGCACAAAACTACCACTGGAAATACTGATACCTCTAGGAGTAACAAGACACAGATTAGACCTAGACACATTTTTTAAAAGTATGCATTGATTTATGTGCTCTGCGCTGTTTACATTCTCTACACAGAAACACTGGGATCAGTGAGTCATGGTGGATGTGGATCTGGGGACTGTGCTGCTGCTCACGTGAAATGCCATTTGACTTCAGCAAGACCTGCAGTGAATCATTTGGAATCCCTGGTCTACATGAAAACTCTTCCTCATCAACATAGGTTAAATCATCTGGCCCTGAAATAAAGAGAATCTGGGTCCTTTTTTAAGATTCTACATGGATGAACCCTTGTACAGGTTTATTCAACCCTTTTACTCCAGTAAAGCTTCCCCTGTAGCAGCAAACTTAAAACATGAGTAAAGGAGCTGGTCAAAAAGAAGGAGCTACTTGAAAAATGTTTAATGTCTGGAGCTATTCCAGAAAGCCTGGGACATGAACAAAATAGCATAAAGCTATTTAATCGACAATGTCTCTCCCCTTTGTAATAAAAACTTGCTAAAATTTGGAGTCCTAGTGGTACCATTTCTTATATCCTTGCACTGCCCCAGAAGAGTTTAGTATGCAGTATAAAGCAGAAGAAGCTGCATGGCTCCTAAGAGGAAGAGAGAAAGCTTTTGTTTTCTTGATCTACTGAACACAATGTGAACCCAGTGCTCCATTATCCTTTGGTCAGGCAATTCACAAAATATTCCTGTCCAGCCCTGGTAACACTGGCACATGAACCTCTGCCTCATGGCTTCTATATTCTCCAGGCTTGGTTCACCAGTCACCTGCAATCTTGGGCCTGTCCCTGAGTGACGGTCTTGAATCTTAAAATTAGTGGGTGGCAGATGGAGGTAAGCAGAAGAGTCGCTGTTTTTGCGGATGCATCTTCCGTTCTTCTTACACAGGACTTTGCTACAGAGTTTGGCTGCTGAGGTCACATTAATGACATAATGTCCTAGGGGTCCATCAATGTATCTTTTCACAGTTGAACAGCTCTCCTGCAGGAAGTAAAAGACCATGACACATTACTCAGTAGCTAACATTATGTCCAAATTTAATATATTTAAGAAGATACTAGTACAAAACTGTTTTTGGCTGAAGTAAACTCTTGAGATAAATATGTTGGATTTACATACCGGAGTAATTGATTTAAGTGAGATTACTTCTGTGGGTAAGATCAGCAAAACATTAACCTTTACTATAGTGTCTGTTTGGGTGCTTGGTAGCAACATAGAGTGTTAGACTGGAGATAAATCCTAGTAAACAGAAAGAGAGTTTATATGCTGATCTGAGACTAACTAGTTACTTAAGTAGAGGTTTCTGGTAACTGCCGACAAGGACCAGTGCGTGCAATGAATAGGTTTTAAAGAACTTACTGAGTCACTGCTTTGGTCCTGATTTCTCCAACTCCTTCAACTTACTGGGAGCTACATCATTCTCAGAAAGCAGCACAGAAGTTGCAGCTAGAAAGTTCTAGGTGGTTTTTCTTTTCCTCTGCTGAAGTCAGCTGTGCTTTACTGAAGACTTCAGCAGGAGAGCAGACTGCATGAAGAGCAGAGAGGGAGCCAAAGCCCAGCCCAGCCCAGGTTCAGGCAGGAGGGAGAGGGGGGTCTATCCTGCCATGGCCCCTACGAAACCCCAGCACAGCCTTCTGCACCCTCCATCACTTCAGGAAGGATTTGTGAAAGCCTGAGGAACATGGGAGGAGTAAGTACGCTACTTCCCGTAGCATCATTCTTTTCTAGCTGTCATTTCAACACAAATTCCACTAGTTACCAGAGAAACTCCCCCTTTAGACCCCATTCCTTCTCTGGGTCTGTACAAACTGCAAGAGCTATGAAGTAGAACACTGTAAAAAGCTGTGCATACATCTGTATGCTATTGCTTCAAAACACGTCTTTCTTCTAACCTGGACTCATCATTCCAAGCTGGCACAAATGGCCTGTTTGAGTCAATGTGCTGTGAAGCAATGGGACTTTTCAGCCTAACTAAAGCACAGAACTAACAAGGTCTGAAATTAATCCTGAGACATCGTCCTCAGCCGTAGGCTGGTGACATTGATAAAGATAGATAGGTACTATGAAGGGTGTGGTGGCAGAGGAGAGATATTGAGGTGATTCCTAAATGCTAATAAATCAATAGGACCTACCTTTGAGCTGGCATATTGCATACTGCCCCAGAGAACAACTCCAGCTGCTCCCAAAGCCGCACTTTCACCAATGGTATTGACCAGATCAGTCTGAAAAAGGCCAAAAACAGACATCAGAAAACAAACTTACAAAACTAAAAATAAAAATAAAAAAGCACTAGGATATGGGCATCACTTTTTTTTTTTTTTTCCCAGAGGAGGCAATGGTCCTGGAGTATATTCTTCACAATAAAATCACTGTTTAGATTAGAAAGCTTTTCCGTGTACCTCCAAAGGTTTACACAGGGTTTTATTCACAACTACTAAACAAGAAAATCTTTATAGTTTATTCACAAGGGGCCCTCCAACCAAACTGGTGGAGTAGGAACTGAATGATACGTTTTATCTACCAGTCTTTGAATGATTACTGTATATATGTAGGCACCATTTTTGCAAGTGATGTTAAGTATGATCACGTCATTGGACTGCCCTTACAGTGTTTAGTTGCAATTGATAGGCTTTAGGCTGGTACCTAACTTGTGCTGCTTTAGCCATACCAATATAGTTACAGAGCCGCTGTTCCTACCAGCACGAATGCAATGATTCCAGGAGACATATCGTTGAAACACAAGCCTCTCCCTGTGCTTCCTTACGTCAAATGGGGAAAAAGCACATATTTGTATACTGACTTAACCACGTCCACTTTTAGACCTGTACCAATATGTAGTCAAATTGTAGAAATTAGCAGTAATGCAGCTCTACGAGAACTCAGACTATGTGTAGAACAGGAGTCACTGGTGCCTTTCCAACAACATAGCAATGTACCATCCATGTAT
This sequence comes from Chauna torquata, assembly GCA_013399475.1. Classification (NCBI taxonomy): domain Eukaryota; kingdom Metazoa; phylum Chordata; class Aves; order Anseriformes; family Anhimidae; genus Chauna; species Chauna torquata. The sequence continues at coordinate 141,532 of VXAL01002497.1, forward strand.
CTTAAAACCATTCCCTGAGACTGTGAATACTGTGTCAAGAGAAATGTGATTAAATCTTACAAAGTAGGGAGAAAGGTACTTCTTCCATCCCCATATTTCAAGGCATGATCAATTACATCTGAAATCATTTCTATCTACAGTAATTAATTACTGAGTAATTCCTGATCAGTGTTTGTAACAGCAGATTCTACAATCTTTCTTGATTTGGTGAAGAAACAGCAATTTCCTTTAAAAAATTACTGATGGTCTTCGACACAGTCTTTTAATCTCTTCTTAAGTTCAAGAGACCAGCCAAATTATCAGAGTATGGTGGTGGGACCTTAGAAATGCAAACTCATAGAGTGGAAGAACTGTGTTATTATTGTAAACTGCCACTAAATAATTTATTTTACTCTGTAAGTGGGACTGTTGATTTACCAGTGCATAGCAAGGAGTTCCCATTCCTGAAACATGTGTGGCCCAAGAGATATAAAAGAACGGATAAACAAATGCATTGGAAAAGGGAGATTCTGCTAAAGAGTTGAAGACGATTACAGAGAGTGGGAGTGAGCAGTTTTTGACCCTTATCTAGAGGACAGGCAAAACAGTGCAGGAAAACCTGCAAAAGTTTGAAAGAGCAGCGCTTGCATACTGGATCTTAGTGTAGGGTTCAGAGTGATATAAAGTATAATTGGTCTTGCCTGAAGATCATGTTGCTGCTGATCATGTAAGCAGTCTTTAGAGAATGTCATTAGTCTTAAAAGTATATAATCCAGTGCTGCTTTTATAAAAGATGAGTGGTGTGTGCTGCAGGTGTTATTTTCAAGTGGGAAATGGTGATTTTCTTCCTATGGGAATTAATTTATCAGTAAAAAAAAAAAAAGTATGTGAATTAAAAATCATGGTATCAAATGTGAAAAGAATGTGAAATATAACCTGACCTCTTAGTAATGAAGGTTCCTAAGCTTTTATCATCTACAAAGTATTTTACAAAGATTACCCATATACAAAGGCTGGACATTAGCAAGAAGATGGTTCAGTGATTTAGCACTAACACAGTTCAGATCTCATTAACAAATCAATGAAACATTTTCAGTCAACCAAAATAAATAATCAATAGACAGCATTGCTGGATGGACTCAGACCTGAGCAAAACCCAAAATAAAGATTTTGTAAGTAACATGCTTTGGGATCTAGGGTGCATGATCACAGGTCAGTAAATCTAGTTTTTACCCCCTCATATTCCACAGCTTTCCTTTGTTATTTGTAGAAATTGTTTAGATTTAGAACCACTAGAGTGTTTCAGCACTTTGTGTACGATTCATACAGATATAAAATAATCAAATCCAAAAGCATGACCCTTGAAGTTTACCGAATACTCTGGGTGTGTGGTCCAGTGGCACTGATAGTTTCAGAACTGAATTTCCTGAAGCACCTAAGCTTCCAACTTTGTGCGCACCTAGAATCACCACCTTGCCAATGCTGAGCAACTCAGCACTTTCCGCAGACTAAGATGTGGCATTTGATTGGAAGGCACTTTCCCCTAGGGATGCTTGAAGGACACTCACAGCACCTGCACAGGTATTAGATGCTGGAGAAAACAGCAGCTCCCTGGGGAAAAAAAAAAAAAAAAAGCAATTTCATTTAAACAATCTCTTTTCTCCTTATATTCCCTCTGTCTTCTGGTATTCTTTAAAACAAAGGTTAAGTGGTAGAAGTCCTCCCAGGAGGAAAGAGAATTAGAAAGATATAAGCTGAATTTTTCTGCCTTCCTCATGCTTAAAAGGTGTATCGTCTCCAGCTCTGTGGGGGTTATCTTCACCGTGAGGTTACAGACAGCACTTGCAGGGGAGCATTTTTTTTCCTGATGCCATTTCACTTTGCACCAATTAAATGAAGGTTCAAAGGACAGCAAGAGAAACAAGTGTGAACTTGACTACAACTTATGATTAATTCAGCTTAATAATTACATAGCTTGCCCACAAGGAAGGAAATAAGGTTTCTGACTTTCATTTCTAGGCAAAGCTATGTCTTTCAATGAATGACTGATTCATGTTAAGTACCTCAAAAGCCTTTAGCACAGAAGGGCTCTTTGAATAATCTATGAACACAAGGTAGTATCATCTCTTTCCCTTTCTCTCTTATACACTTGTTCTTTCTGGTCTAGTAATTCCCTAACTCTTTCCTGATGTCTAACACAGACTGCGAGGGTCCTGGATTCAGTCTGGGCAGTCTGGGAAGAGACCTGAACTGAGAGCTCCTGCCTCAGAGGTCGGTGCTCTGGCCACTGGCCAGCCGCACTAAGAGAAGGCACCACCACCACTCTTTCCTGCAACAGACCTGATTAGAAAATAAAGTTCTCATCCCCCACTTGGATATCTTGGGAAACAAACAAATAAACAAACAAATAAAAAGAATCATAAATGACTCTCACAACTGCTGAGAGTGGCAAATTGGAAGCAGAGATAGGGAGGTGCCTCCCTGAAGCTCTGAGCAAGGCACACAAGCTCCAAGAGAGGCCCCAGACACACGTGTCCATCCTGCAGCAGTCCTGCTTTCAGGGCTGAAGCTGGTGCTGTTCCTCATACAACGCAGCTTGGCATTAGTGGGGCTCACTGGCATGTCTTTTCGATGTGAGTGTAAGGAGACAAACAGATGGACTGGTAAGAAGGTTTTCTGCCCTCTGCTTCTAATCCCTCTAATCTTCTTCCTCATAAGGAAGAAAACCGGTTAGTTTAAAAAATTTTAGTCATCATTTTAAATATGACCATCTTGGCATGCATCTGGGTGGGGAATCTTGTTTCACTCTTTGCATCAGACCCTCATCCATCCATGTTACAGGACTGTCCTGAAGACAAGACTTTACAGGTCAGCTTCACTTAGATATTTCTCCAATTGATAAACAAGTCAGCAAAGCCTCTTCCCTTCTGATGCTGGTTCTGATGCTTGCTTTTCTTCAAGCTATTGAGGGCAGCATGCAACAACCAAAGATCCTTAACATTATGCTGGGCTGTCTCCTAGCAGACAGATGATTTGGCACAGGCGGGCAAACTCTAGTTGCTATCAATGCTTCTCCATATTTTGGTCAGCCAAGTCACCGTATTGCACACTAAAATAGTAGGAGGTGAGCTGTTTCACTTTTGGAGCCTGAGAGGAAACAGGATAGTGAGTCCTTGTTACATGTCAAGAAAAGAAAAAGAAGTATATCTGTAATCTTTCTTTTCAATTTTGAACGGTGTCAGTTTCAGACATGCTTTTTCTGCATTCAGGAACGGTAGTGCAAGCCTAGCGTGGTTGCAAGCAATGGCCTCCGTACACATGCGCACCTTGGCATCGGAGACTATCACCAAGACTAGAGGTAAGTGAATGAGAAAAGTTGTTATCCATCTTTTCATCATTTGTTGGTTGTCATCCTGCTTTATTCATGACTTCAGTCCTCTAGTCAGGAAGCACAGATGCTACTGTGCAGCTCCTCTCTCCCACGTGGTTAGTAGTGAATTGTCAAGGCAAATAATTTCTAAACACCCTGCAGCTGGCATACTGCTTGTATGCATTTCTAGCAAATACAGAAACCTTTCATAATGACTGGGATCCCAAACCACAATTGCTTCCAAGAAAAAGAGCAGGATGAATTTCTCAGATACGTTATACACAGCTCACCTGATTTCCAGGTACAGTCAGGGTGAGAGGTACAGCAGGCATAGCTACAGCATCAGTTTTGGACCTGTGCCTTTCGTCTTTCTGAAGGTCTGCTAGATCTGTGCCTCTCCCCTAGTGACTCTGACTCACAACCATTGTTTCTGTTTTCTTCCACTGTGAGGTTTACTGTATTTATCATACTGTGTACCGAAGGCCTTGCACACAAAGCTTGCATGTGTCACCAGTTATTTCTATTGGACCGCAATGTCACAGATCTTGCCCAGCTTAATGGGGCAAGGCAGTGGCTGTCCTGGTCCAGTCCCTGTCAGAGTGCAGGTATCTATTAGCCTGCTATCCCAGTTCTTCATTGTACTACACTGGCTCCATTCTTGTTACACCCACTGTTGCTGGGACTCGGTGGTTTCATGCCTTGTTTTTTAGATTTGTGAGCTTCACCTAGGGGCACGTCGTGTCAAATGGGAAGCTCCAGTCTAGTTTAAAATCTGAACACAAAAATATATTTAAAATATCTTGGTGGCTTCAGGGCTATGAAGGGAAAAAAAAAAAAAAGAACACTCTTTTCCTGGTCATTCCTATTTAGAGTTCTATTAAGTGCAACCCTGCAAGTTCCTGGCAGTCCCCAAGCTGTTCTCACAGACGATGTGTATACTCTGCAGACAGAGCAAGCCCCGTCCCCTGACTGCAGGCAGAGCTGGGTGCTGTCCTTGTTAGAGAGTATGGACTGGAGCACAACCCAGAGATGTTCCTCTGCCTACGCACGAGTCTTCCCTGGCTGCTGATTTGTAAAGTGATCTTTAAAGCATCCAACAGTAAATGGCCACAAGCAATTGAAAAAACAGCCACTGAGTTAAAGGGTATAACTGAGGAGGAACGTCACAGTACCACTGTACTGTTCAGAAAGCAGCACAAGGTAAAACAGTAACTTTAGATCACCACAGATTTTGAACTCGTGCATAATTGGTAACAGCATGTTAGTTTTCATAGCTTTCAGTAACATTCACGGTATTTTTATATCTATCAAGAGACTGGTTTATATTATAAAAATGTATTATTACAGCCTGCATTTGCAGAATGTTCATCTATTTCGTGGCCTGTTTTAAGCTCTTCACTGAAGGCATTCTGGGTGAAATCCTGCCTCTACTGACCCCAGTGGCTCCTTGCCTTCAGCAGGATCTGGCTTTGCCTATTTATACATGATTTCTGAGACAGCTAGGACCTGCAGTTTCCTCATCACACAGAAAACATCTGCAAAGAGTCACCTGTTGCTAAAGATGAGGCAGACCGAATTCACGGTTGCTTCTATGCGCCTTTTGCTTCCCAGGAGCACCCTGAAACACTTTGCGGGTTGTTGAGGCTCCACAACCCCTCCCCAGCTCCGGGCTGAAGCCACATGCAGCTTGTGGCCTTCTGGTCTGACCACTGCGTTTTTCCTTGCCCCTTTGTGTCGTGTCAGCTATATATATATTTAGTGCACTTCATCATTGTTTGAAGGAACATCGCATGACTCAAAAACTCAGTTTCTTTGTTAGGAAGACTCCACAGTGGTAGCACTAAATGTTGGATCATGAAGATGTTTGAACATGTCATACCTCTGAAAAGCAAAATGGCCAATGCTCGTCATGCAGGAGCTAGGAACTCCGGGCCAGACCAGTTTACTTGGCTGGTTTATTTCTGTACTGAATTAATTTCCACTTGGATAAGGAAACAAAAAAAGCCTAGAGGTTCCCTTCCTATGAAAGTTTGTCTTTCTGTTATACTAATAAGTTTTAAACTTCACAAAAATTTATCAAGTTCATTTCACAAGCTGTCCTGAAGAATTAAAATATCAGAAAGAATTACTTCCTTAAGGAAATTATTTCTTTGTACTTTCTTTCTAAGTTACCCTAATTAAAAATATACAATGATATCCTACAGAAATATACAAAAACACTGCAGGATTAACTATTGAAAGGTGCAATGCTTTGTATTGTGACTATAGTACTTCCATATAGAGGGGTAGTCTTAAATATGAAAAACTTACATAAATGCTTTTATATAAGGAAAACTTTTAGAAAGTACTTTTTCTAAGAGCCTGTTTCTAACCTCTACATTTCTAAAGAAGTCTGTCTGCTTACCTCTGTTAAAACATGAAAAGTATAGGCATAAAATGGTCTGGAGTAAACAAAAACAGGCAAAATGTAGTCTTTTCTAGCAATTGAGGCAACACGTATTGCCTCCTTAACCCGATAGTGAACAAATTTTAGTGCATTTGGACTTGACTTCAGTATATAATCCAGATATATTGAAGGGTAGAGAGCAGTACTTTCCTTCCACAGCCAAAGCAGGAGATCATTGCGGGAAGTCTCAATGGCTGGGCACTTTCCTGTGTATGTTTGCGGGTGCTCTTTGTAATCGTAGTTGTAGCAGTCTGGGTAAAGATAGTAACCCCACAAACCGTTTGGCCTCATATGTTCAGCCAGAAGGATAGTGCTGTTCATAAAACTCCTGCCAGCATTTTCAAATTCCTCTTTAGCCACTTTCCTGATTTTGTCCTCTGACCACTGAGGATGCTGTCGCCTTACCATCTCAAGAGATTTATTTCTATAAATGCTTTTACTGCCCCAGTTCCTATCCCACTGGGGTCTCCAGTTTTCCCAGTCAATGACTGCAAGTCCCTGAAATTTCTTCATGGGTATGCAATAATCAATGTCAGACTTTGCTTTATTAAGGTGCTTGATAAGACTTTCATTTTGGGGCACCCCTCCATTCACAGGATCTCCGTTATCTGAGTAGTATGGGTAGTATCCCAAATGAGTGTGATAGAAGATTGTCACATTCGATCCACTCAGAGTCTCATTGGTGTTTGATGCAATGTCAAAAACGCTGAGATCCAGGTCCACCTTGTAGCGCAGCCTGCACTGCTCGGTGGGCGCGTTCCAAACCACGATGAAGGGCTTGTGTAAAAGCAGGGGAGCCTGCGCCTGTTTCAGTAGCTGAGCATCAGCCATTGCAAGCAGTGCCGTGACTGCCAGCCATTTGATCCAAAGATCCATGGTATGTTGTTTTCTGGGAAATTGTTATGGTGTGTCCTTGAACACAAAAATGAGAGAAGGCATTATAGAAGGTCAGTAGCCACTCTGGAGACAGATAGGATGACAAAGGGATGTCTTTGGGTTTGATTTGCTTTTGTTACTTGGTGCAAACAGAGGAAAATGCAAAACTGTGATCTTGGAAAAATTAAGACATTTCAAATGCTTTGAAAGACTTTTTGATAGACTTCACTTTCTGGAAGTGTGTTCTGATGTTCAGCTTTCCTTGCTTTCCTCTTCACCCAGACACTTCACACACTTGATTCAGGCCTTTCCTTAACAATTATTTGCTACAAGAAATTAGTTAATAACAGAACAACTTAAAATAACAGTCTAGAAAAGATTGTGTTGCTCATTTTGATTTTCAGCTTCCAAGTAAGTTCTGCTATGGCCAGTCTGACTCGCTCAGAACATCATAACAATGAGGCTGAGGCCTCCTTTATTATTTGTATATGTTAATGGTAATATTAAGGGTAATTTAAACAAAAGGTACACATGTCTACACCACACAGATTAACCAAGAGAACTCAGAAACACTGCAATTTTCAACACATCTGAAAAAAGTGTATTGTTGTCTACCCCTGAATTAGCTTTCATTTTCTAAATGAATGGATGCAGGAATGATAATCAATCTTCAGTCTAGAAGGGTGAAGCTATTAATGGCTTAATGGTTTAAGCTAGTTATTATACTGAAAGTAAATTAAATATCAATATGTGAAAGAAAATAAATTATATCAAGCAGATTTGAACTAGCTAGAAAGGCATGCTATATCTTGGAAAAAAAAGGGAACTAGTCTGTAGAAATGGGGGCTTATTAGTATCAATTTTTCCTTTCAGGGTCTGCTCTTTCCCCTGGCTGTTAAGCACACGGGCTTAGGGACTACCAGTACTCTGAGAGCTGTCAGTGCTGCAGGGCTGCTGACAGCCGGAGCACCCACACACACGCTGGGCATCCCGTGGGGCAGATGTTCATCTGCTGCCCCTGCTCCTGTTTCTCCCCAGGAGGCACAGCTCAGCTCTGTGCTGGGTTCGTGATCCAGGTTCTTTGCTGGGGAATACAACAAGTATTGTTGGTACTGATGTCCAAACACTTCACAGTGGGGTCCAGCTGATACATCTGCTTGAATCCAGAGATCATAAAAACGGCTGCCCCTTATGAGCATTACTGCATCTATACTACAAAGTGGTTCATCCTCTCAGTTATCTTCTGTCGTTCACCTGTCAAGTTTACCCATTTTATTCACATTAAATACAATCAAGCTGCAATCACTGTCTGCATTGCAGGTTCAATTCATGCACTAACCATGTGAATTTGAAATTACCTGAACCTGGGTATTTCCCTATTTTTACATCCATTTTAAATGATATCTTTCCTTGACTGTAAAGTCAGATCCAAGTTATCCTACTGTAATTAGCCTAGCTTCACTTGCCCCTAGTATTTTCTCACTCAGTTATAATCAGTTAATCACTTATCTCCTAGATAATGAGCACTCTTCACACCTACCCATCCATTAATAAACCGTTAGCTCACAACTGAGATGTCTAGGTTTCTTGCTTTCCAAACCACTACTCGAAATTTCCAAATTTCCAAATGAACCACTCTAAATGCTAGATTTGGTAACAGTCCTTGGATATTGACTTTTAATCTGTAGTGGGACACCGAATCTACAAAGAAGGCTGCAAGTACCCCTATCCGAGTCTACCAGCAGACTTTTTAAAGAAAAACCTTTTCCATTTTTTGAAAAATTGTTGGTTCTTAGAGGTGATACAGTACAGGATTTCTCTCCCTGTAATTTGTCCTTTCTTCCCAATTCCACCTCCTGCATTTCATACTTCTTTTCCTATATGCCACTGCTCTTCTGATATTCTGCTTGTCTCTTAGGTCTCTAATTTTTCTTTTGATCTTCTACAGAACAATCTTTCTCTCTTCTGTCCCTACTCTCAAGTTTTTCCATCCTTATTTCCAGAAAAGGATTGGGTCTCTGTGTCCAGTGATCAAGAGCACCTTCATAAGAAGTGGATGAAGGCAATTTGCATTAAGTGCTAGCTGGAGGCAGTGAACAAAGAGCAAGACTGCAAGAAGCCACAATGCAGGAGTTCTCAGGATCAAACCCTCATTAGCAAGCTAGAGATTTGTGCCCCCTTTATTTCCTTACTCAGTCTCCAGCTGATGGCTTTGCAGGCCTAAATATAGATTTAGCACCCACATTTTAAAACTTTGCTCGCAATCCTTTAGATCCTGTTAATGATAATGTCCTTGAGTGAAATTGGCCATTGCTACAGGCCATCGAGCTGGTACTACATACAAGCGTGCCTGTTGGAAAAGGATGCCAGGTTATTTTCACTCCACTGAGCTGCTGGAAGGAACTCCTGCAACAGGTATCTTTTTCTCTGTTTTGTGCAGAGTCTTGCATAATCACCTAAATAATGTCACAGGGTAAAAACAAAACACACACACACACACAAAACAAAAAAAAAAAAGAGTGACTCTCCCTTCCTGTTCTATACAAATTGTTGAAAACATCACAGTACTTCACACTCATGCTTTGACGCAGCAAACTGACACAGTACATTCAGGTAATTTTTCCATGACTGGGACTAGATTGCTCTAGGAACAAGCCCATAATATAAACAAGGGTTTTCTTTAGAAGTGATACCTCAGATGAAAGAGGAAGAGCAACACGAAAGAAAGAAAAGACCTTTAGTGAATTTCTGTGTAAGAAGAGATCCAGGAAAAGATCCCAGCTGCTTTATCCCACAATCCAAATGCTGATATTGTTCAGTCTTGTGTTATTATATACATATAATTGGATAATTTTGTCATATACTAATGACTAACAGTGCAGTTTTTGGCTAGATGTGACACCCATATGCATTACAACATTGCAGATAACAAATCAGAACAGAGATAGGCCAGGAAATATATCATAGTGCAATATTTTTAATTCTGTGCCAATTAGTGTCACTGTCCTTGACAAGGCTTTAAATCACAGAACCACAGAATGGTAGAGATTGGAAAGGACCTTTGGAGGTTACCTGGTCCAACCACACCTGCTCAAGCAGGGTCACCTAGAGCAGGTTGCCCAGGACCATGTCCAGAACACCACAAGTGACAAAATGAAGGTGTTTATCTCAGCATGTGTGGAATAATTCTCAAGGGTCTGCTGACTGTATTGACCAAATCTTCATTGAAGTTGTGAAGGAGCCTGGACACCTTGCTCGAATGTAGACGTGCAGGCGTCTGCATCTGCAACCTGAATCCCATGAGAAGGGTGGGTGGGAGAATCTGTGTAATCCTGTTGAACCTGTTTAGAAGTCAGGAATCTGGTTGAGGACAGTCATTCAGGCTCCTCCAGTGAATAATGAACACCTCTCAAGGTTGCTATGAATTCTTTATTTAGAGCTATACGGAATTAGTCACCCAGCCATCTATTAGCCTAGAAAGAGAAGTGAAAAAAAGGAGACTTCCTAAAAAATTGTCCTGTGAAAAAATTCCAATCCAGTTGCATTAATATGTGATTAATTCAAATATTATTGGCACATGGGAAATTAATTACTGATGCTTATTTTTGCTTCAAAAAGTCATGTGAAACCAAGTGAAGCAAATTTTCAAAGAAACAGGTAAGCCTTTAATTCTGAAAAAGAAGGGGAAAGTAAATTATCTGTTGTTTCACAAATGCAGGAAAGAACTTTTAAACAAGAACAAAACATCTTTTAGTGCAATTTCCACTGCTGGTTCTTTGGACTATGACCTTTTCAGTCTCATGCAAGGGCACTAATTGGACTGCTTTAATCCCTATTTTTTAATGAGTGCAGACACTAACGATTCCTTCTTGAAGCTCATTATCAACCTTGTTTCAAATCCTCCCATTTTTCTGATTCAATGACGTATTGTCATGGTTAATTTAACTTCCTAAAGATGCACATAACTTTCTGAGGCACTGCAGTATTTTCAGAGCAGAATCGGTTCCCAGTGTTTCTGCTCTATATTCTAAAAACAAAAATGAATTCCTCATAAGTGAAAGAATTGAGGGTCTGATCACAAATCCATTAAAGTTGATGAGATTTTTTATTGTAGTCAGGAAAGTTTGGATCATGCTCTCACTGCACAAAATAACATAGTTTTCTATTTGCATCAGTTTCCTCTGTGCAGTTCAGGATGAGGCAGGTTATAACTAGTTTTCAATATATCCCTTAATAAGCGTGGTGAAATTTACTGTTTCTTGAATAGAAAAAGTGAGTACATTTCTGCATATTCCTTTCCACATTTTTGTAAAAAGAAAAAAGAAAACATTTGCTCTTTCCCAAGCAAATGCTCTTAATTTAGCTCAACCTTTATTTCCACTGGAATTTATTGGCTGGAATTCCACTGTATTTCCATTTCCACATAGCTGATAACAGCTGAACCGGACATCTTAATTGTACACTTTAATTTCAAAATCAACAGCTTAAAATTTTTTTTAAAATGTAGGCCTGCACCCTAAAGAAACCTATCTGCACAACGTGGGTTCCAATACAGTCCAATGGTGTTAGCCAGGTGACCAGTTCTGCTTCTTTGACATTTTTTATTAAGTATCCCAGGGTCCTTTGCACTATAACACAGTATGTTACAGCTGGTACTTTAGATTATGATTCATACATTGGTCGTATGACAGCTAGCCGGTGCAACTTTGTAATAGTCGGCAAACACATCCTCTCACTTCATACTCCTCCATGTGATGACTTTTCAAGGATGTATAATCCATACATTTAACTGCAATACCATTCTGCTTTCATTTTCTGTATGGTTTAACTGGTCTTGAAGCCCAAGGTTTTTAATAGCTTCTGGATTAACAGCTTGTTTTTATGGACGTATTCACTATTCAGATTTATTTTGCAGGAATCGGATATTTTAAGTGTTTTGACTACCTATGGAGTTTAATGTCATTGGACAACAAAATGAGAACCTTTCTTCCATTAAATACTCATTTAATAGTTTCTTAATCCTTTGCTGTGTACTTTCATTAACAGTTAACGTTCCAGAGATTTCATTTCATTATCATTCTTCACCTGTCAGATGAGAAACTCTAACAGGAGATCTTTGTCAGTTGTTGTTTAATTTCTCCAGAGCTTTAGTGACAAAATATGACATAAGAGGAAAGAGATTTTAAGCAGAAGTTGCAATGAAGCAGAGAGAATATGTAGATTTAGACCTAATTTCAGCTAGGAATTAAAGATGTTTTAATTGACATTTCAAAACTCAATAGTGCACGTGAGAGGCTAAAAGCAAGCCTGGTAAAACTGTAAATATAGTTTAAGCCACGCAGTGTAACTATTTTTTCCAACTTTTAGTTGGAAAAAATCATCTTTCATTTATGATTTAACTGTACCTCTTTAATAAGTAATAAAACACATTCTGCCTTTCCTATGCTGGATTTTAAATTATATTACCCATATACTGGTTAATGAGGAAATCTGAAGTAGCTGTTACTTTAGGAAACTCAGATTTTTTTTGTCCTTGTTTTTTTTTCCAAAATGTGTACCAACACTTTCCTCCTTGTCTCGCAACAGCTAAGGGTAGCACTATACTTTCTTTCACTGTAGACACATTCATTTTAACTAATATTTCTCATATCTCTAGGGAAACACTTTGCTTGAATTTTTTTTTTAAATATAACAGCACTTAGAAAGGAAATTAATGCAACTAAATTACTTGTATTCTACCAAGGAATGTGCAAAATTGACAGCTAGAAGAATGTCCTTTTTTGAACACAGGCTGACCACATTTGGGGTAGAAATTATTATTGTGGCTAGTAAAAATGGACATTTCAACTGTATTTAAAAAAAAAAAAAATGTAAAAAAAAAAAACAACACAATAGAATTACATTTAAAAGTAGATTGTAAATAACTTGAAAAATCATATTCATTGGAACACTATTTTATTTGACTTTATCCTCACACCTACCAGTTTTCAGTCTCTCAGCTCATATCATCCTAATTCTTCAGCTTCATTTCTCAGGCAAGATTCAAAGTTGAAAAGTGAACAGAAGAAAAAATAACACCAAAAAGTCTGCAGTCTTCAATACTGAGCAAGTACAAAAAGGGACGTATAACTGACATTTTCCTTTGCAATTTTTATCAAAGTTCACTTCTAATAGGTGAACAGAGAGACTGGATTGCAAGGTGTGAAGCAGCATCCCTTGATTTTTGTGTAAAATACGTGAAAAGAAATTCAAAGAGCAAGGAGATGAGGATTCAGGCCTATGCTATCAGTGTTATCACTGCTGACCTTCTGTAAACTGTAGATTACTCATTTTAAAGCAAATGGAAAACTCCAGAGGACATTCTTGGGTGCATATCACAGTTTTACAGTTAGTCATATTTGGGCCAAAGATCTGCTTAGGCATTTCCTGTTTAGCTTTATTGTTTCTGTTATGTGCAGCTCATGTCATTCCTTAAATTGAGAGAAAAGATTGTAAGGAAGCATGGGAATGAAACATAAAATAATTGGTATTGAAAAGATAGTCTTCCCCCAGAACCCGTCATTCTTCTGTTCTATTAAAAATAACCATTTTTGTACTTCATGGTCCTAGTCTACCTGTAATGTCTTTGTAGGACAGTCCTTAGAGGCCAGACTTACATCTTTATTCACGTTTTTTCGTATTCCAAGTCATTGTATTCATACTAACAAGTCTGAGGGCTACTCAGAGTGATCGTATTGGGTTTACGTGGTAAAGGTTTGGTAGCAGGGGGGCCACAGGGGTGGCTTCTGTGAGAAGATTCCAGAAGCTGCCCCATGTCAGATCAGAGCCAGCTCCAGCCGGCTCCAGCCGGCTCCAAAAGGGACCCGCCGCTGGCCAGAGCTGAGCCAGTGAGCGACGCTGGTTGTGCCTCTGGGAGAGCAGATCTAAGGAAGGGAAAAAACTGCTGTGCAACAGCAACTGGGAGAGAGGAGTGAGGAACAGCCCTGCAGACACCAAGGTCAGTGAAGAAGGAGGGCAGGAGGTGCTCCAGGTGCCAGAGCAGAAGTTCCCCTGCAGCCTGTGGTGAGGGCCATGGTGGAGCAGGCTGTCCCCCTGCAGCCCACGGGGTACCACATGGAGCAGATCTCCACGCTGCAGCCCGTGGAGGAGCCCACGGTGGAGCAGGTGGATGTGGCCTGAAGGAGGCTGCAGCCCATGGAGAGCCCCCGCAGGAGCAGGCTCCGGGCCGGAGCTGCAGCCCGTGGAGAGGAGCCCACGCAGGAGCAGGTGATCCGGTGGGAGCTGCCACCCATTGCAGACCCGCGCTGGAGCAGTTTGCTCCTGAATAATGGACCCCGTGGTACGGACCCATATTGGAGCAGCTTTTGAAGAGCTGCAGCCGGTGGGAAGCCCATGCAGGACCCGTTCGGGAAGGATGGCATCCCGTGGGAGGGACCCCATGCTGGAGCAGGGGCAGAGAGTGACCATGAAGGAGCGGCAGAGACGCAGCGATATGGGCTGACCGCAGCCCCCATTCCCCGTTCCCCTGCACCGCTCGGGGGGAGGAGGTAGAAGAGGGTGGATGGGGGGAAGGTGTTTTTAGTTTGCTTTTAGTTTCTCACTGCTCTAGTTTGCTAGTGATGGTAATAAATTATATTAATCTCCCTACGTTGAGTCTGTTTTGCCTGTGACGGTAATTGGTGAGCAACCTTCTTGTCCTTATCTCAGCCCTTGAGCCCTTGTCCATCGTATGTTCTCCCCCTGTTCCTTTGAGGAGGGGGAGTGAGAGAGTGGTTGTGGTGGAGTTTGGCTGCCCAGCTGGGTAAAACCACCACAGTGATAAATGGTGGCAGCATTTTACCTTAGCCTTCGCTGTAGGACAGGTTTCATAGAAGTACAAATCACTCCTTAAACTACTTTCACATCACAGTAAACCTCAGTAAAACCAGGAGACTCATAACTTTTCATTTCCGGTTGCAATTTTTGGTGTGTGAAATGACTGAGGTTTGGGTCATGTTTAAAAGCAAGAAATGATAGCACAGGTTAGCAAAGGGCACAAATGTCAGGTTTTCCAAGATCTGTGCCAAACCCTAGGTGAAGCCTGCCACGAGCTGCATTCATTCATTTAGGTTTTGCCATCAAAAATGCTCTCATGTGGTGAAGTTAAGGCTTGGGCTCCTGGCCTGCCCAGAGGAAGGTTTAGAGGCTAATTTCTGAAGGCAGAATTAGGCCCCTAAATCTGAGAGCTATAGCTCCAGGCTCCACTGCTGACAGTTGTGTCCCTCCAGAGGAAGGGGCCCTGCGGAGCACAGGACCGAGGGGCCACAAAGACACTCTGCGGCTCCCTCCTGCTCCTCACATCTGAATTTTTTCCTCAGGGCATGGACAGTCTCATCTTGACATGAAGCCAGGATGGGGACGAGTCACATACTCAGGCCTGGATGCTCAGTAGCCTGGTCACTTCCAGATCTCACAGATACTGAAGATGCCTGCATCTGTGTGTTGTCGCCAAAACCCAACTGGTAAAATATCCAGCCTTTCCCCTTCCCTGTGTGGAGACCTTAGGTACCCTGAACACCTACTGCTCCAACACTCTAGTGCTGCCACGCCAGCCCTCTGTAAACTGTCCCAAATGACTTCTGATCACATTTTTGCAGCCTTCATCTTTTTTTAACACAAGAACATCAAAATGATTCTCAAATTCTTTCTGCTGGAGAGGAAAACATCCCATGTCAGGGTGCCCACATGCAGAAACTTTTAAGTGATTCGCTAGCAAATCAGGGGCAGAAGGAAAATAAAATACAAGTCATGGTTCCCAGTCCTGTGTTTTAGTTAAAAAATTGTCATGTCATTTTAAATCACTGCAGATTATGGATGACACTTTGAATACCAGGGAAAAACAAATTAATATGGTTTCAGTCTGTCCATGCAGTAGAGGGAGATTAAGTATATATGTGCCACAAACAATTTTTCAATTGCTTAAGGATAGAGTAGATGAAACTATATAAAATCTACAGTATTATATCATATTACATACCTAATACGTGAAGTTAGATTGTATCTAATGCATGAAGCACTGATCTGGTTTAAGAAAAAGCTTGATGTATAGTCTATGTTATTTTCAATTCCATCTGCTTCTATTGCATTATAAACTGGACACAAACATATTTTAGAAAAAAAGTATTCTCAATATTTAAAGTTAGCAAGTTGTAAAAGTTACTTTAAAGCGTAACCTTTTATATATAATTTTAGATTTTTTTTCTATTCCATTGAAACATCTTGCAAGGAATAATAGGGAAAAAAATAAATTGTACTTTTTTGCCCTCTTCAGAAGCCATATTGATTGTAAGAACTGTAAGTCTTAATTCCCTGAACAACAAAGACTAATGTCCTCAGCAATGCTCAGTAGTCTGTTCTGGCTGTGGCCCATGAGGAGTGAAAACAAAAGTGCCAACCAACAGTATTCTGAGGGAAAGCTTTTACTGGTTTATAGATTTTCCCTTTAATTTATTACTAAGTACTTTTAGCTGGAGATCATGAGCATTAATTGGCACTAACAGAATACACCCTACCTTCTGGAACATAATTTTAATAGCTTATAAGACTGTATGCATGGGCAATACAGTACAATAAATAATACATGAGTTTGCATTGTTGTGAAGCATTTAAACTAGTTTAGCTTCTTTCACACCATCTGCTTAATTCAAACATTCATTTTTTTGAAGAGTTTATTGTTATTAGAGTCACTAATAAAAGAGAAAATTAAGTCAAATTGATAACACAGAGAATTGCTACAATCAGGCCTTGGCTGGCTTAATCCTGAGAAAATGCTGTAAGCTAAATTAACTTTCGCTCTCCCACAGATAAATTCTGCTTTCAGATGGTGTAATTCAAGAAAATTCAATTGAAATTAATTGGGGGGTATAAATCTGGAAATATTCCAGTTGAATTAATGGAGTTTTAAGCATTTATAATCTTGTGAGAGGAAAAATGTGTTCTTCAGTCAGCTAAAAAAAACTAATATGTTGGCAAATGCTTAAAACATTTGTGTATTTCCACTGTAAATCTCAGCTTGCAGTAAATAATTCCTATTCTTTGGATAACACAAAAGGAAATATTACATTTTGCTGAACAGAAACTCAGGACAATTTGGAAAATATGCGTAAAGCATTTGAGGTGAAATTAACTTCACACTTTATTTGCATGCCAATACCCAGCTTGTCTGGTGTCTCCATTGTCTCAAAAAATGAATTAAAAATATCTCTTTCTGCAAATACCCAGCACAACATCTTAACACAAACCATTAATGAACAGAAGTCATTGTCAATCAACTCACTGCATCCTCTTTTGGGCTACTTTGGAGATTATTTTAAAACACACTGATTGTAGGTGATGGAATGTCGTAATGTAAATCTGTGTTATCTTGAAACAATTACCTCTGATGTTTTGTTTCTAATGAAAAAGGTATTTTTTTATTTTTCATATGGAATTAAATACATGGTCAGTATATGATTAGCTGCTTTCTTGGTCTGTAGTGTTGTATGCACAGCCTAGTGCAGTTTAAGTATTAAATTCATTAATTATATTTTAAAATACCTTAAAAGTCAAAACATTACTCCTGTTTTTCAAATGTGAATTTTAAGACAGCTTTTCAAGTTCAGTTCTCTCATCTAAAAGAGCTGTTACACGTTACAGAGTGTAAATCACCAAATAGCTGTTTGACAGGAAAAAAAAAGAAAAAAGAAAAGAAATAAGATATAGTCCAGAAGTGATGTGCTACAGAAAATAACACAGAAAGCCTTCCTAACTGGTAGACTATAAGCAGAAGAGAAAACTTTACCTCTACTATTAGTTGAGTAAATAACGTGGCACTTACCTCTGTAAAATCAGTGAAGAGCAGAAAACTTTGGCAGAACAATTTACAGCAGCTGATGTGTTTGTCCAGGGAATTTGCTCTTCCTAATGAGTGGGCTTTTAACTAACGAGAAAATGAGAGGATCTGAAGGTATGCGTAGATTTTTACTTAAATGCTCATCGTGTTGTTGTAAAAGAAGTAAATAAATGCATGAAAAAGTTGGCCATAATACTTGCAAGTAGCTTGGCTCTTGCTATAATAATTTTGCACAACCAACTTTTACAGTCTGATAAGGGAATGACCCGATTAGTGTTTGAGAAGAATGAAGTTGTGTTTTGAGAGTTGCACGCTCAGTAGTGACAAGCAGTGACTGTGGGGCAGGGAAAAGCAGGGCCACTTGCAAACAGAGCCAACAAAACAGTTCAGGAAGAGCTGTTTTATAGAGATTGTTTGGGCATAAACCTCCCTAAAGCTTATCCCAAGGTGTTCAGTCTTCTCCATTCCCTGACCATGACATCTACAACTGAGGACCACTGTTGTGAGCGCTAACCAGAGCAGGGTAGGAAACAGCACCCTCAGAGAGGCTTTAAAACGGTTCAGCCTGACAACAGCTTCATTTTACCTGACTGACCAGTCAAAAACCTAGCATATGTACAGGGATTTACAGAGGGACACCCTACCTACAGACATATGGTGGTCAAAGGCATTTGTGTACTGTCAGTGCAGACAAGGAGCTCAGAAAGGTTCACATCCCCTTGTGGGAACTGTGAAGCGTGAAAGAATGAAACTCTGCATTTCCTAATCTTGTCAAGCATGACTGTTGCCATTTAAGTATTAAATGTGAAATAAATGCAGGAAACAAGTACAGAGAACTACTGGAACAACTACAGACGTTGTTGTTGTTGCTGCCACATTTGGCCCTGACTTTGCACAACAATTTGAATTAAATAGGAAGCAAGTAGCTCCCTGAGCCCTGGAAATAATAAAGGCAAGTTTCCTATGGACCTGTGTCTCATCATTGACTGAGTTCCAATCTAAGTTTTCCCAGGGCCGAGGCATTTACAGATCTCTGCTGTGCTGCCACTCTGGCTTGCAGGATGATCGCAGCACAGGCTGCAGACTTTCCCTACAGATAGGCTGTTTTCTTGTCTTTTACTTAGCAGGTTGTTTCCATTGGTGGGTAGAGATGTGATGATCTCTGAGACCTGACCCCTCCTGCATGTTTGGCTGATATTTGCTGTTGGGGTAGGACACTCAGTTGCATGGCCAGACAGACAGACAGCCCATATCTACACCCTGTGAGGGCTGCCACTTCCCTCCTGCAATGGGAAAGGCTGGAATAACTTGTAGGCACTGACTGTTGCCCAGCACCTCCAGTAGGCATGTTAGAGGGTGCGTTTCATAGCAGTCCCACCCGTGCTATGCCACAGGTGATGGTGGTACCCCTCGCAGGCTGCCTGCGCCCCGGGAGGAGTGCAGCACAGCTTGTCATGAGCGGCTTCCCAGACTCAGACACAGCACATTCAAAACAAAACACAATGTGTTCACCTAGAACAGAACATAGGACAGATGTCTTCAAATACATCAGTAGAAAAAGGAAGACTGGGGAAAATGTCGGCCCGCTGCTGAATGAGGCGGGGGCCCTGGTGACAAATGATATGGAGAAGGCAGAGGTGGTGAATGCCTTTATTGCTTCAGTATTTACTGCTAAGATCAGCCCTCAGGAATCTCCGACCCTGGAGACAAGAGAGGAAGTCCAGAGAAAGGAGGACTTTCCTTTGGTCGAAGAAGATCGGGTCAGAGACCAGCTAAGCAAACCTGACATCCATAAATCCATGGGCCCCAATGGAATGCACCCACGGGTGCTGAGGGAGCTGGCCGATGTTATTGCTAGGCCACTCTCCATCATCTTTGAAAGGTCGTGGAGAACAGGAGAGGTGCCTGAGGACTGGAAGAGAGCCAATATCACGCCAGTCTTCAAACTTCAAATGGCTTTTGACACCTTCTCCCATAACATCCTCATAAACAAGCTCACGGAGTG